>JAWWES010000076.1:5757909-5790521 GCA_035583135.1 Lophotriccus pileatus | reverse complement strand
GTTTGAAAAAGCAAAGCAAACAAAATAAAACCCCCTTTCCAGACAGTTACAGACCATTTTTAGAATTTCAAGGAAAATGATTTAACTTGCTGCTTTTCTCCAAATGTGTAGGGTTTTTTTTTTCTGTGAGATGAAAAAGGTTTCTGTTTTTCTCACACCTTAACCTTTGAACTGAAGTCAATATATTGGTACTTTAATATTGTTAGTGCTCAGACCTTAAACATAAGTGAAACCTACCCTTTTTTAATACTTCTAGCACTTATTATAAGTGCTAAACTTCATCCCTCAGAATAACTAGTAGGTTTTTCTCTTATTTCAGTTGTGCCACTGCATATGTCCTCCTGGCTGAGGAAGAAGCGACCACAATTGTGGATGCTGAGAAGTATTTCAAGCAGGCTCTGAAAGCAGGAGAAATGATTTACAGAAAGTCTCAGAACTGCCATTCCCAGAGCCCCCAGCACGAAGCACAACTGAGTAAGGACTTGGAATCACAGAAACTCTTGGGTTTGTGTGAGCAGAAATGTAAAACTGAGGTAAAATTAGGAGAGGCAAGGATTGGGACTGATAGGCTTGATATTTTTTTGTCTTGGTCATCAGGAAGAGACACCAATGTGTTGGTCTACGTGAAGAGGAGGCTTGCAATGTGTGCCAGGAAGCTTGGGAGAATAAGAGAAGCAGTCAAAATGATGAGAGATGTAAGTGAAAGTACAAAAAAAAGTGAGCAATTGTTGTTTTCACTCACATTGTCCAAATTGCTGGTTTTCAAGTTCCTTTCTAGGATTGGATGGTCTAGTGGAAGGTGTCCCATGGCAGGGGTTGGAACAAGATGAGCCTTAAGGTCCCTTCCAACCCAAACCATTCCATGATTCTATGAAATTATGCAGCTCTTTTCGTGCTGCTTCCCTGCCAGTTTCTCACACTGTGAAAGAGCAGAACGTATTAAAATCCTGAATTACTGTCCTGACTTCTGTTAACTATTTCAGGGATTCAGCTGCAGTTCTGTGTGTAATTAATTTCTCTTTCCCGATTTGCAGTTGATGAAAGAGTTTCCACTTCTCAGCATGCTGAATATCCATGAAAACCTCCTGGAGGCCCTGCTGGAGTTACAGGCTTATGCAGATGTCCAGGCAGTTTTAGCCAAGTATGATGGTGAGTGGTGGGTGTTTTTGGATAAGAGTACAAGTGAGGTGGGCAAGTTGTTTGCTCGTGATCTCAGCTGGGTGACCGGATTCCCTTCCCCAGTAACAAACAGGGGCTTCCTGAGTGCAGGTCAAGTATTCCTTTTGACTGCTGAGGTCAAATTTAGGCAAGCTAAATTGCATCCGAATCGCTTTTTATGCTTTTGAGTTACTTCTAAATCTGTAAAGCAATCTTTGCTCGGATTCAGGGATTAATTTAATTAATCTCTTTTTACATCCCTGGTTATGCCTAAATTCATCAGCTTTTTTCAGCCAGCACATAGCTCTGTAAGTCATTGATGTAAATAAGATGGGAAAGGGAGTTTTCCTTTGTCATCTCCCAGGCTTGGCTCCTGTAACACTGAGGCTGCTCCTCGGGGATCAGCAGTGTGCAGACATGCTGCTTGCCAGAGATTAGTGGTGGGCATTAAACAGTGTACTTTGCTTTCACTTTGCATCTCAGCTAATATATTTCAGGGGTTGTGCAAGTCTAGATAAAGGTTAGTAAAATATGTTCTTATTTTTTTACTGTCCTCAAGGTTTTGCCACCTACACAGTGCCCACACCATGAGGGTACAAAGTGCTGCTGTCAGAGCTGGCCCTTAAATCACCTTCAGAGTGGAGGGGCAATAACAGCAATATTTTATGACAGTCATTCCCAGAAGCTGTTGTGTTTTGTTCTCCCCTGTTGTGTCTGTTCTTTATTGCCTCAGGGAATCAAAAGGATGATATTTTTTCCCCCCCCAATTCCAGTGCCCCTTGTGTGTAGCCAACACAACACCCTGCTCCTGTTCCTGATCATCCACGTTCTTCTGCCTGGATCCTTCTTAATTTATCAAAACCATTTGCACTTTTCCCGGTGCTTCTCTGTGCGAACATCAGGGATTGTGACACTTTCTTAAGAAAGAGTCTCTGATTTTTTATTTTTTTTTTGTTCTCCTGAGCATCTGGAAAAATGAGCTTGAGCTTCAAACTCTCTGCAGCACCCCTGTGTTTTGCTTGACACGACAGCCAGACTTGTAGTAAGTGATGGACAAGCCCAGGATGGGATTTACAAAAAAAGCAAGAGCCATCTGACTATACACAACATGGTACTTGGGAATTAGACCCCAGACTTTGTCTGCTTTTAAAGTAAACTTGTGCTGTGGAGTGCTAACCTTCTAATCTGTAATTGTCAGCTCAAACTTGGCTTTAGAGATCCTACAAAAGCTACAACTAATAGAATTTTTCCCCCGTGGAACTGGAAAAGAGTGGAAATTGCGTTTTTGTGAAAATTTGTCTACCTGTCTGTAGTGTCATTTTCTTTCTTTTTTTTTTTGGTCAGCTTCTAGTCAGTCTCTCAGCATTGTGTAAAACTGTGCTAATGTACAGTTGCAAAATTAGGTGAAGATTTGGAGCTTTGTTTTAAACCTTTGTGGGTTAGCACAGGAAATATACTCTGCTTTTAAGTGTGAATTTATTTGTGTATTTCTCTCATAATTCATTAAAACTGAAGAAACTTAGAAGAAACAAATTACTCTTTATCACCTAAATATCGAGTTTTCAATCTGAGACTGACTGTGCAAAGAAATTCACTGTTTCTAATCACAGCTGAAATGTCCCAGGTGTTAGTTCATTGTCTCACGTGCCCGAGTAAAAATCTTTTACCCAGAGGATGTGGGTTTAAAATGTTTGTCTTGCCTTAGAATCTCACACCTTAATTATTTGATTTTCTCATAGATATCAGTCTTCCCAAATCAGCAGCAATATGTTACACAGCAGCCCTGCTAAAAGCCAGAGCTGTTTCAGAAAGGTAAGCAAACCCATGTGTGTGAAGACAGTAGTTTGTTGCTAATCTTCTGTAAAATAGGAAGTAAAAAGGTCTAAGTCTTTTATGTTTTAAAGCTGCTTGTAATCTGCAAAGAAATCTTTGCTTCCATTCAAGATTATTTTAATTTTTTTAATCTCTTCTACAGCCCTGGTTATACCTAAGTATGTAGCAGTTACATTTCTGAGAGCAAGTTCAGTGTATTTATACAGACACATATATGTGTGTGTAATTAAATGTGATTTAAAGCTCCTTCTGAGCATCCACAAAGTTAATAGAGGTGAGGGTGTTTTTCAAGAGCCCACGTGTTGGCCAAGTGCTTTTGTGTAAGTTCTGTTTTCAGTGCTTGGGATTTTCACCAGTTTTTTTTGGGGTGGGTGCAGGATGTTTGTGGTAGTTGGTGCTGGCATTTCACTGTTGATCTGATCTGTGAAAAGCTGGGTCCAGCAGGTGATGCTGTAACAGTGAGGGGAGGATTTAGACACTCACCTGACATGACTGACATCAAATTTCAAACATGCCCGTGTCAAGGGGGCATGGAGGACAGTCAGGATACCTGAATTAACAGGCACATTTTTCTCCTAGAAGGATTTGTTCACCCTTCTTGATAAATCAGCCAATTTTTTAATGAGCTCCAAGCTCACAAATGCAAATAAACACCTGCTTAGGTTTTATTATTTATTACTTTTGTTCAGTGTGGGGTTTTTCCCTTCAGGTTCTCCCCAGAAACTGCCTCCAAAAGAGGGCTTAGTACAGCAGAAATTAATGCTGTGGAAGCAATTCACAGAGCTGTGGAATTTAACCCTCATGTTCCAAAGGTAAGAGTATTTTATTTTCTATTGGACCACTTTTATTGTATTATGAAAAAATACCATGTTATAATATCATTTTGTTATTGGAACTGGTTATAACTCCAGCCATGGAGTTGTTAAGTGCATTATTATTTATATCATAAATGTTTGGTGGCCAGAATTAGGTTTTTGTTTTTGGTTTTTTTGCAATAGATGATGTTAAAACAGGGTGTTTTGCACATAAAAAATTAAACTTGGAATTCCCTAACTCATTGGAAAATGAGTTTTGTATACCAGTGAGGCATTACTGAAGGCCTTTTATTCTGTAAGGGTAGGCATTAATAAATGTAGATAATTAAAGTCATAGAATCACAGAATGGTTTGGCCTGGAAGGGACCTTAAAGATCATCTCATTCCAAGTCCCTGAAGCCCAATTGAGTTCTCCAAACAATAACCCCTCTGCTATTCCAACAACCCTTATTCTGCTCTACTTCCAAACATGGGCTCTACAATTGCTGAAAGATCTCCATCACTTAAATGTGTCTGTGCCACCACAGGCTGTCTTTAACATCTGGCACCGCCTGAAGTGGCCAAAACGCGGATTCCACGCAGGAAAATAAAACCTTGCCGTGCTTTTTTCCTGTCCCAGGGGCTGCTGCTGGGCTCAGTGTGAACCGCTGAATGCAGGAGGTTGGCTCAGTGCTGGGCCTAATCCTCTGCAAATGATGCTGGAGCCCCAGTGGCTGGAGCTGTGAGGGCTGGAATGATGGGACTGTCTGCCTGTCCAATCCAATAGAATGTGCACTGGGAGAGCTAATTGCTGGGAGAAATTGCTGCTTCTTTGCATGACTGATCAAGAGCGGGGCAAGTTCATTTCAGACAGTCTCAGACAGGTTTGTTTTTTTTTTTCTTTAGCCTCTGCCTTGAGGGGCAGAAGATTATAAAGCATTATCGTTATCGAAAAGTTCTTTTAGTTGGGGTGTCCTCCTGCTCTTCCAGGAGCCTGATGCACCTTTTTAAAGAAGTTAGGGCTCATTTCAAACGGGCTCTTAGCAAAATATGGTCTGTAGTTCTGCAGGCGAGCGTGGAAACTGATTCCAGGTTTCAGTAATTTGATCTTCTAATTGTGGATCTATCCAGTCTTTTTTTTTTCTTTTTTTTTTTTTTTAATTAAATTGCAATATTGCCTTGAAAAACCAATTTATTGGATGACAGAGCAGAATTTTATTGGTCCAGGCTGCCTAGAGCTCTGAAATGCTCCCAGTCAAAGCAAACAAGTGAACAGGGGCACAGACAAATGAAGTGACACCCAATGGGTCACAGTGGGGAGGAAAATCTGATTTTTGAATTTGCACTCTGTCCTGTCCCGTGGCCTAAAAATAAATGGGTGTGTAAAGTAGAAATCCCTTTGTTCTTGCAGCTGCTGGTTGTCTTTGCACATAACATCGTTTTGCATAAGGAAAATAAAATAAGGTTTGTTTCTCTTTGTTCCCAGCTCTGCTTTTACAAGGCTGGAGTTTGTTTGGAAAGTTGGAACCAGCTGGAAAACTGGTCCTCTTAAGCCATTTCCAGTTAGAGATCTGAAACTGCATTTTGGTGCTGGAGGAAACAACCTTTTCCAATCGTATTTTGAATATCTCTGAGATTTTTATTGTGTATAAAGACTTCCACACCCCTGATACTTTCAGGACTGACACCTAGCCTGTTTTATGCTTGAACACAGATGTGAAAAGCTGCCAGACTGTGGAATTTCTCTGTTTATGTGGTAACATGGGCTCAGAGGGAGAGCCAAAGCCTGGAGCTGAGCATTGGTGTGTTGTGGCAATACTTGCAGTGGGGCTTCCCCACCACTGCTGGGTTTATATTCCCAGTTAGCACAATGGAAAAGTGGGCAATGTGGAGAGCACGAGGAGTCAGGTCAGGGGGCAGATATTTGAGACCATTTTCCCACAGCAGCCCTGTGTGTGAGTGATCCTTCACTGTGTTAAAAAAAAAAATTAAAAAAAAAGAGAGAAAAAAAAAATTGAAGAGGATTAGAGGGGATTAGCAAGAATATTACCCTCCAGAGTGCAGGCCCAAGGCACTGAGAGAAGAACCTAGCCAGGCAGTAAATGTGCTTTATTTGGCTGGGGCACAACCCCTCCTACATTCCTTGAAGAATCTGAATGGGAAAAGTTAAGTCCTCAAACTGGATTAGTAAATAATCTCATAGTTTGTGGCATCTGCTGAAATAAATCGGTGAGTTTGCTGCATTCTTACACTTTGGGGGACACCCCAAGGAATTGCCACGTTGATCAAAGATGGGGATTAACTTTGGCTGTTATTGAATGAGACACTGTGTGGTAGGAGAGGACGGCCCACAGGTAAATAGTAGAGCTGAAACTGTCCTTTCTTTCTTGTAAAAGTTACTCATCTGTTTTTAAAACCTGAGTTCAAACGAATACCTGGGGCTTTTTTATCGTGCCACGAGAAAAGGTGGTGCATTGAAATAAAAAACAATTGCAGGTCCTGTGTTGCAAAGGAAATGGGAAATGATTAATCCTTGTGTTCTTTGACCCTTCTGAGCATCAGATATTCTGCTGATGGAGGGAGAAGGCTGAAATTGAAAAAATCTGAAATCAGAGATGCTTTGTGGGAGCCCAGTAAAACCACATGAAAAGAAGATCCTTTTTTTCCCCCTGGTTTTGGTTTATTATTCTTCCTTTGGTTTAGCACACTGACACTTTGGGTTTGCTGCTCATACTTGAGGGCTAACAAATCCTCAGCCTCCTACACTGAAGCTTTCAGTGATGAAATAATGAGCAAAAATACTGTTGGTTTGGGGTTTATCAGCCTAAATTTGTATTGCACCTGCAGCATTATACTTAAGTCTGCTCCACAAGAATGTATTTTTATTTTGCCTTACTGAACCTGCTTTTTTTTTTTCTTGATTTTTTTTTTTTTAAATGTGTGAAAGCCCCAATTTAAGATTGCTGAAGACAGGAGTGTGTTTTGCTGCTTTTCCCTTCCCACAGCTTGGCTGCTCCGGGTCAGGGTTGGGCTGTTTCCTCCTCAGGTGGGCCCTGGGATTTGCTCAGTTGTGCCTCGATCAGTCACTTACATTCCACAATTCAAGGCTTTGGTATGTCCCACATAACCAGGTGTGCTTTGCATTTGCCCTTTCAGTATTTACTAGAAATGAAGAGCTTGGTGCTGCCTCCAGAGCACATCCTGAAGCGAGGGGACAGCGAGGCAGTGGCCTATGCTTTCTTTCACCTCCAGCACTGGAAGAGGATAGAAGGGGCTCTAAATCTGCTGCACTGCACGTGGGAAGGCAGTAAGTATATTGATCTCTGTGCCTTTATTCCCCTCAAACACAATTGGTTCTCTTTGTGACAAGATCTGATGTCCCACTCTTTTTGCAGCTTTTAGGATGATCCCATACCCTCTGGAGAAAGGGCATCTTTTCTATCCCTACCCGAGCTGCACAGAAACTGCAGACAGAGAGCTGTTGCCAAGTAAGTGGTTTCTAAGCAGTAATGATAATAAAACACAAGCTAAGGACATGTTCAGTTTGTGGTATTCTGTATTTACCTTACTGTGATTTTTTTAGTTGGAGCTTCCTGTGAAGGGGATTCAGCTATTTGTTGATGTCCCTCCCCAAAGATCCTGAAGCACTTGACGTGTGTGTGTGGTAAATGTCAGCTTGATGCTGTAATAGCCCAAGTCCTTCAGAGATGAAATCTGTGTGTGGGACACCCAGACTGAGGCTGGCCAACTTTGACAACAACAAAATGGACCATTTTTTTTTCCTAAATACTTTTGAAAGAAGTCATGGATTTGACTACTGTTGTAGCAAAGAATCAGTGCATGGTTCCCGTCCTGCTTCTGGGTGTCCATCAGACCCTGTCTGTGACCTTACACAGAATCCTTGGTTAATTTGTAGTTTCATAGAACATGTATTTATTTCTGTCATTAATTCTTTGGTCCATATTTGTCTGCTGGATGCCTCGTGGAACTTTTTATCCATGTATATCTGTGGATTTATATTAATATTTGATGCTGAAAAGCAAGTCTTGTCCAGCTCCTCGTTGCTTCAAGGTTACTTTGGGCAATTATGACCCTACATGGTTGGTTTTTTTTATTTGAGTGAGGCAAATAAACTAAATCACTGCAGCCTGTGCTTGTCATATTTAGAAAAACACTATTAATTTAGATTAGAATTGGACTGTTAATTGTACATCTTAATAGAATTCCTTTGGGGCTGAACTTCTACACAACTCCCCTGGGACTGGAAAGAGCTACTGCAAGAGCTGCAGAGACCCACAGAGACCACAGCTGTGGGAAGGAAAACTGCACATACGTGTTTCTATTTAAAAGCCCAAAGTTATATTTAAAATGTGTAATTTAAATTTGCCCCCAGACTGCTTTAAATTACTCATTTCTCACTTATGCAGGATATTGCACAAGGAATTCCTTGGTTAGCAACTTAACCCTAAATTGTAGACTTCCCAGCATAATTAAACACCAACACATGCAGATATTTCAACACGATCACTCACGCATTCCTGTTATGTTTTAAATATAAAACTACCCATAAATAAAATCATCTTAACACTTTTATTGCAGTACTTCCTCGAGAAGTCTTGACACTTAATTTTTTTAAATTTATCTATTTTAAAATAATGCTGACCAAATCAAGGATTCAGAAATCCTAGTTTGGTCTGTGAGTAACAACTCTCAAATGGCTGTGAATGTGTAGAATTATCTTTGGTTGTCCTTACCTATTTTGGATTTGGTTTAAATTTCCTAGTGCAAAAAAAATTACTCCTTGTTTTTTTTTTTTTAACACTCCCCTACCTTGAGTTGGGACCTTTCCTAAATTATATTGCTCCATGCTTTAAAAATGAGGTGAGTTTTTAGGTATGTGAATCTCTGGGTAACATTAACATCTCTGATGGGTGCTAGACATGGATCTCCAAATGTTCTGCTTCATTGTGCTGCAAAATCGTATCATTAAAAGCAAAACAAACCCCAAGCACTTTGCCATTTGCAACAGCACAAGGCAAGGTTTGTTTGCTAATGATGCTTTCATGTACCAGCATTCAAAACCAGAAACTGGGAGGGTAAAGTGTCTTCTTCCTCTTCAGCCTTCAGTTTAAAAAGAATACAACTGTCCTTTCTTCTGCCTTAAAATCTGAGGGGTTTGTTAGCTTTTAAAAACAGCTTGTCAAGAAGTGCAGCCCTTTCATAATTACTTAGGCTTATAGAAACTATTTTTTTTTGTTTGTTTCTTTTTTTCTTTTTTTTCATTTAAAAACCCTCTCAAATCATTGGATGGAAGTCAGAGCTGCAGGTATTTAAAGCCAGTAATTGCAAATTCACCAAGCAGGTCCTCAGCTGGTGACCAGTAGTAGTGTTGTGAGTGCTGAAAGCTCCACATGCCACCCTTAGCCTGGCTAATCACCTGCTTTGGATTTGGTTACCACAGATTGGAAATTGCAAGGAGCTGCTATGTGCAGAATTTACAACCTGGTGCTGTTTTCTTTGGGGTCTGCTCTGTCAGCTGCTCTGAGCAAATTTACTGTAGTCTACAACCAGAAGTCTTGGAGAAGTATTAAGAAGCTCCCTTGTATGTACAACATGCTGGTGGTATTGTACCCCCTCAGCTTCTCATAGTGGGGGAAGATGTGCTGTTCCCTTCTGGTAACAGGGTTAGTGCTCCAGAATTGTTTTAATTGGTCTGGGTCATTTTGACAGCTTGTGAATTTTACTTCCCTCTGTCTTGTTAAAAGGCTGTGGGCCAAAAACTGAGCCTGAAGAAATGCTTCAAAAGTAAAGGCCCAAGTGAAAAAGAAGACTGGAAAGAGGATATTAATAATGAGGACAAAGGTGTAATAACTATTAGTAATGAAGATAAAGGTGTAATAACTATTAATGAAGAAAAATAGGGGGAGAATTTTTGAGAAGGTTAAGAGTTTAAGTTCTGGGACTTAAGATGTGCTGCACAAGTCTTGACTCCACATTCCCTCCTTCTGAAGGTCCAGAACTGGGTTACAAGACTATAAATACTTCAGGACACAGTCCTTGACTATCCAATGTCAATGTTCTCCATCTTTTCCTTTCAGCATTTCACGAAGTCTCCGTTTACCCCCAGAAGGAACTTCCCTTTTTCATCCATTTCACAGCAGGCCTGTGCTCCTTTTCAGCCATGCTGGCCCTGCTCACCCACCAGTTCCCTGAGCTGATGGTCATTCTGGCTAAAGCTGTAAGTACTGCTACGTGGGGCTTGCTTGGCTATCCTGTGGGATTTTGGGGAATTTCCATGTCTAGGGTGGAGCAGCCTCGAGTCAGGCTCGTGCTTTGCGGGACATGAATTATTTTATCTGCTTTGTTAAGCATCTTGGTAGTGACACGTGTTGAGATTTGGGCGAAATGTCTGTTTTGACAACAAGATGAACTGTTTACTACAACATCCCGTGGCTTCAATTTGCACTGTTAAGGTGAGAGAGCAGCATTTCAGCACCAGGGAAGTTTTGCCACAGAGCACTGTGTTGAGTATGGATTTATCCTCAGAGAAGTGGAAGACTGCAGTGGGAGAGGCTCAAAAATAACGTGTTGACTGGAGATTTTGAGAAGGGAGTGAAAGGCAGGCTGGGCTGCAGGAAAAACAGGTCTCTTGTGAGCATTGGAAACCCACAGCATGGTGTGAGTGGAACAGATGAGAACAGGTAAAGTAACTGCTAACTTCAGAGCAGGGTCAGAAGAGAG
Organism: Lophotriccus pileatus; assembly: GCA_035583135.1. Taxonomy (NCBI): domain Eukaryota; kingdom Metazoa; phylum Chordata; class Aves; order Passeriformes; family Tyrannidae; genus Lophotriccus; species Lophotriccus pileatus. The sequence goes on along the minus strand of JAWWES010000076.1, from coordinate 5,779,995 downwards.
TTTGGCTGTCACTTAGCTTTCAGTATTTTTACATCTCATCTGTTTCCAGTTACTAGATGGAGAATGTGCTCAGTGACCATAGTCCTGTCATTTAATTACCTGTTCAGGGATGGAAATTGGACTTGATGATGGCAATAATCTGTGGTGCTTTAAATGTGTCAGTTGTTGAGGTCGTATCTTAAATATGTAATATCTTAAATATGTGTCTTAAATGAGCCATATCTTAAATATGTCTGTTCCTATGGGTGTCTTCTGTGCCCATCTCTTCCTCCCTCTCTCTGCCCTGCCCTTTTTAGGGTTTCTTTTCCTCACTTACCTGTTAACATCTGCTGGTTGTAACCTTGTCATCTCTCCCTGGACTCTGGAAGCCGAGGGACAAACTGCATGTGCAGCTTCCCAAAGTAACCCACACAGTAGGTTTGGCCTTGATTGAACTGCAGATCTCATGCAGTAGAGCAGAGTGGCAAATAAAGAGCTGTGAACTCTCAGCGAATCATTTCTTGTAGCTTTGCTAGTCAAAATAGAGGGTGAAAGGCATTTGCTTCCTGGCTGGTTTAATGCAGCAGGTAATGGAGACCCAGGAGGAAAGCCCTTTATTTTAAGAATACTTTGCTCCTAAAAGCCTTGGCTTTGCTAGTGAGCCCAACCCAGTGTCCAAATCATGCAGGTCTGAGAGTGGGGCCTCATTTCCACACAGTTCTGTTGATCTTTATGTTGGAAAATGTAGCTGGACATACCAGTGACAAATTTTCAGTGCTGCTCATAATTGGCTGGGTTCGTGGTAACTAGGGGCTAACTATCTGCTTGATTAATTCTGTAAGGGCTGCATTAGCGAAGTTGTATGATTTCCAAAGAGATACAAGGTCAAATGTTATGCTAACAAAGAATTGCTTGGTGAAGTTCTCTCTGCTGGGTTTCTTGAACCACACACACAAAAAAAAAAACCCCAGAGACTTTGTATGAGTGAGTTGGCTTTGCATAATGGCAGTTTGGATGTCAAGTGACATGGCCAAGTGTGTGGGGGGGAAAAACTCCCCGAGTTTGGTCATTTGGCAGCATGTTTCTTTGGTTTATTTTCTATAGGAAGGGATGGATAGTGTCTGTTCAGCTGAGATGATCACTGCCACATCATTCCCCAGCCAAGTCACAGCGGTGGGAGGCACAGACAGAGGGGTTCTTGCCACTCTGGGCTAGTTTAGTACTGGCAAAAGTGGAAATTTTGTGCTGAGATCATCAGGCAAGAGGTGAATTCCGTGTTAATTTCTTAAGATTGACAGCTGAGAAGAAAATACCACCTTCCACTGTTCTGCTATTTTAGCTAATTTTAAAATTAACTCTCAATCATACTCTAATGATTAAAGTTTTTCCTTATTCTAATTATTGCATGATTATACTTTTGATCCCATTCAGAAAACTTGACAGAAAGAATTAAACTAACACTTCTGATTTTATTGCCCACAGGGCAATAAGATTTTATTCTTTTTATTTTTTTACTGCTACCAGGGCAGTAAAATACAAAATGGAGCTGGGACAAGATGATCTTCAAGGTCCCTTCCAACCCAAACCATTCAGTGATTCCATGATTCAATGAATAGATTGCTTCAATATTTTAAGCACAGACAATGCTGTGATGGCTGCTAACATTTTATACATTATATCTCTTGTGTTCTGGAGGTCTGTAGCAGTTCTTGTTTGCTGTATCTAGTGCTACATCCCCAAGTCATTCCAGTGCCTTAAGCTTTTTAAATGATATTTATCCTGTGTATTTTGTTATTTTTCACCTTACTGTGTTTTAACTTATTAAATTTGAGGTAATGAATGGTTTATGTGGAGTGCTTTGGCCTTAGGTAAAAAAACAATACAAAATGTATTTATTTCCGACAAATTCCATTCTAGATTTCTTGGAAATTCAAGAATTTTAGGGAAGGCAGTTGTGCCTATGGAATTTTTCACTGTAAACCTCCAAGCTGTGGCTCCTTAAATTCCATTTCAGTTGCTCCTTAATCAGAGTGTTTTTCCAGCAGTCGAATCCCCACGCCTCGGAAGGGCTTTGAGGAGCCGAATACCTTCCTATTGACTCGAAAAGCCTGGAGTTTACATATTTTCATTTGTTAGTGCTCGAGTTTGTTTCCTCCATAATAAATCACGGGGCGAACCTTTGGCAAATGGCTCAAAATGTTCTGAAAGTGGCCAAAAATCACAAGGAGGCGCTGGCCGGTTCCAAGGTACACAGAGGGATCCGGCACCGGCAGGGCCCCGAGCGCTGGCACCGGAGCGGGAAGGGATCCTGCCCCCCCACTCCCACCACTGTGAGCTGAGGGGTTCAGTGTGGCTGCCACAGGTGGGAGGGATGGTTTGCAGGTCTTGGGGGCTGGTGCTGGAATTCTTTCAGCATGCGCCGATCCGCTTAGAGGAGATGCCCAAGAGAGGTTGTTGCCCGGGACTCTCCATCCCTGGAAGTGTCCAAGGCCGGGTTGGATGGAGTTCTGAGCAACCTGGGCTAGCGGAAGGGGGTCCTGCCCGTGGCAGGGGGTTGGAGTTAGATGATGTTTAAGGTCCCTTCAAGCCATTGTGTGATTTGGTAAGTGAAGATGCACCGTGTGAGCCGGTGCTGGTGAGGACAGGCGGCGGTGGAGGATCCACATGAGCTGCAGTACCAGTGCAAGTGCTCCCAGAGGGTGAGAGCTCATCCTTGCTGTTTCTTTCATCTAGATTTCTGATCTCTTGGAGAATCACCCTGTTCTTGATCATCAGACAGCTCCATTTCTCAAGCAGTTGCTGCTTTAAATGCATCTCAATAAGTGACAGAAGGGAGGAGGCACACAAAAGGGATGACAGTTATATGTACAGCTCACTGAACAAGCTGAAAAGCACTGCTACATAAAACAACTTCTGTTGTAACTGCAGACAAAACGGTCTGATTACTTTTTCATTCAGTATGAATTTTTATTTTTTAGTTAATTACATGGGTGGAGAATTGGGTGGCTGTATATCATCTTGCAAAAGTGGGGTTGCACAATTGCTTGTGGAATACAAAGACACAAGTCTGCTTTCAAGGACACAGTGATGCAGAGTGACAGCAGGCACTGTAAACAACCTTCCCAGAAATTCCTGAAAGCACCCAACATACCTTCATAAAAGCAGGGAATGGTTTGGCTTGAACAGGACCTTAAAGCTCGTCCTGTTTCACCCCCTGCCATGGGCAGGGACACCTTCCACAAGACCAGGTTGTTCCAGGTCCTGCCCAGCCTGACCTTGAACACTTCCAGGGATGGGGCAGCCACAGCTTCTCTGGGCAATTCCAAGCAGATCAATCCAATTTCTTAAATCCAAACCTTATGCTACTGGAATAGACCAGTATTAGTTAATATTAAATTATCGAAAAAAGAGTGCAGCAGTGTTCCTGCTGAATCCTACTGAAAACAACTTCCTTGTTCAGGGAATTGGACAAAATCCTAAGACAGTCCATGTTCCAAAGTGGTTTGATATGGATCGCTTGGTATTTTCACAAGAAAGAAAGAAGTCATGGGACTTAAATTAAAAATTGGCTAATTTTTATGATTGCAAGATTAGGAGAAAGCTTTTCCCATTCTGGATGTTCCCTGGCTCCCCATTGGAGCCTTCTGTGCCATTTTGCCCATAGCAGCCATCTGGGGACAGAAAATAGGACAAAGCAGAGCCGTGCCTGGCAAGTCCTGCTTTCTGTGACACTCTGCTTTACTTTCTGAACAAATCCCCCTACCACTTTCCCCAAAGCTCATTAAGTGAGACTGGAGAATTAAGTTTTTAGCCAGCTGCTGAACTTTTCATATTTATAAACACTTGAGTCTTTTGCTTATCTAAGAGAAAATGTGTATAGTTTGGAGATGTGCACTTCCCTGCCAATGTGTAATGAGTGGTTCTACACTTGATAGGAAAAAAAAAAAGCCTGAAGTTTTCCTGTCAGAGCTGAGTGTGGGTGCCAAGGGCAAAGGTTTCTTGCCTTGCTAATCTACATCTTAACTCATGCACTTAATGGGAAGGTGCCACACGCAAACAGGCAGGGAAGAGCTGGCTGCAAGGAAAAGCTCCTGCACTGCTGTGAATGTTATGTTTTAAAAGCCTTTTTAATGTAATATTTGAGGTTATGATAGAAGCCAGGAGGGCCAAAGTGAAACCTTCAAAGTAAATGAGTCCTGTCGCCGCTGCCTCACGAAACGAGGGTTTGTGTGAGGATAACCCGAGTCCCAGGGGAATACTTGGGGGATGGGTTGAGAAGGTGCAGGGGAGCCTGCACCATTTGTTTTAGCCTAATCTTTATTTCTGGAACTGTTTAGATGGCATCTAGAATATGGATCCTGTCTGGAAGCACGGGCTGCTCTTGCTGGACGGGCTGTTCAGTTTGCACATGTTTGATAGATGACCTTTAGGGCCCCTTCCAAACCCAAAACACTCTTGTGATTCTGTAACTGCCCTTCTCCCCTGTCTGTTCAGCCCTGAAGGCAGAGTGCTGAGCAGCTGGAAGAGTTGTAGCATGGAGAAATGCCATCCTAACCCTCCTGCCTCTGCCCAGGTGCTGCGGGTGCTGTGGCCGGTGAGTGCTCCCAGTGTCTTGGCCTCCAGCTGAGTGGACCATGCCAGGGGTGAGTGGGCAAGGCTGGAGCTTCCAGGGGGTTTTTTCTTCTCTTGTGTGTCTTCATTAATGCTTCATGTTTACAATGAGACTGTTTCATGTCATCAGCAGTGAAGGGATTGTAGTTCCCTTGCCTTGAGGGGAAGACACAGGGTGGGTTTTGTTCATACTTTGGGCCTGCGGGAGGAAGTTGCTTTGGAAGCTGAGCTGATTTATTGTTGTGTTCTCTTTCTTCCAGTGCTTTGGGACTCTTCTCCCACCCTTCAGCTTCACTGTGGAACACACTGAGGTCCTGCTGCTGTCCAGCCTGTGGCATCAGCCGACTCCAGTGTGACTGGAGTGTGGTTTTCCATGATAGTTTGGTTTGATTCTCGTGAGCCTCACCCCAGTGGTTGGCTGACCCCCAGTCCTGGGGGGCAAGGAAGAAATTTGGGCTCTTCAAACTGATATCTTTGACAGGCTTCCATGTTGATGGTGCTTAACATAAGAATTTCTTCTTTGGCCTTAGTCTGTAGTCATCTCAGAAAATAGTTTTTGTTGAGCAATAGTTTATTGCTCTCTAAATCACTTGGACAACTGGAAGCTCATACTTCCTCTGTAAGAAAGGAGAGTACACAGACTGAGCAGGTGTTTGGAGTATTGATACTTCCTTCTCAGCTGCAGATGTACCAGATACTTGGCTTAGATCTAATTTTATAAGCCTTTTTCAAAATATTTGTTAACAGCAAAGTATGGTTCTGCTTTCTTTATTAAAAGGTTGCTTCTTAACACATTGAATTTGTTGACTTCTTAAGCGTCTGTTTAATATAGGTTATAGTGTGCAAACACATTTCTTTCTTCTCTATCCTTAAGGGTAGTTTTACTTCCTAACTCAAGGAGATGGTTGTATAAACTCCTCTGTTTCATGTTGTCACTCCTTTAGATTTAATTGTGCACCTTTTATTCTTCAAGGCAAAGCATTTTGAAAGACAGGATGGCTTCTGAATCTGCCCACTGTGGTATCTGCATGGGAGGCTTTTTTTTGGGAGACCTGAACTTTCAAGTGTTAGTCCAAAGTACTGTGGTTGTTGATATCAGGACTTGAGGAGAAGGGAGATGTGGAGAACTCTTCAAAGGAACTGCTTCATGTAAGGACCAGCCCCAAGGGTTTGTTTACTGCAGAGGTGAAAAGATGGCTGTGGCAGCCAAGTGGTTTGGGGTAATTGGTGTGACCTCATTTCCACTATCCCATTAGAGAAAAGGCCTCCTTTTTCCCATGCAGATCTGCTGCTGTGCAGTGAGGGAGCAGAGTCACGTTAGCCCAGGCTTCTGAAGAGGGGAAGTGATAAAAATAGCACAGGCTGGTGGAGAAATGCTAATTCTGAGCACGTGGAAACCCAGCATCTTGCAGATAAGCACATACACTTACCCCTAACAACTTCCACACTTGATCTGCACTATCTTTGTGAAGGTTTGTGACATTGATGGGTTCTTTCAAGGGTCATGTCAATTATTCCAGTTTCTGAATCCTGGATGGGGGAATCTTGTTGTAGCCTACTCTGTTCTCTGAAGCCATTCCCAAAGCAATCAGTTACTTTACAAGGTCAGTTTGAGTTATCCTAGAATCCATCTTGACACAGAAGACCATGAATGAATTTTTTATTTTTTATTTCTTTTCAAACCCTTCTTTGCCTTGCAGTCCAAGTGCTGTGAAGCTGACAGTGTCCTCTGCATCTCAGGCAAGTGTAGTTTATTTGTAACCCTGGCTGAGGGGAAGCACATGTGTTTAGGTGGAGATGCCATTGTTGCTCTCCATTTATATTTCTATTGACTGACTTTAATCCAAGTTAAATACTTGAATTCATTGAGGAATCAAAGGGGGAGCCCTACAGAAAGGTGCTACCCGTACTTTTTTGGAGTTACCCAACTACTAGTAGGTGATTTTCTCAGCTTGCTTTCCAGTTGAATGTGTGTCACTGGGGCTGTTTCTCACTTTGGAATCACTGTGGTGATTAATAGACCTGTTGTGTTCATGTGATTTCACTTCTTGGTCCGCAGGGGCCCATAAGGTAACCAACCTAATGCTTTTTAAAGTTGAACCTTTTCCAGCAGTTGTGTGGGGTTATAAATGAAGCTCTGCCTCCCATGTATCATCCCAAGAGCTGCTTTCTCTCACTGTCCTCCCCTGACATAACAGCAACAGAAAGGGGATGGGCTTGTGCTGAAAGGAGAGCTGGCAGCAGGCTGTGTAATGAAAATCTTCCTGTCTTGAGAAGTGCCAGCAATTCTTGAGGAAGGAGGAGTGCTCTGTATGATTTCCCAGCAGGATTGTCCACGCTTTTTAGGGGTGTTCTTTGCCACACGGGAGCAGGGACGTAGACCTGACCCATACCTTAGTAATACCACCTCAGTTAAGTTGTGTGTGTGTGTGTGTGTGTATATATATATATATATATTAAAAAAATACAGCTATGACTCAGGGCAGATAAGCATTGATGTAATTTCCTGGAAACATGCACTGTGGTGACCTTACAGCCATTGGGATGGAAAAAGCCTTTCCATGAGGCTCTGTGTGGCATTAATAGACTTCTCAGATTTTCAATTCATTCAGTTCATTCAGTCAAATCTTGAAGACCAGCATTTATTTCTCTACCTGAGGCCAATATGTGTAAACCAGGGTAATTATGATCTCTTTGATAATTCAGGCAGGGTTTGAGTTTGGGGTGGGTTTGGTTTGTTGGGTGGTTTTTGGTGCTCACAGTGTCTCACCACGTGATGACAGATTAGTTCTTGATTGGGAAGAGGAATTCTGCCTTTCCTCCTGCCAACCTCTTCCTTCTCCAGAAATAATTTCCAAAAAGGACAGGGAGGGAAGGAAAGGGGGGAAGTATTACCACAAACAGTACAGCTATTGTTTGTGAGGCAATTGGGCAACTGAATTCCTCTGTGAATTTTCCCTCTTACCACTGCTTTTAATGAAAGGTGTGTGAAGATCTTTGTGGATCAGGCCTTGATTGCAAGTGCATCTGGAGAGACCACACAAACATGATTTGACACAGTACTGGAACAACTTCCTGGCGTCTGACTTGAAGTGTTTGGGAGTTGATACCAATGTGCTGTCGGGTATTTGATGGAGGAGTATCTCAGTTGGTGTGTCATGACAGTACAGTGGGTGCCACCAGCTTTCAGGGGACACAGCTTTCTACTGGTGCTATTGTGATAAAATCCTTAAAGCAGAGGTGAGGCAGTTCAGACTCAAATATTTCTGGGTAGCAGGGGCTGCTCAAGGCAACTCTAGTTCATGTGGGCTCATAAACCACCTCAGAATTCTGGGGAATGAGCTTCTGGCAGTTCTTTACATGCTGTGAGCCCCTCATTCCTGAAATTTGGGATAGATCCATGTGTTAGTAGCTTATATGCCTGTATGTGTGTGGCCAAAGGACTTTCCATGCTGTCCCACACCCTGGTCATCAAGGTTCTGGGGACAGATTCATATGGAGATGGCCGTGGAGTGGTTCTCCATCCAGGTTTGTCGCAGGCCAGCTCCTTCCCTGCATCTCTCCAGGCATGTTTATTCCCTGCTCCTCGTCCTGGAATTGTTGTGAGGGTGCCAAGGCTCGTAGATCCATGACTCTGAGCAAGGCAGGGTTTAAAGGTCATAGTCAAGACCATTAATAACAAGGTGCAAACGGCTGGTTTATATGTAATGTGAAGCTTTTTACTTATTTCATTTTTGCACTTTGGGGGCTCTGTTTGCTTATGGAGCACTTGGTGTCTGGTACCTATTTAGGCTGAGAGCAGGCAATTGGGTTCCTTCAGGCCTTCAGAGGAATGCAGAAAATTGTTCTCTGGTGTTGTAATTCTGCTGGGATAACTGGAGCTTATTTGTCTCACTGCTTATTAAATGCATACTTGTCTTGAGGTCCTCTTTTTTTTTTTTTCCTGAGAAACATTGGGTGAATCCCAAGGACCACAAGTGAGAGGAAGATTCCAGGGGGAGGGGGGAGAGTGAAGTGCCTGCACCTCTCCACAAGCTGCATCATCCACCTCCAGTGCCAGCAGAATGAAGAGGTTAAATATGAGAGCAGACTCCCTTAGGGAAGGGAGACAAACGGACGGGGCTCAGCCAGACATAAATTAACTTTGCCCTTCCCCCTGCTCGGGGATGAGACTCTGAGGGGAGCTGCACCTCCCAAACACTAATGGATGGGGTGTGTGGTTGGGAGCCACGTGAGGCTGTGCTGAGGTGTTGGGAGGGAGGTTGGGAGCAGATGTGAGCTGGTGCTGAGCCCTTCACAGAGGGCACTGTGGGCAGCAAGGGCAGAGGGGCTTCACGGAATCACGGAATATCCTGAGCTGGAAGGGACCCAACACTCCTTGTCCAAACACCCCTTGAGCTCTGGCAGCCTTGGGGCCATGACCTCTGCCCTGGGGAGCCTGGTCAGTTCCCAACTATCCTCTGGGGGAAGAACCTCCCCTTCAGAGTTCATACCCTACCAGTCTCTGAGCAGTGTCCAGCTTGCCCTGTTTGCTGCCAAAAGGGACAGACTTCTCCCGTCCCTCTCCTGCAGTTAATTAGGGTGGCTGCAGAGGTGACATGTGGGCTATTGCCATCTCTGTACGTCAGCCAGGGTGACAGCAGCACTCACAGGGGGCTTCTGTGCACGGTGTTCTGTGCTCTGAATTCACCCAAGTTACAGCAAAGGTGGAGAAAGAGTAAAGGCAGCTTCAGTTTCCAGCTCTGCCTCCCGGCTCCCTCCTCCCTTCTGGAGCGTCCCCAGCGGGGTGTGCTCGGCCTGCCCCAGCCCTTGCACTGGAGGGACAGCCGCTGATCAGGGATGCTGCTCATGTGCTTGGAATTTTCCTGGTTTGCAGCCTGGGTCGCTGTGCTGTGCTCTTTGGTGGGATCCTCGGTGAGTGCGGCCACGGGGGAGAGCGAGGTAACACACCCACGCTTACGGCATCGCCGAGGGTGCCTCCACCACGATGAGTGTGCTCCTCCTTTGGGATCTTCCTCTTTTGGTTATTCCTGGCCAGTGACATTTTCCTTTCGCTCTGGATGCCCCGAATTGTGCAATCCCAGCGCGGCCCCGTCGGCTCGGACCCTTCTCTTAACAACCTCTTGATTCCTTCTCTAATTTGGCTGCGGGCTTTCACCAGTTATAAAACAGAGTGACACAGTGTGTGACTGTTGCATTCTCCTGCCTTGACTCACTGGCTGCGATTCCAGAGCAGTGACCCCCTGCTGCTTGCTGGAGCAGCCCTCTGTGACTCGGCATCGGGAACATGGGATGTGAAAGCTCCCACATGGATCTGGGACGGGCTTTGCTAATTCTAGTCAAAACACCCCAGTAAATCTGTCCCTGCCAGCTGGGGCTGTAACAGCAGGTGACCCCCATGATCACACTGATCACAGGCACCTGAGCAAAGCCTTTTGCACCTCTGTGAACCCCATGGACAACAGGAAGATGGGGTGTTGGGATTGGGGTGTATTTGGGCACCGTTGTCGCTCTGCATGGCTGGGCTCAAAAAATTAAGGGTCTTACCACTTCATCCATCCAGGAAAATGGTGGTGCCACCTTGGTTAAGGTCTGTTGTCACTCCTGTGATTTACTGAAAATCAGAACTGTAGAATCTCCTGAGCTGGACCCAGAAGCAACATCGAAGTCCAGCTCCTGGCTCTGCACGCGATCCTGTGTTTCCAATGCCTTCTACCTGTGTGTCCTGTCCAGCTTCTTCAGAGGAGGTTATTTATTCAGAAGCTCATTAAGCAATTAATTCTGCTCCTTGTCCTTAAGTTCAGACATTCTTTTGACTGGAGGATAATTAGAAGATGATCTTGCATAAAAGGCTCCCTGCACGTTTTAGGCAGATTACTTAAGAGGGGCTTGTGAGAGGGACTGAGTGTTCCCTGACGAGACTGCAGCCTTCAGAAACGTTTAGAGATGGAAAACAGCTGCTTGCCCAGGATGAGTGTGCCGGGGGGAGCTTCGGTGGGGCTCATCTGTGGGAAGACAGACCAGTCTGGATTTCCTTCAGCCCACAGCGGGACGTCGTCTTGCACGAGCCCTGGGAGTTTGCTGGGGCTGACCAGTGCATTTCAATTCCCAGCCATTCTGCTGTTTTTTTTTTTTTTTTGCTAATGGCCTGTTAATAAATAAGGGAGTGTAGCCTTGCAGAGCCCTTTGCAGGAGAAGCTCTCCCTTCTTCTGTCAGGTGGACTCGAGCTCATCAGGCTGTACCCGTGGCTGCTTCTCCGGGTGCTTCTGGAGCACTGCTCCCTGCTTGCAAGTGTTTTAACTCCTGATTTACTGCTGTGACAGGGGAGGGCAGCCAGGCAGGGCATCCCACAGGACTACAGAGGGTTCCCCTCTCAGCTGTGGTTATCCACAGAACACTGAAGGCATCAGGTTCAGCATCTCTGGGATGGCGTGGGGAAGGGGGAAGCCAATAAACCCGAGATAACCTGCCCTCAGGAGTTTCCCTCTTTGGTTTAAAATATGAACATCTGCGCTCAGAGGGAGGATATATTTTGGCAGCAGCCATTGATTAAGGTGTCATTCATCAGGTGGGCCCACAGATCTGCTACAGACACTTCCCGGGGGTCCTCTGGAGAGGAAGAAGTGTTTGTTGACAGCCGACCCCGGGTCCCCAGGCACTGGATCCCTCCCAGTGTCCTGCTCTGGGAGGGAGGCTTGGATTGATGGCCGAGGGGGCAGCATTTTTTTCGAGTCTGTTGTAAATTGCTGGTAGGTGGAGCAGTAATGAAGATAAATGAGGGGCTCTTCCAGGTCGATCAGCCTGATGGCTCTGGCAGGCTTGGGATGCCTTTGGCCTGGCTCAGACCTCCCGCTCACCTGCCAGCATTCCTCGGCACAGCCAGAGATGGGAAAATGGTCTCTGAATTTCCACAGGGCTTGGAAAGGCCTGGGGGGAGACCAGGAGGCTCCTGGGTGAACACCAGCTCGAGTGCAGGCTCTGCAAGGGCAGGGAAGGTGCTGCCCAGCCCTCTCGTGCTGTCAGCGCAGGACTCAGAAGGGAGATGGTTTAATTCTGTAAGAAACAGGTTAGGTAGTGGGGAGGTGGGGTTCCTGTAACTTTTTCTAAAAGATTTCTGTTAAAATGTCACCTTTTTGCTTGCCTGTGGCTCTGCAGCAGCTCTGCTGAAGGTCCCTTTCCTGCACGAGCACTCCCGGTGGTCTGGCACGGAGGAAGGTGCTCTAATCTGGCCCATGGCAGGCTCTTTAAATTCTTTGAGCAGTTCCCATCAAAGCAGTTTTCAAAGTGGTTTTCTCTCCCCACTTAAACTAATATTTCCTAGGGCCATTGAGTAAAATCCCTGCTCAGGGATGCTCTCGGTGCAGTAGCCGATGGGTGGCTTAGAACCAGCATAATCTTCTTTGCCTTAATCCCATCCTGCTCCTTTGACCTTCCTCCAGACTTGGCTGTTGTAGCCTGCTCAGCTCCCTCTGTCCACACATCTCACTGCTGCCAGGAGTAAACCCTCCTGGAGAGCTCCCACAGCCCCTCTGGCAAGGACTGGTAAAGGACTTTAAAGCTCATCCCATCCCACCCCCTGCCATGGGCAGGGACACCTTCCACTAGCCCAGGTTGCTCCAAGCCCTGTCCAGCCTGGCCTTGGACACTTCCAGGGATGGGGCAGTCCTAGGGTGTGCTGCTGCTGAGGAAGGATTCCCCTGGGGCTTTGGGTGCTGGATGCCATCCTCTGCTTTGTGGGAAGCTACAGATAACTCCTGGGAGGGGGTGGCCTGTGCTTTGGGATGGTGGGAGCATTATCCCAAATCATGGGTGCACCAGGGAGAAGAAACCCTACAGGCTGGTTCCTGCTCTGGGGAAGTGCCCAACTGGGGTGTGTAGGAATTCAAAAAGCGAAGAACATCTTTTTCTGATATAGGTTTATAATGAATTTTTGACTTAAAATAATAAGCAGTATACACAACATACACGTGAGTTTTACAGAGATGCTCTTGTATCGTTGACTTCAGAACCTACCAGTAAGTTCACAGGTTTCATTTGCTCTCTCTCAAGCCCTCTGTGCCCGCCAGCATTTAGGGGCGGCCCTTGTCCCTGTGCAGTCCTTCAGGGTTCAGTTCCAATTTACAGCTCCACTTGTCCCCTGTGCTGGGGACAAAGGGGACAAGCCTCGTGCAGAGGTGGCTCTTGCTCGGTGGGATCAGGGATGTGCCGGGTCTGCTCGAGGGGGAACGCGGGGATCACAGAACTGTCTCACGGATTCTCAACGCCCTTCCTCTGGCCTTGCAAAAAAAAAAGGAAAAGCAAGAACTCTTTTGCAGGAGTGGATTATTCTGAACTAGTGTTTTCTTTTTCTTTTGCTGGTGAAGCTTTACTGCGATGTAGATTCTCTGGGGAGGCGCAGGATTCCTCAGCCATCGCATCCCGACGGTCGGCCCTCCGAGCCCGCATCGGTGGCACCGTCCCTTGGCAAAGAGAACCTCTGCAGGTTCGCAGTCCAAGCGAGGATCGCAGCCTCCTCCCTGCTCGGGGATTAGTTTTGCTGAGCGAACAGAAAGGGCCCACAAGTTACCTCCTGGGAAACGCAGTCCTTCCCTTAGTGCTTCGCGGAATTCATTAAATAAAAGCCATGCAGTTGAACTACAGCTCCCAGAACGTCACGGCCCTCAGGGCATGGAGTGGGGGGGGTTTACAAAAAAAAAACAAACAACAAAAGAAATCGCAAGGGTGGGTGGCAGCGGATTCTTCCCCGGGAGGTGCTCCCGTCGGTCTCCTCAGGTCTGGTCCAGCCACTCGGCCCGTTTGGGGGCCTTACAGGTGTGCACGTCCACAGTGTCCTCGCACTCCTTGCAGCGCACAGCGCAGCACCAGTGGAACTTGCACTCGCACTTGGTGACGCGGGTGACGCGCGTGGTGTCGTAGCCGCGCCCGCAGCACATCACCTCGCACCCGTCCGTGCCGCGGGACAGCTTGTTGCACACCCGGCCCGCCGTGCCCAGGGAGCCTGGGGAGGGAAGGAAGGAAGGGACACAGGGTCAGGGGGGCCCTTCTCCCCCACCAGCCCCCGGCACCCCCATCTGCAATAGGGACCTGGGGTAGGAGTTGCCTTAGTGGCGAAACCCCGTTGTTTCTGTCACAGCGGGGTCTCCAAAGGCAGCACTTTGGAGCCTGCACTTGCTGTGCTTTAAGGACATGGGATCCAGCAATCCTGGCCAGGGATGCGGTGTCAGTGTCTGACACCTGTGGCAGGAGGGTGGAAAGAGATGATCTTTAAGGTCCCTCCCAACCTCAACCATTCTGGGATTCAATGACCCTCTGCATGGCCCCTTCTCTGTGCCCACTGCTGGAGCCTGTGCCTGCTGCTGCCAGAGTGTAAGGGCAGTGGGGCACAGGGTGGGGGTCTGCACAGCCCCCCTGTGCCCGGGGAACCCCCAGAGCAGTGTGTGCCTGCTGAGCCAGGCTTTGCAGCTGGCAAAGCTGGGAATGCCCTCTATGCTCAGGCAAGAGTGGTGGGAGCACGTGCTGCCTTCCCACCGAGCCCCCACGGCTGCTGCCAACCCCTGACCCGGGGATGCTCCAGGCTGGGAAACCACTGATCATCTCTGCAGGAGCCCAGCTGCCCTGACACCCCTTCCCCACTCTCATCCCAGCCCTGTGCACAGAACAGGCTCTTTATTGCCTGTTCAAGGGAGCTGTGCTCTGCAGGGGACAGGCTCTGAGGAAACGCTGTGCTACTGTCATTACAGGAGGCCTGAGGGGCTTGGGGCTTTGGTGTAAAGCCTGGGGATTTTGGATAAACACAGTTCTGCCTGTGCAAGCCTGAGGTGCTGTGGGTGACCTCCTCTCCGAGGGCTGGGGTTTGTTGGGGGAGCTGAGATCCCAAATCTAGGCTAGCTGGGAGCTGCTGGCCCTTCTGGAGGGGAGGAAGAGCTGCTTTTGGGCCATGACTGGAGCTCTGGGTTTTACCTGCTGACTTGTCCATCACGCAGTAATCAGGTGAGTTCTCAAAATACACCAGATCTGTTTTCGTGGGCTTCCTGAAGTTCTTGTTGGCCACTGTGAAGCCGGTGCCGTCCTGGTTCATCGTCACCTGGATGGCCCCGTTGTATTTCTTCCTTAGGTAATCCCCTGTTTTTCGAAAATCTGACATTGCCAGCCAACAAGTCCTTAGTGTGCAGGAGCCGCTGACCCCGTGGCATTTGCACTCCAGCTTCAGGAAGCGCTTCACAGCCTGTGGGAAGAGGGATGTGTGAGGACTGGTGGTCACCCTGGACGCTGCACCGGTGTCTGCTCATCCCTGGTGCAGTTTATCAGCTCTTGGCTGTGCGGGATGGGGCTCCTAACGGGAGAGGGGGGCTGTGTGCGGAGGTCACTGATGCAGCAGCAGCAGGGACACACGCCGGGGGAAAAGGTAAGCAGGGCCCTGCCATCTCCATGGGGCCATTCCCAGGGCAGAGCATGCAGGGCAGCATCCAGCCCTCATCCACAGAAGGACCTGCCCTCCATGGATACCAAAGTCCTGCTTCTCTGCCCAAGCTGTTCCCTACGGAAGGCCCAAGTGGGATGGCTGGGGGTTCATTCACTCACCATCCTCCCACAGCGGTTGTTGTGCAGGTTCATCAGCGCCCGGGCATCCTTCACTTTCTTCTCCTTGGCGTCCACGAAGGCCTTGGCGAAGCGGATCCCGTAGTTGATGTTGTCGCTGCAGCCGCCCCAGTCGAACTCCCCGCGCTCGTCCTTGGAGCGGCCCCTCTTGAGCGGGTCACAGCTGCACACCTTGAGGTCCCCCTGGCTGCAGGCCCGAGTGATGGCATAGACCACCCCGGCCGAGGAGATGGCGTAGACGAAGGCGGCCTCCCTGCTGCCTGCCGTGGGGAGAGGAGCAGGGGAGGGGAGTGAGCGGGGCCAGCCCGTGCCAGGCGTCCTCAGCCCATCCCGCGCGCGGCTAAGCCGGACCCGCCGCTGGCTCCCCTGGTGCCCCTTCTGACCACGGGGAATTATCAGGGGCCAGGCCCACGTGTGCTGAGTCTGCAGGACCAGCCAGCACCCTTCAGCCAAGGCCACCTCCCTGCCTCCCGGGGCGATGGAGAGCACGGAGCCGGCGCCAGCTCCGGCTCTCCCCGCGTGGCACAGCTTGCGCCTGCTATTTTATGTCTCTGCTGCAAGTTCGCAGCTGTTTTTATAACGCTGTAAAAGAAGCTGCAAATCAAAACCATGCTCGTCTTCATTTCGAGGAGCCTTTGAAAGCAACTTCAAAGGCAGCAGAGCTCTCTTTGGGCCTCGCAGGATGGGGCTGTGGCGAGGAGCTTTCATCATTCCCCATCCTTTGCCAGGAGGGGATGCGAGCAGGAGGAAAGGTGCCGTGGTGGGGATGGAGAGGCTGAGAGCGGGCAGGCTGCAGCATGGCAGGGTGAGTGCTACACCCTGGTATTCCAGTCTCCTTCTCCCAGCCAGCTCCCTGTCAGGGGTCTGGCTTGTGGCTCTGCTGCTTGCCCGCCCCATGGGCCGCTGCCCCATCCCCCCGCCAGCTGGGAGCAAGCCCCCCACTCCCTCCACAGCGCTCACATGTCCTCCATATGAGCTGGGAGTGGGAAGGCTCTTCCAGCCGCCTTTGATTTGGAGGCTGCATGGCTGGATGCTCCGGCACGTCACGGGGTGCAGCAGCATCTGTCCCGCAGTGCCGCTGCCTGTGCCGGTGCTCCCGCGGCCCCTTCCCTGCCAGAGCCCTCCCAGGGGCAGCTGAACGGCCCCTGATGCTGCTCCCACTCTGGAACTGCCCCATCCCTGTCCCCACCACACCTTTCCTTGGGTACATCCCTGCGTGTGTCTTATCTGTCCCTCCCGTGGAGCAGGAAGGTCCCTCCTGGGCAGGGGCTGTGCCCAGCCCTTTGCTCAAGGCTGGCACCTGCCCCGTATCCATGGTCCTCCTCCACCTGGGAGCCCGAAGCCAGGACTGGAGCCGTGGCTCTGCCTTGCCTCCCTTGCCATGCGAGGGAACAGCCAGTTCCCACGTGAATTGCTGAGTCCTGGCCAACCCTGCTCTCCAAATATTTATATATCCCATTACTGTTTACATATGAGCCTGTTCTCCGGAGGTGTCTCCTCCTTCCCCCTTCTCCCCCAGTGCTCCCCCTGCTCCATCTCATCTGGTGCAGCTATTCCAAACGCAGCGCTCTGCTCCCATTACCGCTTGATTAATTTACAGAGAAAGGCAAAGCTCTCCCAAGGGAGTAATCCAAGCCACCGGGCACGGCAGCCCAGCGAGAGGAGAGACTCCCAGGAAGCCAAGGGCGGGAAGGGGATGGGGCAGAACCTACTTCGCAGCATGACCCGGCCGAAGACGGTGTGGTCGCGGTCCAGGGTGCTGCAGTTCCAGCGGTGGTGCCGGAATTGGTGCTGGCACTCCCGGATCCACTCCTTGGCTCCCTCCCCGACCGACTGCATGATGTCGGGGTACCTCTGGCACAGCTGCCGCTGCTTGTTCACCAGCCCGGGGATGTTGTCGCAGATCACCCTCGCGCCCAGCGCCCCGATGTACCTGCGAGAGAGAGCCGTGCCACGTTACTGCCCTGCCTGCAGGGAACCTTGGACTATCCCGAGCTGGAAGGGACCCACAGGGATATCATCCACTCCTGTCCCTGCACAGGACAACCCCAAAATCCCACCCTGTCCCTGAGAGCGTTGTCCAAACACCTCTTGAGCTCTGGCAGCCTTGGGGCCGTGCCCACTGCCCTGGGGAGCCTGTTCAGTGCCCAAACACCCTCTGGGGGAAGAACCTCTTCCCAATATCCAGCCCAAACTGCCCTGATGCAGCTCCAGCCATTCCCTCAGGTGCTGTCACTGCTCACAGAGAGCAGAGATCGGAGCTGCCCCTCATGAGGAAGCTGCAGCCCTCGATGATGTCTGACCTCAGTTTCCTCTTCTCCAGGCTGAACAAACACTGTGACCCCAGGCCCTCATCCTGTCTGGAGGTCTTATATTGAAGCCCACCTTCCTCTCTTTCCTTTCTACCTGTGTCAAAGCTGCTCTGAGCTCTGCCCAGGGTGTCCCCCCACAGCAGTGTGCCCTCCTTGCAGCATCCCCTTGGTGTGGGCAAGGTGTGGAGCACATGGTGAGACCTGCCCGGGGCTGTGGTTCAGAGAGGCAGGACACAGGGACAGGGCACTGCTGAGCCATCACAGCCACTGGCCTTTGGTCTTTGTGTTCAATATAATGGGGTGGACAAAGCTCTGCTCTGTGCAGGCAAGGAGCAGGGGGTCTGTGGAGAACATCTGCCCCAGGAGACAGCCAGCTCTGGGTGCTGCGAGTCATGGGATGAGCCCCACAAGCCTGGGCTCTGTCAGCTCCTGGGGTGGCAGCAGAGGAACTTGCTGATGTGCAAAACCTCCCTCCCACCCTCTTCCATACATCCCAGCCCTGCCTGGCCCTGCTGAGCACAGCAGGATGGAGCCCAGCTGAGCCCAGCGTGGCTGGTGCAGGCTCTGCCCTGTCTCCTGCTTGCACTCCGTGGGAACAGTGTCCCTGGCACAGGCACCTGTGCCATGCTCAGGTGGAGAAGGAAGAGGACCAGGCTTCACCTGTTGTTGCTACAGTCCTCATATTGTTATCCCCCAGCTGTCAATTCCTCTCTGTGCACCTCCTGCACCTCGTGAGCACTTGTGATCATGCCCTGAAGTTGCATAAGTGGCAGAACTGTGTCTCCTCTCCTGGCTCTATCCCACCTGCATCCCTGTCCCGTCCCTGCAGCAGCGGGACAGAGCAGGAGCAGGAAGACAATGCACAAACAACAGTCTGGCAGAGCCTGGCTGAGCCCCACGGGCAGTTTTCCATGGCCACGGGGGAGGGCCCCTGAGCTCTGCCCCGCACCATCCCGGACAATGGCAGCACTGTGGAATTTTCCATCCCGGTCAGCTCCCGCCTGCGCCACCCGCTCGCCCCTCTGGCTGCTCGTGCTGCAGGACGATGTTTGCTGCAGAGCACGGAGCCGGGATTCTGGCTGGAAGGGATGAGGTTTGGGTGGGATTCAGATTTTTTTCTAGCCCCCGGACTGGAAGTAAAAACCTTCCTTTAATAATAATAAAAAGCAATAAGCACGGACAATATTTCATTGTCTCTCTCTGGCCACATTCTATCACTTCTGTCCGCCCCAGAGAGAGCTCCCAAGCTCAGGAAAGCCCTGCGAGCACAGAAAGCAGTGGGATCTGTTCCCCTTTTTAAAATATTTTGTTTAAATGCTGGCAGAAGCACAAGGTCATCTCGGGCTGGAGCTGAGGATAATAAACCCGGCTCCCCATGGCTTTGCGAGCCCAGACTCAGAGGGGCAGCGAGCGCTATTGTCCCAGGCATGCTCACCAGCCTTTCATCCTGCAGCACAGGGACAGGGACATGGCAGAAGACTTTTAGGAAAGAAAAGCCAACGGGAGCTCATCAAGCAATGCAGACTGAGGGGTATTTTGTTGCCTTGCTCGTGCCAGGCTGTAAGAGCAGCTGGTGAGTGGGGCAGGGAGGACGAGCATCACACCAGAGGGATAATGGCACGGTGGTCTTGAGCAGAGGTCCTGTGGGGACGTGTGGCCAGGCAGCTGGCCCTAAATTCCTTCTGCCCAGCAAGGATTGGGATGGCTGGCATGTCCCTGCCTGTGCTGCGAAGGGCAGGGATGAGATGCTGGGAGGAAGGGTGGAGGCTCAGCAGAGCCAAAGCTCCCCTTTGCTGGGGAAGCTGTAGAAAGTAAAATGTTCTGTGATGAGCCACCTCACCAGGGACCTCTCAGGGACCTTGTCCCCTGTGCTCCTGTGCTGGGGCACTGGTCTCTGTGCTGGGAGTGGGCTGGGACACAGCATCTGGCAGAGGAGCCGCCTCCCGGACGGGAGAGTGACGGATAAAGCACTGACTAACACCATCCCCTGGGAGACCGAGATCAAGGGAAACCCTCCAGACAAGATAAACACCAGGCACTCCCTTTTTCACACTGGAAGCTAATTACTTCTCCTTAATTCTCCTGCCAAACACCCAGATCAGAGCAAACATTATCAGCAGGAGAAAGTGGAAGGAGAGCAGGGCGAAGGGCACCGACCGCCGTGTGGGTCCCCGGTGGCTGCATCTCCCTCTGCCTGTGGCTGAGAACAAGCAGAGTATTTCCAGCAGTACCTATAGGATTCCATTAGAGGTTATGTGCTAAAACCCATGGCAAAAGGAGGGGGAAAGTTCCTCCCATGTCCTGGGAAGGCTGTGGTTATCTCAGCAAGGCTTGCTGAGAAAAGCTCCAGTTGGGCTCAGTTACTCTAAAATGCAGCGAGACAGGGAACATCAGAAAATTCTGCCAAGCAGAGTTTTTGGGAAGGGAAAAAAACCCAAACATTTGTTTTGGATGGATGAAAGCATCCCTTCCGATTTTATTTCTCAAAGTCTGTGACATTTTGAAAACACTGCAGTAGGAAAGACAATGGATGTTCTGAGAAGTCCCCAGCTGCCTTATCAGAACCTCGTTTTTAAAAGAATGAAGCCGTGCTGGAAGTGGCACATTTCTATGCAATGCTGTACTCTGGGGGAATCTGCATTTTTCCAGCTAAAAAACAAAACACCAAAACCCAAGCCATGAGTTCAGAAAGGACTGTGAGAAGGAACTGCTCCTGATGCTGGTGGCTGTTCAGGCCTGGACCTCATGGCTGGGAGGAGAGAGGCAGAAGCAGGAGCCGGGCAGGCTGCAGCGAGGAGGAGCTGGCAGGGAGGAAGGGAGGGGATAATTAAGTGCATGTGGGGATAAGGATCCTCCACCCTGTCCAACGGGGTTCCTCAGGCTGCTGCCTCTTGGGAGCTCCTCATGCAGGTCCATAAAGCGTTAGCATCATCCTTGCTTAGTGCAGTTGTTTGCCCAGCTCGGGTGAGGGGCTGGCACAACCCCTCTGACCCCCTTTGCCTGGCTGATGCTGCAGTGTTACCTCTTGCCGATCGGTGTGCACTCCCAGGCTGGGTGTATTTCCTCCTCTCTCCCAGAATTTCGCTGCCAGGAGCCGGGTGTGAGCCGCCCATGCTGCGGGACACGCTGTGCTGCACACGCAGCGCTGGGATCTCCTTCCCGCAAGGCAGCAACAACAGAGGAGGGAGATTTTGTGTTCCCAAGGCAGGTGCTTTCGGAGCCTGAGGGGTCAGGCCCTCCTCTCTCTCTCTCTCCCAGCCTTCCTCCTCCCTGCAAGCCGCACGGATGCAGATCCAGCTGCAGCGAGCTCTTCCCAACATCCCGATGCACGAGGGAACGGGAGACGAGCGTCACGTGCTGGCTCCCCGTTGTTGTTCTTGCGGAGAGTCTGCTGACTTCGGCTCTTGTAAACAAGGAGAAGCCTAAATTGCTTCTAAGATAAACATGCAAATCAGAGGCAGACGCATCTATTTACTTGGCAGCGCGCGGGCTGCGCTAACCCCCTTCCACGCTCGCCTCCGTGCTGGATGTGTCCTGCTCCTGCGCTTCCCACCACAGCCTGCCCGGCTTCCCGAAGCACTCGCCGGCTCCGTGGGGTGCTCTGCCCCGTGGCATGTCTCTGCCCTCCGCTCTGGTGCCAGGCTGAGCTCTGGCAGAGCCCAGAACAGCTCACAGCTTTCCATGTCTGTTCTCTGTTCTCCTCGTGCCTGCAGCTCCCTGAGGGTGAGGAGGAGATGCCCGCGTTCCATGTGGGTTGTGAGTTCCTGGGATCTGCTGCATCTTGTCCCAAGGATCATCTCCCAGTACGCCTCGTTCCTTCTCCATCTTCACTGTGCTGGAGCCTTTCTGGATCACTCAACTGTGCTTTTGGCCACGACAGGGGGTATTGCAGCTTCCTAATTGCTTTGTTCGATAGTGGGAAAAAACAAAAGGTTCAGGAAAAGCTCCAAAGGTGCAGCAGTGGGGAGAGGGAGAGCATGGCCAGAGCCTAAGGCACCTCAGCAACAGGCAGATGGGAATTCCTGCTGGAGAAAGGCCACCTCTGTGGCAGCCCAGGCCAGCCAGCCCCAAATGTCTCAGCCAGGTGAGCAAATCCACTGGGCAGGTGCTGAGGGAACTGTAACTCCACAGAAAGGAGCAGGAGGACGCTGCCAAAGGGAAATTAGTCTCCCTTTCCTTAGATATAAGCAACTCCCTGCAATATAGACCTGGGACACCCCCAGGACAGGCTGAGCTGGACTCAGTGGAAGATACCAGGTAGGAAATGTTTCTTAAAAAATGAGGTTTTGAAGAAAGGAACGCACGTCATGGGAATTGGTGAAATTACATGGAATCAGAGCTTGCTCTTGTTGCTCTTCCATCATGCCAAGGTGTTCCTGAGAAATAAGTGAGTGCCCTAATTTAGTTTCTGATGAAATTTATAGTAGGCACTGCTGTGCCTAACATTTCATTTTTCACCATTTCATACGGCATTGGAAAACCTATTTGACCATGAGTTGATTTCAAAAGGGAGCTTTTTGGAATTGCCATTCTCAGGCAAATCTCAACATCTTTGAGCTGTGAATTAAAACAGCTGCTGAAACA
>JAWWES010000076.1:5685486-5744024 GCA_035583135.1 Lophotriccus pileatus | reverse complement strand
AACTTTAAACATCACCTTGTTCCACCCCCTGCCATGGGCAGGGACACCTTCCACTAGCCCAGGTTGCTCCAAGCCCCATCCAAACTGTCCTTGGACACTTCCAGGGATGAGGCAGCCGCAGCTTCTCTGGGCAGTTTCAACCATGCTGTAGCCTGGCTCCTGGAGCCAGGTGAGGATGAGGGCAAATACTGTCTGAAACACACATTACTGAGCTAAACCTGCTGTAAAAAGCCCTCCCTGCATTGTGCCTTACATGAAAGATGCTGCTGTGGTTCAGAGGTTAACTTTTATCTTAAGCTCAGCTAGGAGCAGAAGAGTTTTAGCATTTTTTAAAATATCAGAAAAGTAGGGGAAAAAAAAGAGGACAAATTGTGATCTCTGCCACATTGGTATTAATGGAGAGAAATTTAATGGAAGTCTGTAGAAGCTTCTGATTTACTCTTGTGTGAGATTGGATAGAAATAGCCCAAAGAATCTCATTGCTGCTGCCCAGATTCAGCTGCACAGCAGAGAGCTATTAATGCTCTGTTTTCTTGCCTTTGGTCAATACATCTTGCAAGGCAGGAGGAAGCTGGATTATGTCTGCAAGTGTCCCAATGTCATGCTATGTCGGATAATGAACTGTGGATAAATTGGATCAGCTTTTCAGTTGCCAGCCTCTCTGAAATCCAACAAGGAGTCAGGGCAGCAAGCTGTGCTTTCAGCCTTTGCTCTGATAACCTGTGTGCTGCTGTCGAGAGCTATTGTGGTGATTCCGGGCTGGAGCAAGTGAAAATCATTGTTAACCTGGAAAATGTACAGCTCTGTTCGGCCTGGTGCTTCCCCAGATCTTAAAAATGTCTGGTCTGGTGCAAATCTGCTGCTCAAGGAAATAGAGATGTAATGAGAGCAGCCTCTCGCTGAGCTGAATTCGGGCTTTGCTTCGGACCTGGTTATCCAGTTAATCCTGGGGGGTGAGGAGTGTGACTTGGGAAGCCTCTCTGGAGGAATGTGACGACCCTGAGGATAGACACCTGAAGGTCTGTGTTTCCATGGAAATAGAGGGTTTTATTCAGAGTTACCAGAGAATACTGAAAGACCCCTGCCTCGGCAGCAGGGATATCAGCCCTGGCAGTGGAGAAGGCTTGCCAGCTCCTCTCCTGCCCTGTCTGGCTGTGGTACATGGGGTGATGGGACACCCCTCCCCTGCCCAGCACCCTGCAGTGAGTGTGCCCCAAGGATCAGCCTCTGTGCTGCCAGTGGGCCCTGACCCACTCCTGATGATGCTGGGATGGGATCTCAGCTCCACTGGCACTGCTGGGATGGGATCTCAGCTCCACTGGCACTGCTGGGATGGGATCTCAGCTCCACTGGCACTGCTGGGATGGGATCTCAGCTCCACTGGCTGTGGCTCAGTGAGGTTCCAGCAGGAGTCTGGGTGTTGTGCTGAAGGTGACAGCAGAGTGTGCTGCTGGGAGGCACAGGGGCCTGGATCAGATCCAGCCATTCCAACAGCCAGAGTGCCACAGCCTCCTGATCCTGCCTGGTGAGATGCTGTGGGGGCAACTGGAAAGCTGGGATCATCATGGATCCTGAGGAGCCCAAATCATAGAATCTTAGAAATCCTCAAGTGCTTTGGGTTTGAAGGAACCTTTAATATCATCTTGTTCCACCCCCTGCCATGGGCAGGGACACCTTCCACCAGCCCAGGTTGCTCCAAGTCCTGTCCAACCTGGCCTTGGACACTTCCAGGGATGGGGCAGCCACAGCTTCTCTGGGCAACCTGTGCCAGGGCCTCAGCACTCTATAAATAACAATAAATAATTTATTCCTAACATCAAACCTAAATCTCTTCTGGTTTAAAACTGCCCCCCCTTGTCCTGTCACTTCTGCCCATGTAAATCTCCTGTGGCTGGTGGAAAGTCGAGCCCCTTCCCTGTGATTCCATGAGGAGCTCAGCCCCTCACTTTATTATGACATTAAAACCTCCCCGAGTGTCTCTCACACCCCGGGGACTGCAGGGCTGGGAGGAGGGGCTGGGGGTTGGAGGCTGCCCGGCCACTCCATGGGCAGGGTGTCTGTATTTTCATTGGAGCTCCCGGGAGCGTAATCCTGTTAAGGGCTGAGAGTCTGATTCAGCTGTCCTGCTATATGGCTAATCCTGCCAGCGGGAGCGAGCATTATCCCCCCGCGGGGGCGGCCCCTCCAGGCGCTGGGGTCACCGGGGGATGTCTCTGCCCCCGCTGCCAGCCCTGCTCCCCTCCCTTTGGGAAGCAAGCCCCCAGAAAACCTGGGAATTGTGTGCCACCCCGGGAGCTGAGGGAGGCTGTGTGGGCTCCTTTGAACTGTGCTGAGCAGCTTAGGGCCCCGGGCGCTCTGGTGGGCACGGAGCCCAGCTCCCGGTGGGCGCTCCATTGAGGCCGGGGAAATCCCGGCTTTGATCCCATTGTGCGCTTTCGGGGCTGTGCTGCTCAATGCTTTCACAGCCAGGGAGTTCATTTACTCCTTACCTATACATTTGCCGGGCTTAAAAAGGCTATTTTTGCCCGCATCCTCCCTTCATTTCTGTGATTTCCCCTCGTTTTGGGGAATGCCACCCTCCTGCTGTGGCTGGGTTTTGTGAGGAAGGACGTGGTCTGGTGGGGTCGGTGTCACTGCTGGCTGCCTTGGCTTCTTGGAGGCTTGCAAATGCTTTTTAAAAATAAGATTTCTACAAAATAGGCCATTTAACTTGCACGCCTCTTTAGAAAACAAATGTGGTTTTGCCCATCTCTGCCCCGAAAGAAAGAAAAAGGACAAAATCCAGTGTCGATGAATAAGGAATATGTCGAGAGTAAAACACATGAACGTTTCTAAGCAGATGTGAAGTCCCATATCTGAGAGGAGGTGTGGAGATCCACGGAAAACCCACAGTGCCAGGGACACACACTGAGGATTTCAGTGTGCAGCAGCCCTTGTTTTGGGCTCCTATTTGATTAAATTTGGCCACAACCCTGAGCAGACGTGCCAGGAATGCCCGTTTCATCACTTTCCGCTATAACCTGAGACAGTGAATCTGGGGTTAAAAGCCTGCAGGAAAGCTGATAAATGTGTATAATATAAACTATCAAAGACTGAAAAATTCTGAAAACACCGGAGAAAGTAAATACAATAAATTTGGGGCGACATTTCTCCTCCTTGCTCAGGTTTTCCAGCAACAGCTTCCCAGCCCTCCAACAGCCACATCACCTCCAGAAGGAGATGGAGAGACGCTCTTGTGAAAGATTTCTTTTTCCTTGAATTGAGTGAACACAAGGAACTTTGGCTCTTTTTTTTTTTTCTCATCTGGGGTCTCCTGTGGGGTCTGACAGTGCTGTTGATGAGGGACAGATGCAGGTTCCTCCCTGGGAGCTCCTGCACCCACCGAGGGCTGGGGGTGTGCCCCCAGTACCCACTGCCAACTCACTGCTGCCTGTTCATTTTAACTTGTCTCTTCCAGTTTGGCCCCACAGGAACCTCTCACTCCCCATCCCCTGTGTCCCAGTCCCAGCTCCTTGTGCAGGCAGGTTGGATTTCCACTTGGAGAGGTGGGAATGGTTGGAATGGCTCTGACTCGGCTCTTGGCTTGTGAGGGAGCTGCAAGGGAGCAGTTTGTTAATTTTATTTATTTATTTTGTTTGAACACAAACCATGAGGTCACTCAATCTGTGGAGCTGGGCTGTAGCTTAACCTGCAGGAATCAATGAAAAAGGGGAGAGAATCATATGAGAGAAGGTGATAAAGTGCATGTGTGGTGTTCCTAGAGCTGCCCATCCTTGGGAAGATGATTGTGGGAACGTGGTATCCTCAGGCACCCTTGCAAAACCCTTCCCAATTTAGAGGCACAACCCACATCAGGGTGAGGCATTTTTACTTTATTATTAATCTGGAACAAAATCCAGTACTGGTTCAGAGAGTACATTTAAGGGTTTTGCTGGAAATCCCTTGAAGGAAGACCTTGATGCTGAGGTGGTGACATCAGATCAGCCCTGCTACACCAAGAGCCATTTTTCCTTTGTGGCAGGAGGGACCATCTCCTGTGCCACAGATATTTCAGCTGCACATGGGCCAAGACAGGCTGGGCAGGAGGAGGCTGATGGTGCCATTGGCCTCTGCTTTGTTCTGTGGGCAAAGCAGGGGTATGTGAAGCTGTGGCTGTGCAAAACATGCTGAGGGCTTTTGGCTTTCCTGCCTGCCTTTTTGGATGTCAAACTCCCCCTTGGCTGTGTGAATCCTGCCAGTGCCTGCAGTGGGCACTGGGCTCCGTGTCCCTTCTGATGCCACTCTCAGGGCACAGAAGGGTTGTGAAGATGCTGAGATGCCTCCAGGGCCTCTGCCAAGTTGCTGTGTGCGTTCAGCATGGGCCTGTTTATCCAACGGTGCCAGGGCACTTGAGCCCTTTATGAGGGTGGGAGTTATGCCATGTTTACTGGCTGGCACGTGGTGCTGTCGGCCTGGGTGGCACAGCTGGGAGCCCACAGCACCTGGGCTGAGCTTCCCGAGGCCACGGGATGGGCACCCAAGCGACCCACCCCACCCGGGACCCAGCCCTTGGCTGCTGGCTAGCCCTCCTCCTATATAATTTTGCCTAAATGCTTTTGCAAATCAGCCAGCAACCAATTCATCCCCCTGAAGTATTTCAGAGATGTCACTGTGAGAATGCTAACGGCTCGTGATTCCTGGGGTCCCACGAGCTGGAACCGTCGCGGCCGGCGCTGTGGGCGCGGGGGCAGCTGGCAGGGGATCAGGGACTCACTCACAGCGGGTCACCCCGTCCCTCAGGTCCCTCAGACCCTGCTTCCCTCCAGTGCCACGGAGCTGGAAAAGGATCTCGCGCTTTAAAACTCGCTGGGTTTGGACGGAGCCCCCTCTCCCCCCCCACGGCCCTGAGCGCGGGTGTTTATTGGAGCTGACAGAAACACAAGCAAGTTGTCGGTCGCTTCTGCGAGAGCCGCATCCACCAGCAGGGGAGGGAGCGTGACGGGGCTGATGACTAACCCAGCCTCGAGTTTTATGTGCTCCCAGCTAACGGGTCCCATATGTTCCCCCGCTGCCGCCCGAGGGGAGAGCGGCTTGTTCGGCCCCAGGGCTGGCTCCAGAACAAGGCACTGTAACAGGGGACAGGGAATGGGACTGCTCGGTGCCCCTCACACCTGGGCACGTGTCCTGCCCTCTGTGGCAACTGGAGCTGTGCTGAGGCCGTGTCGGTGCGGCCCAAACCTTGTTGGGGATGTTGGGAGGGCGTGGATGGGGCTGGTGCCGCTGGCGAGCTTTTGTGGGCAGCGCTCAGGCACATGGGAGAGATTTATGAGGAGATCAAAGAGTGTCCTCTCTACCCCAGCTCACCTGGATCTGTTACTCTGCAAGAGGTCATTGTGATCTAATTGATGCCCCTCACTTGGAGCTGTCTCTTGGAGCGTGTTGGGAGGACCCAGCAGCAGGGGAAGTGGTGTTTCCTCAGCAAGCTGCTGTGTCATTAAAATAACCCGTTGGCTCTCACAAATCACGCTCAGTAAAGCTGTGGGCAGCTTTATTGAGAGTGAGATTATGAGAACCGGGGAGCAGTTAAAACCCGTGTCAGGCATGTGTAGACCACGCTCTCCTGGTGGCACATTCCCACACGTGCCCGTGGGTGCTCCCACCCCTGTGCCTGGCCCCGGCTGTCGGAGCAGTGCAGCAGCTCCTGGAAGGAGCAGAGGAGCTGTGAGGTGATCACACAGCTTGGACAGGTCGTTTTCCAGGACCTGCAGCATAGAAAGGTCATCCTGGGGTGATTTACCACAGCCTGTGCTTGCAGCTCGTGTGCTGTGCCAGGGCTGAGGGAGGGGAAGGCTCCAGTCCTGTGGCTCTGATTTCTGCTGCCTTCCCCTTCTCTTGTCGCTGCTAAGGGTGTGCTTCGGTTTGCTGTAGCTATGCAAAGATCAGGATCCATCCCCTTCCTCTCCAAATGAAGAGTAGGAAGTCTGTTGCCTCTTGCAAACAGCTGTCTGTGGTCAGTGAAGCGTTTCCCACACTATACTCTGTGGTCTCACTCCTGGCACATCTCCCTCCCCTGCCCTTTGCCAGGGTTGGTGGCCGGTCGCTCCTGGGGGCAACACCTGGGAAGTCGGGCACAGCTACCAACAGGCTGTTCCAACAGGCACGTGGCGTGTTCCTGACTCTGGAAATAATTCCCCAGGCTGGGAGAAGTTTGACATCCCAACTGCCGGGAAATGAAGTGCAGCTGAGGCGGGTGGCAGCTGTGTCCGTCCCTTGTTGACATGCCAGAGCCTGGTGGCTGTGCCCGGGCTGGTCACCTGCTGCTCCCTGAGGAATTCTGACCCTTGTGTGTTTTTAATCCCCGAGTGCAACCTGAGTCCAGAGCTGACAAAACCAGCGGGTGGTGAGGGTGAGGCTGGGAGCAGGAGCACGAGACCTTTCCTGCAGCGATGCCCCCCATGCCCGTCATTCCTTGGATGCGACTCCCTCCATATCCATCATTTCTTGGATGCCGCAGGGCTGGCAGCACGGGCTGGCGTGTACCAGGGGACGTGAAAAGCTGCCCTGGCTCCTCTTGTCTGGCTCTTGGAGGACAGTTCACCTCTGGGTGCTGCTTTACTCTGTTTGACCTCCTCACTGCTGCCCTGCAGAGGTGGTCCCGATGCTTCCAGGGGGTGAACTGCCAGCCTGGCCCTGCGCTGGAATTCCCGTTACAGCGTCTCCAGCCAGTTCCCATCTGTTACTTCATTCACGTGATTAATCTGCCAAAGAAATTCCTGATATAAACACAGCATTATCAGAATTTTACTCCGGACTTGGCCCCTGGATTCCCTGCCAGCTTTTGCTGGAATTGCACTTCTGCTACAGCGACTCTTCAGTGCAAACAAACCTCCTGCAGACAGGGAGGGAGGCCACGAAGTGGGCCGGGGAGGCAGGGATGCTCCGGGTCAGCCCTGGGAAAGGCTGCGGGTGTGATCCTACAGGGATCAGCTGTTTGTAGCATAGCCGGGAAGCAGCGGAATGCCGGGGCCGCTGGGATGTTCGGAGCGCGCCAGGAAAAGGACCTGTCGCAAACGTGACTGTATTCCCCTTCCCTGTCCCTGCAGATCCGGCAGCACCAGTGCCCCTCACATCAGAAGTCACGGTGCGTGGGTTCCACAGTGGGAATCCTCATGGATGGGCCCCACGCTCCGGGAATCCCGACGGGCAGGTCCCACACTGGGGATGCCGTCAGAGCACCGCCAGCTCGGGATCCCGATCCCCGCGCTCGGGTGGCGAGAAGCGGCTGTGCTGGACGATCCCCACGCTCGCTGTCACTCGTGGCGGGGGGGTGGGACGGACAGACGGACCCCGCGGTGGCGGGGACACGGCGGAGCCAGGGACGGACCCGCAGCGCTACCTGCTGGCTGCGGGCCCGCGGGGCCACCGCGCCGGGGGACACGGACCTGCGGGGGATGCGGGGGGCACGGCTCTGAGTGGGAGATGCGGGGGAACCCCAGCCCTCCCAGTGTGCTGGGAGCAGGATGCGCCAGGGGCAGATCAAGTCTCTTGTGCAAGGTATTTATCAAAACAGACTTTTAATGTTTTTTCTTTCCCCCCTGGAGCAGCTGTGGGATATTTCAATGTATAAAATATTTTTTTTTCCCCAGCTATTTTGGCAAAGAGAAGTTTTTCGTATAGATTATCTTTTAAACTTTATAGAGCTTTTATCTGTGTGGTTTTTTTTTTCTTTCAGTGGAAGGAAAAGTCACTTCCCGCTCCGGTGCTCACTCCCCTGAGCAGCATTCCAGCTGGGATGGCTCTCCCACACCCAGCTCCATCCTGCTGTCAGTGCACTGTCCTCTGTGTGATCTTCTGGGAGCCTCTCAGAGCTCCAGTTGATGTTTATGCAGGGAGGGCACCTTAACCCTTCCTTGCTGGTCGTGTCTGGGGGAGACAAAAACTTGCCCGTGCACAGCCAGGGCACAGGTGGGTGCCAGGTCTCCATCCCTGTCTTCTCTGGGATTTATTTTGGGTCTTTCCCTTCCCATTCCTGCCTCTCAGAACTGGGTGCTGTGGCCAGGACATGCCCCCTCAATAGCTCTCACACTGGGAATGGCATTTGATGGGTCCCACACTGGGAATCCTGATGGAGAGGTCCCATACTGGGAATCCTGTCAGCTGGGTCTCATACTTGGAATCCCGATGGATGGGTCCCACACTGGGAATCCTGGTGGGTGGGTTTCACTGTGGATCCTGAGAGGATTTGGGATTTAGTTCAGGCCTTTCCCTCCCTGCTCCTGACCCTCCAAGAGGAAGGAGGGGGTGCACAGGTGAGCACCCAGGACTGGGTGCTGTGGCCAGGACACGCCATCCTCACCCCGGCTCCTCCCTCGCCTCCTGCAGGAAGGGGGGTCAGGAGGAGGTGGCTCTGGGGGGGTCCTGCTCCTGCACACTGACGGTGGGAAGATGCAGATCCAGGGCAGGATCCCAGCTCGGCTCCCAGAACAGTCCCCAGCCATCACTCGCGCGCGCGAGCTCTGTGTTTGTTTTTGTAATCCCCCTTTTTTTTTTAATTGTGATTTTAGCCGTGGTGAAAGGTGCTGGATTGACAAGCCGTGGAGACGGAAGGGCCTCTGGACTCCACTGAAGTTTACATTTACAAAGGACACAGAGAATAAATAGAAGACAGTGTTTAGAGTCCTCTGTAGACACTTCAGACTTGCTTATAATTCTGCAGCAATTCCATCACCTCCGAAGTGATTGATGCTCTCTATAAAGTCTCGCCTTAAAACATTTTCCTACGTGTCAGGGGAAGAAGTTTATTACACTTTACCGAAAGGGCAGGATTTGTATGGAGCTGAAGGCTGAGTCCTTCCCGGCCCCATCCCCAGGAGAAAAAATAATCAGAGTGCTGGAAAAAAAAGCAGCCTGACCCGAGGCAGGCGTGTGGTTTGTGGTGAGCTGGGTGTTGGGATGAAGCTCTCCCTGGCTGCTACAGACAGGGCAGGAGTAACAGGTTTTCATCAAATTGTTGTTTTCTACAAGCTTATATTTTCCTTCAGTGGAAACGTGAGATGTGCCTGCTTTCAACAAGAAGTAAATCATGTTTTTCATTAAATCACTGAATATATTGAAAAGAGACCACTTCGGCACGGGGCTGTATAAGTTCTGATCAAAGTACCAGGTCTAAATTTCACTCTAAATTTCTACCTTAAGAGTTGTTTTGATTGGGTTTTAATTTGGAAAACTCAAGGCAAGGCAGTGCTTTTTCTCCCTGTGACCCAGGGTATCCCTGGGCTGTGGCACCATGGGGCTCTGTGGGGAGCTTGGCTGCCCACGAGGCACTTGCAGGAAGGCAGTGCAGGTGATTGGGGATCTTGGATGGATTTCCAGGTGTTGGAAGCAAGGTTTTCCTTCCCACCTGGTGCTGGTGAGGGGCTCACTGCTGCAGGGGGGCTGTGGGAGGGCACCCCGATGCCAGGCCAGGTTGGCAGTGGGAAGCTCCCTGCTTTGGAAGACAAGGAAAATCTACATAAGTAGCCACTTGGTGATGAAATCACCCAGAACAAACACAGATTTCACCTCTGCAAACAAGGGGATACCTCAGGGGTGCTAATTTTGAAACCATCTGAAAACACCTCACATCTTACCCCCCCCAACACTGGCTCTGGGCCGACCCCGGAGTTTGCCCAGTGTGGCAGGAGGCATGTCAAGAGCAATGAAGAAAAATAGCGGCGTGTGTGGAGCCTGTCAGAAGAAATAAATCTCCTCTGCTGCGTCCTGGGCCGGGCTTGGCTCCGGGAGGAAGGCGCTAACAAACCCCTGAGATACCCCGGGAATGTCCCGGTCCCGGCCGATAGCACGGAGAGAGGGATGTGACCCCGGGGAGCACCAGGGCTGCGTGGAGCATCCCCAGTCCCAGCCAAGGGGTGCCTCCCTGGTGTGGGCAGGGTGGAAGGGCTCCCAGCCTCCTGCCCAGCCCCTTGCCAGCCTTCTGGAAGCGGAACCTGGAACTGATCCAAGTTCGTTGATTTCTGCAGGCTCATAATGGTTGGACTCGATGATCTTAGAGGGCTTTTCCCATCTTAATGATCCTATAAAACTCTTGGGAACAGCAAATAATTTGGTTTTGGGGGCAGATCAGATTGCTGTAAGCACTGCATACCCCATTTTTCCCCCTCTGCCAAGCAGTTTCTCCATAAGGGTTAGGGTTAGAACCCCAGTGCACTCACTGGGTGTCTTCCCAGTAAACACTTCCAGCCAAACAGGCTCCTCATGAGCCTCTGCAGGGCTGTAAGAAGTGGGGTTCTGTTTGAAATGGGGACACACAGTGGGAAGGTTTCCTGGGACTGGTCCAGGCTGCAGAACAGGGGTGTCCTCTCTGCCGGGCAGGGCTGAGGGGCAAAGGGACTTTGGTGGGCACAAACCCTGCAGGGTGTTCCCGGGGTACACACAGCCCTGGGGATGCTCTGTGGAAGTGAGCCAGGCTGATGTGAGTGTCAGAAGGGCACAAGGTCCACCTGCCAGCTCTCCCCAGGCCCCATGGTGCTGATGTTCACTGACCTCTGCCTCTAAGACAGCTGCTGATGAAACACCCAGTTTCTTTAAATACTTGTTGAACCAAGTCAACCCGCGTTTCCAGGCGAGGCACACGCAAAGCCCTCTGGCACTGGCTGTGGAAACACGGAGCAGATGCTGTGAGG
Source organism: Lophotriccus pileatus (assembly GCA_035583135.1). Classification (NCBI taxonomy): domain Eukaryota; kingdom Metazoa; phylum Chordata; class Aves; order Passeriformes; family Tyrannidae; genus Lophotriccus; species Lophotriccus pileatus. Next base: position 5,733,363 of record JAWWES010000076.1, on the reverse strand, counting down.
AGACATTGTTTTCTCCATTGTAGTTCAGTTGCCTGGAACAACAAGCGCTCGGTGGCTTTTGGTGGTGGCACTGGCGTCACCCTGGGCCTGTCTGCTTGCTGGGCTGGATCTTTGCATCAGCATCACTCCTGGTTTTTAGGAATCAAACTGGGGGGGTGGTGCTGACATGAGGCTGATGACTGGTGGGAGGTGGGGTGTCCATCCTGCTCCTCTCCTGCAACATCCCCAGGATCAGGGCTGGATGCTGCTGTGCAGCCACAGTCGCTGGTGCTGATTTATCACCGGGCCCACTGGCAGGGAATTAGTCGTGTCTGCCTACATTTAATCTCCAGTTTGATGTTTTAGGGAGAACCTGATGTCAGTTCAGCTAATTATCTACTAAAGACTCTGCTCCTTCCCTGCTTTCGTGCTGGATTCACCTTTTCTTCTTTCCTTTCCACACTGCCCTCAGGTAAAAGACAAATTGCAACACATAAAAAATGACCCCAGTGAGTTAATTTGAACCAGAGAAGACAATAAGAGTCTGGAGGCAGAGCTGGATTTATCTGTTCTCTCCGAAGGAGGCCCCTCCTCCCGCGATGGCTGTCGGCCGGTGCGAGCAGCATCTGAAGCAAATTGAGGGTAACCTCTCGTACCTCAGGGATCTTCCAGCAGGGCTTGCCGGTCCCAGGGACATCTGCAGCCCTCATGTTGGATTTTGGCAGCCTCTGAGCCCATTGTCAGCCAGTTCCATTGCATTAGCTGGTAATGGATGGAGAGCTGTCTGCCAAACCGGCCCTTGCATGCGGAGCCACGCGGGACCGGGAGCTCCGACCACGGGCACGGGGATGGCAGCAGAGCTTGGGCAGCTCTTGGCTGCTGGACTTTAACTTAGGGCCTTTGCAGAGCCTGTTTATCCACCCTAAACTGCAGCACACTTGTTCTCCTCTCTGCTGTTTTCCTCCTGGGCTGAGAGGGTGTGTGAGGGTGCCTGGGCAGCCATCCGGACCTGACACAGGGAGGAGCTGGGAAAGCAATTAGAGACTCGCCCTGCCTGCTAATTCAAAGAGATTTTTTTTTCTTCTTGTGTCCAGCAACATGGAAAAATGTGGATGATGCAGATCAAAAAGAGGAATTGGGAAGCTTGACCTCTGGCTTGCAAGCTGTTGGAGCAGCAGCTCAGGGATGAGAAGCCAAATGTCAGACTCATGATGCCTCTACTGTGCTTTGGGATTTAGGGGGTTGTTGATTAGTTTTTCCAAGTCTTGAGGTGCTTGACTGTGTATCAGTCACAGCTGGGCTGCTGTGATAAGTTCCCTCCTCACTTCTCTTCTCTGTCTAGCATTCCCAACAGGGGGTGGTGGGACAGTTTGTCACCCCTGTGTGCTCAGAGACCACCACACCAGTGGTGTGGATCCACCACGGGTGATGGAGTCACTGGTCTTGTGTATTTAGTGCCCTCCTGGCCATCCCCTTCCCTTCAGTTCTCCATCTTATTTTCTGATTTATGACCAAAATCGTTCAGTGATCAAGGAGGGCAATCAGGACACTTTATAAAACCTCTAATTGCATTTCATAACCTCTTTCCATGAACCATCTGCCACCCGTTTGGAAACTTCCCATCTCTTGTTTCCTGCCTCTGACAGCAAACACCCTCAGAGACTGGTGTCTGGGGCAGCAACTGCAGCCCTTGAGGAAGAACTTGTGTTCTCTGCTCTGGGCTGTAGCTGTCTTCCTTATATTAGGAAAATATTCTTCCCCCAGAGGGTGGTGGGGCACTGAACAGGCTCCCCAAGGCTGCCAGAGCTCAAAGAGCATCTGGACAACACTCTCAGGCACAGGGTGGGATTTTGGGGTGTCTGTGCAGGGCCGAGAGTTGGACTCAATGATCCTTGTGAGTTCCTTCCAGCTCAGGATATCCTCTGATTCAGTGATTCTATAATTCCTCATGCCTTGGCTGAGGGAAGGGCAGGTCAGTGAAATGTCAGCCCCTTCTCTGCCCGTGGGGAACAGCCATATCTGACACCCAAAGGCACGGGCACACTGGAGGGTGCCCCTAAGTCAGCTCTGTGGCCTTGCAGAATCCCTGCTGTGTCCCACACTGAAGCCCTGATAAATCCCTGCTCTTTTTTTAGCCAAGCAGATTCCTGCAGCTCTCTCTGCCTTTCAGGGGTTGTTTGTTTGGTTTTAGCACAGTATAAGCAAACTGGAGATTGCAGGAAATTGCAGCGTCCTCAGCAAAGCGCTTGACTCCTATGGAGGAGCCTTTCCACACAGAAAGTAATGACAAAGTAGTGGTTTCAACCCTCGGGATGTGAAAAGTGCACAGATAAGTTTTATCCAGAAGGTCAACAACTTTTAACTTTCATCCTTCAAATCCAAGCCTCTTCCCCAGGAAGTTCAGCTCCGGGTGGCTCAGAAAGCTGCGGCTGCTTTGGACAAGGAGCTGCAAGAGGCTCCTCTAAACTCCCTGCTCCATCCTCCATTGCTCCATGTCCCCTATTCCCTGTCCCTTTGCTCACTGCTCCCTCTTCCCCCACTGTGAGCAGCCCCGGCTCAGGGCAGGGAGGATGGATGGATGGATGGATGGATGGATGGATGGATGGATGGATGGATGGATGGGCAGCTGGATGGGGTGGCCAGTGTGTGGCTGGAGGGAGGCTGGCAAAAGCCTCTGCCCCAGGATTTGGGCTGCCAGCCCAGTGCCAGCAGGGATTGGGATTGTCCAGCTCAGGCTGAGCACAGCACAGAGCTGTTGGTGCTGCGACAGTGCCAGAACATCAGCGGGAACCCATGGGCCTCCCTGTGTCACTTGGGGGAAGCAGAAAAACAAACAAACCCAGGACAATGGCCAAAACATCTTCAAGGAGACTTGCAGCTTTCTAATTTTATTTAAAAACAAGAAGGAAAAAAGTAAATTTTCCCTGTCAGAGCACTGCTATCATCACGCAATGGCACTTAGGAATATTATAAACAATCGTGTCAGTTTATAGGGCTGAAGACGTTTTCCCGTGGCTCTTTCAGCTTCCCTCTCCTTGGCGGGCTGGGAGCTGGGCAGGATGGCCTGGGAAATGAGGGATCAGCAGAGGGGTTTGTGCAGACCTTGGGGCTTCCCATCCATGCCTCCATTCCCCCCAGAGCTCTTCTTGCAGCTCAGGGTTGCTCCCTGCATCCCTCCTCAGCCACAGGCGTCGCTCGCCCCGGCCGGTGCACGAAGGCGGGGTGGGATGACTCCAGCTCCTGAAACCTCCCCGGCGAAACCCCCCTCCTCTCCCCGGTCTGGTCCTCATTTTCTCCCAGCTCAGCACTTTCTCTGCCTGCAGCCCCATCAGCTGGCAGGCTGTAAATCAGAGCCCGGGCCTGTGTGGCCGCGCTTTGCTCCGGCAGAGCAGCCGAGGAGGACGTTGTTTCGGAGGGGTGGGGAGGAATTATCTCGGCAGCAGCGGAGGAAACCACCCCAGTGTGTGCTCTCTGCTGGCCCTCACTGCACTCTCTGTGATGGTTTCCTTCACACAGCTGCTGCTGTGGAGGATTTTTCCCTGCAGCAGAGCATCCCTGCTCCGGGCGTTGCCGGCTCGGAGCCTGGCTGCGATGCCTGAGGATAGATGTGTGTGTCTGCATCCACCCCTCTCTGCTCCTGTTGTGCTCAGAAATGAATGGATCTGCTCCAGGCTTTGCTCTACAACGCTAAAACCCTCTAAAAACCTGCTTTATTCTGCATGTCCAGGGCTGCAAAACACGTGCTGGAGCTGGGCTGCTGGCGCTGCGGTCCCTTACCTGGCAGATGGAGCGTGTAAGGCACACCCTGCAATGCTCTCACATGGAGCAGCAGAGGATTTATAAGATCAGTACGTGACTGACAGATAAGGGACTCCCACAGAGCAAAGACGAGAGCAGGGGAACCAGTAAAGCTCTATGCTTGGACCTGAGTCAAGGAATTCGCAGCCCCTCTTGCTCGGGCAGGTTCTTGTAGAAAATTTGCCAAATCAACCGAATGCCGTAAAAACGTTTCTCGAGGAAGGGTTGGGGCAGAGATGGGTTTGTAAAAAACACCCACCAACAGCCCTGTGTCCCACCCTGGTATTTATGAGATGCACGAGGAGGGTGTTGATAGCAGAGGCATTTTTGCAAGTCGATAAAACGGAAAAAGAGATTCCACTTGGTGAGGAGGGGTGGTGGCTTCGAACGCGTCGAGGGCAATGAAGGAGATCATTCCATTGTTCTAAGATTTCCATAACTCACTGTGCTTAAGCACATAAAAATGTAGACATTCTGGCAATAAAGTTTGGGTAATTTTTGAGTATGAATCAAAAATCTCTCCCTCATGCTCCCCTCCCCCTTGTTCTTGCCTTTTGTTGTTGCTGCAGGCGCTGCCCCCCCCACCCCCCCCACCCCCCCCCCCGCTCGCCCGCTCCACCCCACGGCCTCACGAACGGAAAAATGTCTTCAGCAGCAACCTCCCAGCTCTTCATTCTCTAATCTGCAGCATCTGTGCCCGGCCCTGGCCTTGCCCCGCAGCTCAGGCTCGCAGGCTCGTGCAGGTGGAGCCTCTTGTGCGGGGCAGGAGGTGGCACTGGCACCACCCTCCCTGACACACCGCGACAGTGTCACCTGCACCTCTGGGTTCCCACCGCCTGGGTGAGGGGATGGTCTCTCAGGGCACCCTGAGACTCGCCCTGGGGGCTCACCACAGCCCAGGCACCCCGTCCTGTACCTGCCACGAGGATCAGCTTCGGCTTGTTTTCCTTCTCTTTCATTTTGCAGAGCCGGGATAAGCCCCACGTGCTGCCACCGCCCTCGATGCCTTCACCAGCATCCCCTTGGCTCGTGGTGGGATGGGAAGCCAGGCTGTGGCAGGGAACATGATGGCAACAGGAGCACCAGGGACTGATTCCTGCTCCTGCTTTTCCCGTGGGAAGGGCACAGGTGGCAGCAAGCCCAAGGAATACGGTGAGTGCAGGTCCCTGTGGCACTTGGGGTGTCCGTGCACTGAGGTCACCTGGTGATGGGTGGCCACTTCTCCTCTTCAACTCGCCAGATGGAGACACTTTCACCAAGAAATTGGAGGGATGGGGTGGTTTCCATCCTTGGAGGCTCTCTGAGGGCTCAGTGCCTGCGTGCCCAGGGGTCCCTCTTGCCAGTGTTGGCAGCTCCGATGTGGGGCAGCCTCGCAGTGGGAAAACTGTGGGGTGTGAGGCATCCAAGGACCATGGGTGACACACACCCCACGTGCCACTGGTACTTTGTGCTGCCCTGTGTTTTTAGACTGCTCCAGGAAGGGAAAATCCAGAGACTTGGGCTGTGCTGATGGTGCCCAGCTCTGGGCACGTGGCAGTGACAGTACAGAGCTGGGAATCTCATGATGCTCCATATCTGACTCACCACAATCCTACCTGGTAAACCCTCGCCCTGCACCTCTGGGATTTGTTCCTTTTTGTCTTTCCCTTTTTACTTTCTTTCCCCCCCCTTTTTTTTCTCCTCTTTTTTTTCTCTTTTTCTTTTCTTTTTCTTTTTTTTTTTTTTCAGAGAACAACTTTATTTCCCACTTTGACATTTTCCAGACCCACCTGGGAGCCTGCTTGCCAGAAGGAGAAATGGCACAAGAGGAAATACATCTTCACAGCCTCGAGAGAGGAGAAGGTTGGAATCCGAGTCCATAAACAGCGTTGCTGCACACTGAGCAAAGGCAGAGCAGGTTGGGCTCTGGAGAGTGTAACCCCACCTCTGCTGCTCCAATGCCAGTTAAAAATAAAGAAGAGAAGAGGAGCTTGTTTGTTTTTCCCTCTTGGACTGGGGATGTGCAGGGAAACCCCTTTCACAGATTTGTCTTGGGAACCCCCCAGTGCATGCAATAGCTCAGGCCTGGCCTGGCTGGGACCTGCCAGGAGCCAGAGGTACCTGCCAGTGCCCTCCCTGGCACCCCCAGCCTCCCAAAAGCCACCATGGTGGGCACAGGGACAGCACTTCATGGCACAGAGGCAGCTGGGAAGAGTAAATCCACAGGCAGGAGATGGGACCCCCCTCCCAGCTGTCCATGGGATCGACATCTGCCCTGGATGGGCTCTGCCAGCACTGATATCCCTGCCCTGTGCCTGCCTGAGCTCCTGCAGCACCCCAGGGTGGGAACAAGGCTCCCTGGGGGTCAGGGAGCTGCCTCCAGTGAGGAGCCACAAACAATACCCATTTCTGCCCCAAACCATCAGCCCAGCTCTTTCCACTGCCCTGAGTGGGGCCACCATGTCCTTGTCCCTGGCAGTGAGCAAAGTTCTCCTCCTGCCACCTGCCTTGCCACTGCCCTGGGCCATCACTGCCCTGCCTGTCCTGGCAGGGAGGTTCAGCTCAACCTGAGCAGTGGGTTTATCTTTGGTTTAAACAGGTTTTCCCTGGCTTTGAAGATGATGAGTTATAGCAGTGGTTACGGGGGATGGCTGGGAAGTGGCAAAAGCCTCTTCCTTCGATGCCTTTCTGCTGAGCACTGTCACATCACCTGCCAGCATCGGTATTGACAGCCCAGAAACATGGAAAAAACAACCTGAGACACAGCAGTGCTTTATATTATATTGGTCAAAGCCTGATCTCGATTAAAGCCCCTTCCCAGCACTGCTAGTGCTGGTACCCGGTGACCCAGGGCTGTCCCCGGCGGTAGAATCACTTGGAGCATCATTTACCCTCCCACCTTCACCCACCAGAGCACCAGAGCATTCCTCCGTGCCCGAAACCGCCAGGATAACCTGCGCCTTTGACACCGGGGTGATGGATGCGAGCCGGCCGGGGAGGAGGCGCTGCCGCGGCTCCCGCAGCCCCTCCCCGGGCCCTCCCACCCCACCGCAGCTCTCATCCCTTCACCTTTTCTTTTTTCCGACTCACTGAGCAACGACTGTCATGTTTATACTCTCCCTCCCTCCCCGCCACCACCGCGTCCTGCTCTACCTCAAGGATTAAGCTTTCATCCTTCATTATGAGCTTCTCCCCCAGGCAACATTTTCCACGAAGAAAAAGGAATTTCTGGGATTTTGCTTTTAAGAGATTATGTTACTAAGCATGTGTGTGTTTGTGCCGAGGAGAGGAGCTTTCCCACACACACACACACACACACACGGGTGATCTGTCACATCCTGGGGCAATGCAGGGAGTGGGGTGGATTGGGGGGACAGGTCTGGAGGTGCTGTCTGGCCCTGGTAGCTCATGGTCTTTCCTCCCCCTGCATCCCTGCATCCTCTTCACCCCTCAGAGTGGTCCTGGTGACAAGGCACCCCCTGGGGATCAGGGTGGGTCCCACCACCACGCTGGTATGGGGTCACCCGTCTGGGATGGGGAATATGGGGTTGGCATCTCTGGGAATGTGGGAAAGGAGTGGGCTCATCCTTGCTCACTGTTTTCAGAGGTTGCTTCCCTGGCCCTGCTGTTTGAGGCAGAATCACCAAATATCAGCTGCTCTCTGCCTGAAGCTGTGGCTTTGTGGCTTTCCCTGTCCCCAGTGCTGCCACAATGCTCTTGGGGGGGCTCATGCCCTGGCAGAGCTGGGACCCACCTCCTGTGCCTGCAGGGCAAGCGCTGACCTCGCTGTGCTCTCGCCTGTGCTTACAGGAAACCTCAGCTCCTCACAGGGAGCTGATCCCACGCCTGGAGGCTCGGCCTTCCGAGGGCTTGGCTGCACAGTAAGTGTTGAACAAGGTTGTGCTTTCATTGGCAGCGACTCTTGTTATTAAATCCTTTTCGGGAGCTCATCTAAGCCCAACAAATTAACATAAGGGAAGCACGACAGCTAATGTCAACCTACCAAAATAATCCGAATCTGTGCTTGCAACAGGGAAGACATAAACACAGCCCAGGAGGAATAACTGCTGCGTGTTCAGTGGCAGCATCTGGGCTGCTGCTGCTGCTTAGCAAGCGCTGCAGTTCTGCTGGGAAACAACCAGGCGAAGGGCAGGTGCAGCCTCTGAAAAATTCCAGCCCCTGCCAAACTCTTGGGCGCTCAGGGATGGTGGCGTGAAGCCCCAGGACGTGGCCTTGCCACAGGCACTGAGGAGGGAGAGCAGAGGCAGAGCCCCCTGAGAGCCGGGACATCCCCACCCCTGTTCGCATCTGCCCAGGGATGAGCAACGGCTTCACCCGGTGAGTCACGGCTGAGTCAGCCCTTGCTCATCCTCTGTGCTCTCAGTGCCTCTTATTCGAGGTGTTCTGGGGGACAACACCAAGATCCGTTCCTAGAGAGATGAGGAGATTTTCCCTTGCTTCAGCTGCAGCCAGTAGATGCAATAATTAGCAATTTCTTTCTCAAAGAGCGGCCAGCTTGCTGCCTGGCTGCTGGAGCAGCTGCCATGACCCTGCTGCTGGGAAATCAAACAACTCCCAGCTTTCCATTGCTTCTGACAAGTTGTTTTCAACTTTCCTTTAGGAGGCAATAAGTAAAAGTGGTAGATTCTGATGAGCTTAAACACGAATGTGAAAGGACATTGAGAAAAGGCTCTCGATGGCACAGGCAGCACAAGCACACGCTGCCTGCAGAGCCCCCACCAAAATACAGACAACAGTAGGTCTGTATCACACATGCAGACACACACTATTGTGGGTATTAAAGAGCCTAAATCTGATTAAAGCCTTTCTATCCCCACCAGTGGTCAATTCCAGAAACCAGCTCACCCAGGAGGCCGAATTCATTTCATCCACGAAGTCTAATTAAAGCCATTAGTGTATTCCTTGTCTTTCTGATAAGATCAAAGCATTCCAAGAGCCAGGCATTACCTTATTTTCAAGACAATTATACAACATACAGCATCGATTTATTCTGCCTCCAGCTGTACACATTTATCTCTGTCTATCATCGGGTAATCGGGACCATCAGACACAGCCCAGCTCTCGGCTGACAAGTGCCTGTGCTGGCTGGGCCGGGTTTCTTTGTCACCCTCACCTCAAATTACCGTCTGAGGCAGTGCCTGGTGTCCAGACCCCAGGTGGGCATGGCCTGGCTGCTGTGGTGGTGCTCGGGTGCTCCTATGGCCTGTGCCAAAGCCATGGGGAGGTTGGGGTACCCACCTCCCCACAACGATGCCCCTGAGTCCCCCTGTCCCAGCTGTCCCCACCTTGCCCTGAACAGCCCTGGATTCGTGGGTCTGCAGATCCGTGACTGTCCCTGCCTGGTGACCTCGGGGGCTCTGCCCAGCCCGCTGCTGTCGTGGCTCACCAGGACCACCAGCCCCACCAGGGGCTGGGCAGTTGGGGCAGCGTGCAGGGGGTGCCCTCCCCTCGCATAAACACCTCTCCAGCAGCTCACGGCCCCTGCAAGAGCCGAGCTGTGAATTTTCATCTCTCAGCTAATCAACTCGCCGGCTAGTCCAAACTTGTCAGGAGCTTTATCCCTGCCCTGCCAGCCTCCTCCCGGCCCACGGGTGACAGGAGACGTTCCCATCCCTCCCCGAGACACATCCAGCTGCTACAAAAACAAACATCCTCCCGCTGGTGATTCCTCCTCGTCAAACACTGCTGACCCTGGTCCCCTCGGGGACATCCGAGCCCGTGCCGGCACATCCCGCATCGCCGGCGGCACAGGGCGCTGTTTACGGCGGGGACGGCAGAGCCCCGTCCCTGCCTAAGCCGCGGGGGGTTTATTAATTGCCCGTTCTCCCTATTCCTCCGTGACAAAAGATTAATCACCCGGCCGAGGCCGCGCTACCCGGGAGGCTCCTGCAGACGAGAGGCAGCTGTGGTGGAGCGAGGCTGAGCCGACAGGACCGCGCTGTGCCCTGGCGGGATGGGTTGACCTGGCTGGGGTGCCTTCGGGAGCTCAGCAGGGTCTGGGCAGGTTGCACACCTAGGGATTCCCAGGAACTCCCCTGGAAAGCGGCTGTGGGATGTAGGGAAGACGGTGGGACTGGTCCTGACCCTGGCTGTGTGTCTGTCTTGGTCTGTTTTGCCACTGTGTGCCCTGAGTGCTGTGCCTGGCCCAAAAGGTGGCTCCAGAACACCCTGCAGACACTGCTCTTCATCCTCCCGTCCCCAGGGTTTCCTTGGGGGTCGCAGCCCTGCCAGCCTCAATCCAGTGTCCCCATTTCTGGCTGGAGATGCTGGTGGCAGCAGATCTGCCCCTGGCCTGGGATGGGAGGCAGGTGGGGAGCTCTGGGCACTGCTGGGCAGCACAGGGGCTCTGGGGGAGTCTCTGCTCATGGCATGTTGGGCACAAGGTGAGTTTGCGCCAAGGCCCAGCAAAAGTTGCTCCTCCAGCTCCTCACAAGCAGCTCACAGAGCTGCTGCATCGATGTGTAAACAGCTCTTGGACTCCACACGAAACAAATTCCCTTCTTTCTTTCAGAGCAGGGTGAAAACCATCAGAATCAGCCCTTCAGCTGCACTCCCTCTGTGCAGCACTCAAGAGCTGCTCACCCTTTGGGAGGGCAGCACAGGGGACAGAGCCTGGGATGGGGAGCTCTGCAGGCCCCTGCCCGACCTGGGACCTGCCGCCCTGCATCCAGCACCAGCTTCAGTTTCCAAAGCATCACCCCCCCAGGGTGGCTCTCCTTGGGGCTCAGCAGCTGCCTGACCCACCCTGTGGGGTGCAGAGCTGGCCCCTTGTCACCCCTCACGGCCACTCCTGTCAGCCAGAGCTGAGAGCAGACTGGAGGCACATGGGATCAGTGGCCCAGTGGAGCTGAAATCACGCAGCCACAGGGGAATGTTTTCAGCTGGACACCCACTAATTCCTTATTAGATGAGCCGTGTTTGATTGGTGTTGCAGCCCACAAACACCACTGCAGCCACGCACACTGATTTTACAGAACCCTTCCTCGCCCCTGAGCAGGTACAGACACCCAGGGATGAGCTGCAGGTCCCACATGGAGCAACTCAACGCACTCCAACAGGACGCACAGAGTGGACGCAGAGGACTGAGAGCAGCACGAGGTGTTTCAACCTCCAAACCCAGCCTCGTGTGTGTGCTACTTTTGCTGTCCTCATCCCAAAAGAGACGACTGCCCCCCCAGACTGATTTTCCAGGCCCTTTCAGCTGCTGCTGTGGCTGCTGCGGTGTGCTGCTGTCGGGTGCCGGGGCGGTGAGTGCGGCGCCGGGCCGGCGCCCAGGGGTTATCAGCGGCGGTGGCCGAGGCTGAATTAGCAGGGCAGGGACGTGGGGTAAGCAGAGCTCAGCTTCTTGGCATGTTTGCTCGTGCTAAACCTGCAGCGGGAGAGCTTTTCACAGCAACACTCAGCGCTTGAAGCCTCCCTTGGCCGCGGGTGAGAGCCGGGGCTGGGCTGTGCAAACAAACCGCGGCCGCGGGCACCGCGGGCAGGACGGCCCGGAGCTGGCGCTCGGGGTGGATGCAGGGCAAAGCAGAAGTGCTTTTCCTGGCGGAACTGCAGGTCACAGCATCTGGAGAGGGCAGCCACATTTTCCTGAGGGATGCTCCTGGTGGCATCACCCCGGCCCTGCTTTCAGCGCTGCCTGACAAGGCCTCACCAGCACCCCGTGTGCCCAGCACTGCATCTCCCTGGCTGGCTTCTCTCCCCAACAGCACAGTTTGTTGTCCTGCAGTGGCTCCATAAGGTGTTCTGGAGCAACACCATGCTCCAGGACTGCTGGCTGACCCTGCATGAGCTCCAGCCCTGGGACAGGAGGACACACAGCACCCGGGAGCTGGCACAAGCAAGCCCATTCCTCTTTTGTCAATTAATTTAGGCAACCCAAAGCTCCTGCCCTCCCTGCCATGGGCACCGTGGTGGCCCTGCAGCCGTGTCCCCATCAGGAAGGCACTACTCTCAGGTTTTGTGCCATGTTTTATCCATGTTTGGAGGAAGCTGTGGCTCTGAATGGGAGGGCAGGAGCTGGCACGTGGAGCCAGAGCCTCGCAGGACTCATAGTGTGTGGCCAGCCGGGTGCTGGGTGCTTCCTCCAGAGCTGAGCTCCTGCTGGGAATACTGGGAATACTGGGAACAGCTGGTGTGTCGTGGCAGAGCAGTAAAACCATGGCTGTCCCTGCAATGGGGGTGCCTTACGATGGGGGTTCTCTACAACAGGGATGCCCTGTGGTGGAGGTGTCCTGCAACAGGGATGCCCTGCCATGGGATGCCCTGCGATGGGGGTTTCCCTACGATGCGGGTACCCTCCGTCGGGACAGGCGCTGCCCGTTTGCCCTCCGGGTCCGGCCCTGCCTGTCCCCAGGGCGGTCTCGAACGAAGCAGCCACCGGGCAGGGGGAGCGGCCCCGGCTCGGTCCTTTCCCGGGCGCAGATCGCCCTCCAGCGGCCACGCACCGAGAGGATGAGCCCTGCACAAGCCCTGGCCCGGCATCCCTGGCCGGCCCTGAGCATCCCTGCCCGACCCTGAGCATCCCTGCCCTGTCCAGGCTGCCCTGAGCATCCCTGCCTATCCATGAGCATCTCTGCCCGGCCCTGGGCTCCCCTGTCCGTCCCTGAGCATCCCTGACCAGTCCTGAGCTACCCTGCCCAGCCCCGGGAGCATTGGAAGCAGGGTGGGAGCCAAGGGCTGCAGCCCCAGCACCACCGGGTGCAGGGATGGCTCGGGACGTGGCACCCCAGCCCCAGCCCCGCACCAGCAGTGCCTGACGCCGGCCTGCAGAGGGTGGCAAAGCCCCGGGCCCCCTCCCTGCCGTGCATAGAGCTCTGGATCCCCTCCTTACCCCACAAAACCCCTCAGGACCCCTCCTCACCCCACACGAGCCTGGGGCTCCTCTTGTCACCCACACACGCAGGAACCCACCTGGCATGGAGACGTTTTGGGGGATGAAGGGATGTCTTCTGTCCAAGTAACTGACGCCCTCTCTCCTGTGCAGAACCCAGCTGTGAGCAGGGACCAGAACCAGAACCAGGCTCAGCTCATCCCACTGGAAACAGGCTCCATCCTCGGCCCAGCTGGGCTGGTACTAACGCCGTGCTCCCCGCACGCACCGTGGCGTGTCGGAGGCACGAGGAACCAGCTCGGTGTTTACCCAAGGCTTTGTCAGCATTCCAGGCTTGGGCAAGGACCTGCCACCGCTGCTGCTATAAAAAGCCACCAGGGCTGTGGCTCAGCCACACCAGCTCCCGTTCCTGCCCAGGCAGGGCTCACCTCTGGCTGCTTAGGGGAAGGAAGCAACGCTTGTTCGGTGGCTTTCGGCTGGAGCCACCACTGGCACAGCACTCTGGGGTGTCATCACTCCTGGAGAGATGAACAAAGAGCTTCTTGCCAGGCTGCTGCAAAACCTGCTCAGCTGAACCCATGTAAAGATAAGGAAATCAGGTCACTATTGAGGTGCACACCGGGGAGGCACAGGAGCCGTGGGCTCTTCCCTGTGGGTGGGACGGGAGGCACCTGAACAGCCCCAGCTGTGCAGGGCAGAGAGGTGATGGTTCTGTGCAGGGACACGCTGCATCCTGGGCAAATCCACAGCCTGGGCCTGCTCTGAGCTGGGTCACTCCCTGTGACATGACTGAGCCACACTCCTCCACGGCAGAGGGAATTTCCATGAGAAGCTCTCCATCCTGCCTGAACAAATCAGCAGGGGACTGGCACATCCATTTCCTCCCCAAGTGTTTACTCATACAACACCCCAAAAGTGTTATCCATCCAATACCATAACCCTGTGGCAAAGAGGCACTCTGGGAAAACCTGATTTTACTTAAAAACACCTAAAAGCCAAGAGTTGTGTGGAGCACCCAGAGCATGTTGTGCCACCTGAAGCACAGGGAACCTCCCAAGTTCCAGCACCAGCAGCTGCAGGTGGGGGGTGATGGAGGAGCCACACAGCCCAGGCTGCAGCAGCAACTGCTCAGGACTTGCTCTGCTCCCCAGAAATTTGCCTCCTGCTGATATTTCAGAGCCTCCATAAAGCTCCAGGTCCCACATGAGCACAGACACCCCATTTTCACCACCAGGACTGTTTCCTGCTGGGCAGCCCCGACTCCAAACATCTCTCCTTAAGCAATTTGCACATCTTAAAAATAAAATCCTTTATTGATAATATGAATGTTTAACATGTTTAATGCCATCAGCTATAAAAATGATTAAAGACTTCAGCTTGGTACATTTGGCTTTACAAATTTACAAGTGTTAATGAATTAATACTAGTGTTATACATTTTGCACTTCATTATACTCCATTAGCCAGTGACAAACTCTGCAACAATGTCTGCTTAGGACAGATGTGAGTTAGAGAAGAAATATTTAGTTGCTTCCACACAGAATCTACATCAACAGTTAAATACTAACTCTAAATGTCTTACTGAATTAGTTGGATCCATTTTAATCCCTTGTGCTTAGTCTCTCTCAGAAGTTAGGCTACTAGCAAAAATACATTCTTTTGCATACCCCCTTCCCATATTATATTTCAGAAGAAACAGTACTCAGTGCATTTCCTATTAGACTTCATCATAGTATCTCTCTCTCTCTCTCTAGAGCTATCAATAAAGGGGATAATACCAGTTAGATTAATGTAAAAGCAAAGAAACTCGTTAAAGCAGTGTATACAAAAGCCTCACTTTTGAACTGGAAGGGATACATGGGCCAAAATCCACCTGCCCATCCATTTTTACAGTTTCTCTCAGCAAGAGGGAAAAAAAAAAATCTCCTGTGGATACTTAGTTAAAAAAGTAATAAATGTGCTTCCAGAAGAGTCACTGCCCATTTAGCTCTGGCTGCCTCTGTCTCTCTGCTGTTTGTAATCTGCTGGATTAGGAACGACAGCCCATAATGCCACAACTTAAAAGGCTGCTAAAAGGTCTGCACAAGCCTCTGTTCTAGTCCAAACACCTGCCAGGGTGTGTGGGGTCACTCAAAGCAGCCCAGAGCTCTGCTGTTCTGTGGAACGGGGCTCAAAGCCCGAAGGAACCTCCCTGCCGTGGGCACCAGTGCATCCTCCCACGGCACAGGGATCCTCCCACGGCACAGGGATCCTCCCACGGCACAGGGATCCTCCCCCCCACACAGGAGGCTTTTGTCTAACGAAATACTGAAAAAAATTGGCAAAGGAGAACGTGTCTCTGGCAGTGGGAAGCTGTGCTGTGTGTAAACACCACAGGGAAGTGCTCTCAACACTGGACGACACCGAGCAGCAAGTCCAGGGTCTAAATTTAGGATCAGTTCCCATCCAACACCAGAGATCATTAACTCGGGGTTGTGCTCTCAGCCCCTGCCGCTGATCTGTGGGGTTTGTCCTGAATTTCTCACCACAGTGACTCAGAAAATCACCGTGCTGTGCTGGCTGGTTTGCCTGCAGCAAATGTTTCTGCACAGGAACCAGCTGCTTTCTCCCCTCTTGGGCCCAAATGCTTTTTCACACTCCTGATTTGCCTCAAAACTTACGACAATTCCTCACTAAATGTTTGTTGGTTTTTTTTTTAATTGCCACATCTTCTTCATATTAGGCAGAAGATCAAGAGTAGATAAAGATTTCCCTAACACACTGTGTGTTTAGTACACATGTGTGTGATACACCCACACATATACACATATTCATGTCCACAGCAGTAATGATTTGGTTCCATAATTGCAGCCAAGGAAAGCCAGCAAGATCCCAAAGCTAGTGGGCAAAATCCAGGTCAGTCAGACACAACTGACAGAGATGAGGAACAAAATTATTGCTTTTGTTTACAGTCAGAGATCCCATGTTGCAAAAAAACCTGTGTCATATGGATTAGTGATTTTTTTTTTCTTCAAGTAACAGTGAGATCTTTATCAAGTAACAGAAAGATCCTTTTTTCTCAGAAGTTCTACACACAACAGTAGAATGCTTGAGGAGCTTGAAAATTCCGGGTGACACACCACAAACCAGAGTTTAGCCACTTGAAGCACACGGGCACCTCTGCAGAATGCGTTCAAGGTCATATGGACACAAAATACTGTGAGAAAAAAGTATCTGGATTGTGTTACAGCTAAATTTTACCCCAAAAAACCTCATGTGCTTCCTCAAATTAGCTGGGAGCTGTGTCCTGAAAGGCAAAGCACGGCTGGCTGTGCTGGTCTGGTGGTCACCTCACAGAATTTGTAGCGTATTTGCTAACCTCTTGTAGCAAAAGGAAAGAATTCAAAGGAAAAACCAGTGTTGGTTTCAACATTCAGGACTCAGAAGGATTTGTTTCTGCAGCTAGATGGTCCCCTCCTCACCTTTTCCCGAGAATCACATTCATATTGCAGGCTTAGTTTAGGCACTTTTAGAAAATGTTCATCTGGAGTAAAACAGTCTGCAGAAAAAAAAATCTTTTAAATCTTTTTCTGCATGATTTAAAAGTAGCATTTCAGTCCCATTAGAGGTTGATAGGTCCCACCACACGATTATGGTTTTCTCTAATGATCTGACTGTTGCCATGAGACATTTGGAGGCTACTGTATAGCTGTAGTTAAGGTTTCTTCATAAACTAAAATATTTTCCTACCTATTAAAAAAAAAAAAAGGAGGAAAAAAAACCATACTAAATGCTTTATACAGACAGAATCTGCTACTATGGAAATAAATAACATGGAGTGGAAAAAAACCAGTGTCTTAGCTCCAGGGTGCTAAGCCGTGGAATGTCACATTCCCAGTTTCTGGAGACTAGCTGCTGGTTGGCAGGAGGATCTCGAGGTCTTTGCCATTGGACACGACAGCGTTGTTGGAGCAGCTGCTTGCCACGTCCATGGGGGCACCCAGGGGGGACGCCTGGGAAGGGGTTTTGGCCAGAGGAGCGGGAGCAGCAGGTGACTGAGCCAGGCCGGGCTTCTTGGGAGGAATGGGGGGAGGGTTCCCCCTCTCCGCTCTAGGAATGGTCGGCGACTTAATCCCGGGAGACAACGGGCTGAGCGGGCTGGACACCTTGACGGGGCTTGGGGAGTGCCCAGACTCGGTTTTGGGGCTCCCAGCGCTGGCCAGGTTTCGGTAGTCCGTGCCAAAGGGGGAGCTGTTGGGGGAGACAGGTTTGATGGGGCCCTGCTGGCTGGTGAACCTGGAGAGCACTTGAGTGACCGTGTTGCGGGCCAGCTGCTTGGCTGCCGAGTTGTCTGCCAGGGTGGGGGACAGGTCCCGGGACGGGGGGCTCTGCAGCCCGCTGGACTGGTGGTCCTGCTCTGCCTGGGACTGGAACTTGTGCCTGGCTGCGTGGAAGCGCTGGTTGATGCCCACCTGGTAGGAGGACTGGTAGCCAGGGCTGCTGGTCGAGGCTCCCACCAAGCGTTTGGTCAGCACCGGTGAGGAGCAGGGGGAAGGCGTCAGGGAGGACCCAGCTGTGCTGCTGGGAGACAGGGAGACCCCAGCAGAAGGGTGCTGGGATATCAGGTGCACCGGCGACTCCGTTCTTACGGGAGAACTGCCGTTCTCCACCGCGGTTTCTGAGGCTGCACCGGCAGATTTCTCCCTCTGACCCTGGCTCTCCGCAGGGTTTGCCTGCAGGGGCTCCCCTCCCACCTGCCCATCCGTGTCACAATGCCCATTGGACTTGGCATAGGAGTGGACTGGTGTCGAGGGGCTGGGAAACATGCTGTGAACAGCTCTGCTTGTGCCAGCAGGGTTTGCTCTCTCTGCCTGCAGACACTCGGTCTGGCAAGACACGGACTTCACCGGGGGACTGTCGGTTGTGACACCTCTGGACATCACCGAGGGGCTCGGCTGCAAAGGCTCAGAGGGACTGTGCTCCTGCTGAGAAGCCTCCAGCTCCTTCAGGGCTTTCTTCAGACATTCCACCTCTTCTTTGAGTGCTTTTGTACGGTTTTCTTCTCTGTTCAGCTTGGCTTTCAGCTGCTCCCTTTCAATGTCGAACTCCGAGAGCTGCTTTTCTACCTGCGCTTCCATCTGCAAACCCCGCTTCCTCTTGGCTGCCAGCTCCTCTTCCAGCTTGCTCACCTTACTCTTCTCCTTTTCCAATTTCAAGCTCAGTTCTGCTGTCTTCTGCCCCTCCTCAGCTGCTTTGGCAGTGGCTTTCTTGCACTCCACTACAAGCATGGAAGACAGCTGCTTGTGGCGTGCCCTCTCCTCCTCCAGCTGGCTTGACAGCTTCTTCTGTTCTTTCTCAAACTTCTTCACCTGGGATTTTTCAAACTCCACCTGCAGATTCAGAAGAAAAGAGATTCTAAGGGAGCCTCAAAGCCTTGAAGGGCAATGCCCCAAAAAGGAAGGGGGTTACTGTGTATCTTGGAGAAATCACACTGTAAAAGACAGCAATGGCCAAGAAAGAGGTTTCTTGCCCCAGGAACCTGCAAGACAGTCTGGAATGACTCAGCTTGCACGTAGTAAGAATTATTACTTACTAGTAGTTTTATCATGTATGAAATTCAATTGACCTTTAGTGAGATATACCCCCAGCTTGCCATGCACTGATGGAACAAGCGAGCTGGAGCAAAGCCTCCTTCCACCTCATTTACTACTTTGTCAGTTTGCCTTTTAAAGGCATTTAGGCTTTAAAATGCTGATGTGTTATGTGTACTTAATAAAGGCAGCGGCACTGGAGTAACTGAAAACCGTGGCTTAAATATTTATTAGCATCTCTGAATGACACCCCCAGGAGATCTTTCATGACTTATTCTGAATTTTGAGCACACAGAGCACCAGCAACTGTAAGTTCAGCCCTGTTTTTGAGCACTCCTCAGATTTCAGGCTGAAGTAAGATCTGATTGCCTATTAATAGCTTTTAGCACCGCTCAGCTACCGAAACACCCTGAGAATTTGAGGTTGTTTTTCACAGCAAAACGATAAAAGCCGGGAGTGCCTTGGAGAGGGAGGTTCCTGCTACTCTTTCAACACATCCCTGTGGAGCTCACCAGCCAGAAGCTCGGGGTTTCTGTGGGCTGTACCTGCTGGGTGAGCCGCTCCCGCTCCTTCTCCAGCATGTAGGTGACATCATCCCCCTCGGCCGTGTCCTGGGCGTGCCGCTGCCTCTCCTCCTCCAGGTCCAGGATCACCTGCCAGACAAACACCAGTGGGTGCTCAGGTGGGTTGACAAGCAGGGAGAGATCAGCACAGACGTTCACGCAGGTCCAAAGCGACGGGGAGAGAGCAGTGCCCTCACACCGGCCCAAATGACACACGAGAGCAACCACTGCAGCCTCAGACTTCCAAATTCAACTCAGAGTCACATTTCTGGACAGGCTCAACATGATGTTGTGGTCCAGCTGAGTCAGTTTGTGAAAGAGGTTAGGGAAATGTCACACTGCACCCACCTTCCTATCTTCATTTTAGTATTAAATACCTAAATTGCACGCTTCTCCTCCACGCCGTGGAACAGCCTTGAGGAGTTCATGTTGTGAACACTCCCATCCCAGAATGGCTGGGGTTGGAAGGGCCCTCTGGAGACCACCCAGTCCAACTCCTCTGCCAAAGCAGGTTCACCTGCACAGATCACATCCAGGAGGGGGTTGGATATCTCCAGAGAAGGAGGCTCCACAGCCCCTCTTGGGCAGCCTGTTCCACTGCACTGCCACCCTCAAAATAAATCAGTTTTTCCTCATCTATTCAGATGGAACTCCCTGTATTTCAGTCTGTGCCTCTTGTGCCTTGAAACTCAGAATTTCCTGGCAGAACCATCAATGGAATCCCCAGCAGGAGCAGAGGTGCTGCACCCAGGGGGACAAGGGGCAGTGACAGGACAGTCCCTGCTATGGTTCCAGCAGTAATTCCCACTCAGGTTTCTCCCCCCAGTGCCTCACAGGGATTTGAGGACTCCAGTGCAAAGTTTATTTTAAAGAACATTAATTTGTTCCTCCACTTAAGAACAAGATGAGCTCTTGAAATGAAACTGCTTCCCATAAGGACCCAGTTAAGGAGCTCCTTCAGCTTTAACGCTGAATTACATGAATAATTGAAATTCTATTAACTCAACAAGGAAAACCCACCCCAGAATACAAACTTCCCAAGAGGATCTGCTGGATCTCATCACCAAAACTCTCACCTCTCCCAACACATGCTCAACCTGAATTTAGGAGCTCCTTAGCAGTTCCTCAGAAGCTCCATCTTCCTGAAATTTAAGCTTCCAAATAATGCTTATATATCATTAAGTATATAAGGGAGTTTTTCACAGAAGGAGGCAGGAAGAACAGAAGGAGAAGGGGAAAAAATATCTGATTTTAATTAGATATTTGGCTGAAAAGTGAAACACAGCCTTGCTGTTACTTCCACAGACTTCTATTTCTGTGGAAGTTTGTGAACCAAGGACTTTATTGGTGTCAATATGCATTAAAACCACGTCTGAAGATTAAAAGATGCTTCATTAAAGAGACCAAATAGCACAAAAAATACTTCTGGTCACTCCATACTTCCTCAGGGGAGCACAAGGAAGTGCTGTCCCACAGCTACCTGGCACCAGCTCTTCAACAACCACTGAGTACAAGGCACAGGCAGAAGAGTGACTTTCTGCTGAGAATTCCATCTTCCAGAAATCCTTCCTTACATTTTGGGAAGCACCACACCTGCCAGCTAGTTCCTTTTTGGGGTGTCCCAACAGAAAACATCTCGCGTGTGCTTCCAATTTTACAGTGATAACCAATAAACTTACCAGCTGCATCACCTTGAACAAGAAGTTTAAACAAAGGTGCAAAGTCCTTTCAGTCACCAAACCTCAGGGATTTAAGTGTTCTTGCTGCAGTTAACACACCATCAAAATGCACATCTTATTTGAAGCAAAACCCACCTTTCTGTGCCTGCTTTCTGCAGCAGCCAGTTGGGATAACATTCTTTCCTGCATGTTCTTGCAGTGTTTCATCACCACTTTCAAAATAGATAAAGGGTTGGAGCATACTGGTTGTTTTTCCCCGTGATTCCCCTCCTTCAGGGTCTCAAAATCTCTCTGCAAAGCCATCAGTGGGTCACTGATGTTGTACTTGCCATAGCGTTCCTCGATGAAGGTGTCTCTGTGCTGGGCCTGCAACACAAAAACCAAATTTGCATTTTAATATCCTCAAAGCAAAAAAATAAGAACAGCCAAAGAAGAAAGCATTTTGTAGTTAATATTCCCCTCTCTCTGTTTTCCACTTAGAGATAAGGAGAACTCAGGCCAGTCTGATTCATATCCTGTTATCTGCTATAAGAATAGGAGCATTCAGACAGGAAAAAACACAACTGTGTGTCACCTTAAAGGTTAACAGACAGGAGAGCAATTCATAAAACAACCTGAAAGGCAGCACAGTCCATGCCACTGGTGTGACCTCCAAAGCCCACCTGGACCTCCTGATCACACCAATAACAAAGGGACAAACGCTCTGATCAAATTAATCCCATGAGAAGGTAAGTGCAGGGAGAGGACGATAATCCTTCTATCATCAGAAGGGGTTTTTAAGCTGTTCATGTTTAAGGTTTCAGCTTGGGCCTCAAGCTAATAAAAATGCTCATTAATACATTTAAAATGGGCAGGACACCTCTCTTCCAACCTTAATGGTTCTGTGAAAAGCTGGTTCTATGAAAACCATGGAAATGGTTCCATGAAAAGCTGTCACTGATTCCCACAGCTGGAACAGAAGCAAACCCACACTACTCAGCCTGAAATAAGCCCCAGGGAGGTTAGAAAAAGCATGTGCTTGATTAATTTCTCACTGTCCCTGTTGAACAGTGATTTTTAACCGAGTTGCCCCAGACAAAATAGAAATAAAGGAAAATCTTGCTTAAAAACAGCATCTCCACAATACATTCAGTCTACAAACATCCTCATACCACAGCTACCTGCCATGGCCATGACTTACATTCCACAACCATGTGAAAGCAAAGAAGGTAAGTACCAACTTCTGCTCAGCAAAAGATTTAATCATTTACTGTCCCATCAGTGAAAGAAGCAGTTTGTGTGTTTCCTTGACTGTGTCACCATCAAAGAATTTCATGTTGAGCAATTAAAGAGTTTCAGTCTTGCCAGAGCCTATAAATCCATGAATTGTTAATAAAATCCTTAATGTTCTCATCCAGACTAAACAGAGTTTAGTTTCTCAAGAAGCAGGACAGGAATGATGAGGTTTCTTTGGTGACATGTAAGAATTAAGACAACTCCCATGCACCAGGCTCTGCATTTACAGTCTTTAATGGTTGGACTTGATGAGCTCAGAGGTCTTTTCCAACCCAAACGATTATGAATCAGCCATTCCATCTGGAAATCTGTTTGCCAGGATACCAAAAGGCTTATCCTACTGAATGATTACTGTGAAATCCTGAACACTGAACAAAACTTCATAAACACACAGATATTAAAAGTATTATCTTCATGTTTACCACCATGATAAGAAACCACAGGAAAACGGATATTTATGCAACAAAAAGACACAGGAGGGAAAAGAGCCCTCAGAGCTGTCCTGGTTGGAGAAACACAATCATTGATTTCTACTGAAGGGGTTCTGGGCTTTGTGAAAACCTGTGACTGTTTTCATTCCGGGGTTCTGAGCATTTGTGAAAACCTGTGCCTGTTTCATTCCTGTGTGTCACTGTCAGCACAACCCCCATGCCCAGAGGAGTTGCTGCACCTGCCAAGGAGTAACACCTTCCAAATCCCAGGTTTAAATGGATTCCTCTTGATTCATGTCGCCTCATAAGGACTGGTGACCGTGACAATTCACCCCTTCACTTTGCCATACAAATGGCTTCTGTTCTGTTTGCACTGGCACGTTTTTAGCCAGGCCTCACAGGTGGGTTTTCCTCTGCACGAGTTCCCTGCACCACTGAAAGCTGAGAGTGAGTCCTAGCACCTTTAACCACAGTGTGTTTTAATTTAGAACACACTTCAGCATGTTCAACCAGCCAAGCACTGTGTGACCCACAGGAGGGTTCTGATCCAAGCTGCACTTTTCCTGCTAGGGCACACAAATGACATGTTTTTGCCTCCAAACAAACGCTGCCTGTACTTCATCAGATGTGCTTCACCTTTCTGCTCCCAGCAGAGCACAAACAGCAACTAAGCCATCCCAAACCAAGCACAGCAGCTTTCCAGAGCTGGTGGAGGGCTCCAAGCAGCAGCCCCCACACAGCCCTGACTCTGCTGATGCTGTGAATGGCACTGAGCTGGCCCAGGGTGGAAAACAAAGCCCCCAGCTCTGAATGCAGAGCCAGCCCGTGCCAGCCTCGCTGGGCACTGCCCCAGAACCCCCTTCAGGGAACGGGACTGGCAAACTGTCACCCATTTCTTGTGGGACTGCACAAGGGCATCTTTCAGATAGGAAAGGCTGAGCCTGGCTCAAATGAAAAGGCAGCTCAGAAGCCAGGACTTCTTGGAATGGCTGTTTCCTGATGTGCCAGTACCAAAAATGCAAATATTTCACTTGAGCATACAAGGGCTGTAGTCACAGAACCACGGAATATCTAGAGCTGGAAAGGACCCACAAGGATCATTGAGTCCAACTCTGGGACCTGCACAGGACCCCTCAAAATCCCACCACAGGCCTGAGGGCATTGTCCAAACACCACTTGAGCTCTGGCAGCCTTGGGGCTGTGCCCACTGCCCTGGAGAGCCTGGTCAGTGCCCAAACACCCTCTGGGAGAAGAACCTTTTCCTGAGATCCAACCTAACTCCCCCATCCCACCTTCCTGCCACAGTAGGAGGTGTGTGATGCTCCAGTCCCCACCCCACACAGCAGCTGGTACAGCTACACCGACACACAAGAGCAAACTGCTCTAACTGAGCTGTACAGAGTTAAACAATAAAGCTTTGCTTTACTCAGAAAGGTGCTGAGATTTGCTGGTCTCACCTGCATCCTGAGCTGCAACCCTGGGATTAGCATGAAAAGAATTAATAAAGTCGACTTCTGCTATCCAAGGGAGAAGTGTTTGCATTATCTGGACAGAAGGCACAAAAAATGAAACCAAAATACTCTTATTTCTATATCTTCTCCAGAACCAAACCCAGTTAGGGACATTCATCCTGTTTGGAGCTGGGTTTTAACCCCTGCAATAAACAACCACAGAAGAACAGCTCACACTCACAGAAACCCCTCCCTGTCTATCAGCAATACCCATCAGGAACTGTGGATACCTTTGATCAGAGCTGCAGATATTGTTCTAACTTTACATAATTAAATAAAAGGAGAGGAAGGAAAAGATCAGCCCTGGAAGTGGGAGGGCAACCCTGGATAATGGGGCAGCCCTGGTTTAATGAATCACAGGAAGAACTACAGGCTTTTTTTTATTGTTGTTGTTTTTAACAGGAACAGGGAATCTTCAGCTTTTCTGAAGAATTCATAAAAATGACTCAATGAAACCTCAGTTTAAGCATGGAGGAAATTTCTAAGTGACTCAAGCATTAAAAAGACTGTAAATATAAACTGGGATATCCATCCAGCTGGCCTAACTGCCTTGACAGACGAGCTTGATCCCAACTCATCCCAGTGCTGGTCATTCCACAACCACACAGAAACGTGGGAGAGACCCTTCCAAAGGGCACCAGTGTTTGAGCAGTGTAAACAAACCTTGCCTTTGCTGGGCAAGTTCTTGCTAATAAAATCTCAAAGAACTGGCATTAAGGTGTGTCCCCCTCCACTTTTTGCCGCCCTGGAGGTGTAACCAAAGCCCTGTTTTCCTCTGCTCCTCAGAGCACTGATCTCTGTTGAATTTAGTGGGGTGGTTTGTTTCCTGTCTGGGAAAGAACAAGAAGTTCTTCCTTGCTACTCTGAGCAATTAAGTATTTCCCTGCACTGGTATGACAAACAGATGAGACTATCATAACATTAAGAGCTTTCTCAAGTCCAGCTATTCTTCTTTAATAGCCAGCAGAGCACAAACACTTAATTAAAGTTGTCTAGACTAGGAAAAGCCTCAACAGGTCATCCTACACCGACCACATCTCCTTTGCAAAAACAAACCCAGTAGTGCTCTGGCATTTGGGCCACGGTGCACTTGGGAATGCAAACAGGGGTTTTTTTTGCAGGTCCCACAGAGCAGTCACCAAAAAAATCAAGGAGGCAGCTCTTTGAAAATGAAGCCACAGTGCCATAATGTGCAGAGGCTGTTTTGTACAGGTGTGGAAGTGCCACAGAGTGACTCGTGCTCCTCACTGAGACAACTCTGCAGCTCAGCTTCTCCACGGCTGGAGGTCATGTACAAACATCTCCAACAGTTGTGACTTTGTCCTGTCTGAACTCCAGTTCAGTCCTAAATACAGTTGTTGTTCAACTTTCAAAACAGAAGGAACTTGACGATGGAAGAGAAATACTCTGTTAGTGAGCCCAAAACCTTGATCCCAGATCCCACTATCGACCTACTGAAACACATAAATCCACAGGAAATCAGGCTTTGCTAATAAGGAAATGAGGTTACAAAATGCATTGTTAACTTAGGAGTGGAACATTTCATCTGGATCAGAGATGACATGTATACATCCAACAGCAGCAACTGTGCTTTGAAAGAACATGAAATCCTCAGCAATTGGATGGTCTCCTATTTTAGCACCTCCACCTGCATCATCTCAAATATGCAGAGTTGTGAATATCAAAACACTCAAACTCCTGAAGCAACTAAATGGATTACTCAGCAATTCTGAAGACTGTTAAACTGCCCTCTCCCAACAGGAGAAGAAGATTTAAGCTTGGGCTGCTTTTAAAAAATGAAGCAGCCACGCACATCAACTAGTCTTAAAAATAAAACTCCAGATGATTGGAAGAATTAGGCAAGAGCAGAGAGGGTTCCATGTGAAACTGGCTGGCTTTGAGCTCGAGTTTGGATAATGGGCCACTGCTAGTCCATTTGGGAAGAGGTAATTCTGATTTTATGGAGCAGAAGCAATATCTGACCCAACTGAAGAGATATTTCCTGTGCAGGCAAAGCAAAGGCTTCGTTTTCTTAGGAAAAAGCTGCTGTTTCCTCTTGGGATTTCTAGACTGGTTTGGGCTGAATGTTTCCCATAACCTATTTCTGTATGATTTTTTATAAAATATTTCCTTTTACTGAAACCTTGTTTATGTGACAGCGTTTTCTTCTCTGCATTCAATAATCTTTACAACTTGTTTTACCGGAACATCAAACAGGGAAATTCCAAGCCTTGTTTCAAGTATTTTTTGGACACAGTGCAGAGTATTCCTCTTGCCTGTAATTTCAGAGTTCGTCAGCACAAGGCAAACACACTGTTAATTAACTGTAGCTACTGTGTATGCAGTTCTCCAGTAATAATTTGCACAGAAGTTCCTCCTTCACGCAGCAGAGAGTGGAATAATCTTTAAATAGCTTCTTGCTGCCTTGAACTTCCTTATTAGCTTCTCTCCCCAGAGACAGATATTGGGAATAAAGACAGGCTGAGGTCACAGCAACCACTGACTGGAGAGGAGGGAAATGGGGGTGGGGACCACTTGCTCTGCACAAAAATAAATGTCAAAAAATGCTGGAGTGGGATTCCCAGTGCTGCTTCAGCTCCAGCTCTGCAGCGATGCCAAGCACAGAGCCACAGAGCAAATGGCTCAAATGCAGCTTCTGCCTTAATTGCCATCATTATACCAAGTGAACAAACCTGATAAACGAGAGCTGCCCCACTTTTAACTCACGGAGGGCCTGTTATCAGCTTTGAAGACGACAAGGAGTTTTCCTTAGGAAATGTCAAAGAGTAAAACTGCAATTTCTTTCTCTGGCAGCTTCTGGTCCAGAGTGTAAAGCCTGGCTGTGCCCAGCTCCCAGATGATCCAGGGCTGGCACCGGGCTCAGGGACTGCACCTTGGCCACCCCTGAAACATTCCCACCCCTCTCTGCTCCCTGTTCAGCACCTTCCTGGGCGCTGAGAAGGTGACGAGAATCAGGGTTTTTTGAAAGGTCCTGGCAAACTGTGCTGCTTCAAGCAGGGAATAAACAAGAAACTCCCCCGAAGTTGCAAGGAAAGCTGTGAGGAAGGGCTGCATTCCAGCAGGACAGCACCCCTGGGAACGCTGCTCCATGGAAGTTGCTTTCCAAGTGATGCAAAAGCCCAATTTGCCCCATCTGTAAAAGATTTACCAGCATCTGCAGTAAGGTTTTGTATTACTGAGCTTTTCTTTCTATTTAAACAAGAGGTAGAACTTCAGGTTTTGAAACTGCTCTGTAAACTTTTAGTCTCTAAACCCACTGACAAAGGAACACTTAATTTTGCAGTGCATTAATGCTGCTCTAGAGTGAATCACTGAACTCAGAAGCGAAGAGATGAACACCAGCTCCCAGTCATTAACACAAAATAGTTTCTATTCCAGTGTAAACTGCCTGAGGCCTTATTAACATAAAAGGAAAAGCCAGAAAGCTGCTTCCTGTTTTCCAAAAGTAAACAGAGCTTCAGTTCTAATGTATGGAAAATCCTCTTTAAAGAGCAAGGGGGGCAGGGAACAAAGTGCTCTAACACAGCACTGGAGACCCATTTAAATATTGAATTGTTTCCAGTCGTGGTGTGCTATTTCAGCAGATGAACCTGTGGTTCCTGCAATCCTTTCCACATAGCAATGAGGACTCAGAGTCTAACTCTTGGTATTATGCAACTCTCTGACAGCATCTGGGGTTTTCTGGATGATATAAACACAATTATAACTACAGGAAAAGGAGCACAATAAGAAGTGAGACTTAAGGTCTGTTCCAAGGAGAACATTGAGATTTATGTTGGGGACAGGAAACCACTTTTCAGGCAAAAAAAAAAAGAAGGATTTTTTTCTCCAAAGAGATTTTAAAATAGAGGAAGCAAACTGAAGCACTGGGAAAGGGTATCTTGAACACAGTAAACTTGTTCACTTTATACAAGCATAACTGTTGAATAAATAATTGTTGAAATTGAAGTAATATTACAATTTTAAATGGACATCAAAAGGCAAGACCGGGTGCACAGGGAGAGATGATTGTCCTTCTTACAATGCCCAGCACTCCAAAACACAAGAAAAAAAGTGAACTACAGGAAAAAACAAGAGCAGGGAGGGACACAAGTCAGGGAGGGCAAGCCATGAGATGCTGGAAGCATCAGTCAGAGGTGACCTGACAACTGCTCTGGGAGCAGCAAACACATCCCAGGAGCGCAAATTCCACCCCAGCACACGGAGAGCTGCTGGCTCCAGGTGGGGTGTGAAGAGACATCCACAGAGAAGGCAGCAAGGAAGAAAGACTAAAGATTTGGGGAGGGAGGAAAGCAAAGGGGGCACAAGTGGAACCCTTGGCTCAGCAGTTCGAGTCTGACCCAGAGAGAAACAGGGCCGGGGCCAACCAACCGTGAGGGAGAGGAGAACTATTTTAAGCTTTGTCATCTGCAGGCATGGATTCCCTCTGCTAAATGCCAGATGCAAAATGTTTGTCTCTGAGCGTGCAGGAGTATCAATTATTGCAGACTGTATTACAATCAAATTACAAGTTTACAAATGGAGATGCTTTTCCCCTGCAAGTTCTTGTCCTCTCCTATTATGCAGCAAAGGATTTGCCTCAGACATCCAGAGTTCAGAAGCACTTAAGTCTGAACTAGGAGTTAAATTAGCCCATGAAGGGAAATGCATTTTTGCTGCTATGTGGGAAGTAAATAGGCAGATAAAACTCTGATTTTTAACCACTGACTTTCATGGGTTTAATGTAAACTGCTGGAGAAAATCACTGTCATGATTTAGGGTCGTGTAATCCCCTAATAAAGTTCAGAGGTTTGAGCTCCACCTTTCCCCCACATATACCTGCACTTCACATAAAACTATCACTCCTCCAAAGAAATCTGGCAGCTGAGGCAGGATATAATGTCCACAACACTTAGGGAACAGAGAGAGCTGTGAGACCACAGTCAGACAATTCCTTCCCCCAGCCCTGGGTGTTCCAACCCCTCTCTCAGTGCAAATTATAGCTCAATTTGTCCAATATAGGCAAGTTAAACTAAATGCTCTCAGAGCTTCAGTCTTTAATTCAGTCTTAAAAGGTGTTGTTTTTTTTTTCTTCAGGGCAGCACTTAAATGTATCAAAACGTGAGTAAACAGATTAGCAAGGTTTCCTTTAATTAGTCACACACAATCAAACTCTTCAGCCAGGAAGGCTGGGTAAAGCTGTTACCACAGCCACTATCAGCAAACAACGAGAAAAACACAACAAACCCCAGAATTTCTCCAGCTCTGTATTCCAAATAAGTGGACACAAAGCAAAGCTGGGAGTTCTCTGCTGCTGAACCTCTGCCCAGCCAGCAGATTAGGCAGTTACACGACTTTTCCTTCCACGTATGGAAAGGGCAGCGCGGGCTCCTGCCAGCAGGAAGCCAGGCTTGGGCTGCAGCATCCCTGGGAACGAGCTGTTGGATGTGAGGAGCAGCACAGCTGGAGATCTGCAACATCTCCCACTGCTGCAGGCGCTGGCCAGTTTTCAGGGGTTGCAATTTTCATGCTCAGGAGGCAGCAAGAGCCAGTTGTGGCTCGGAGCTTTCCCTGCCCTTTCCTCCCACCTCCAGCTTTCCTCTCAATCTCCAGATGAAACACTACAGCCTATCCTTTACAGAAGAAGGGGAGAACAGCACTAACCTTTGATTAGCTCGGTATTTTATACTCCATAATTATCAGGCATAGGTTACAATTTCATTTAATTTCTTCTCAGTTACGAGTACTTGACAAATTATGTCAAAGAGTATTCTGACTGTATTAATCTCCTCGCGCAAGAGGGAACTGCAGGTTAAATTTCAACAGAAGAGATAATTGCTTTACACTGGAAGGGAGGCAGTAAAAAGCCTCTGGAATGGAGCTGCTGCATTCCTTCCCATCGGTCTCCCTGTGCTCCATTACACGCCTTTCACACTGAAATATTAAAGTGAAGCTTGTTTGGGTAACAAATTCTGACCACACAGAATGAGAAAACAGATCCCAGGACAGAGGAGAAACAAATCTCTTTCAAAGCAGCAGCTAAACCTTCCACCTGATCCAGTTTTGAGAGGGTAAGATATACCTCCAAAATGAAAATATTATTTAAATGCAAAACCAATTAACAACAGAAATAAGCAGAGGACATCCTCCTACTCCCCTAAAAGGTGTTTGGAATCGAGCTACAGAAGCCTTTGCTGGAAAACCAAGCCCTGCAGCTCCCAGACCTGCAAGCTGCCATCCCTCTCTTGGAATAGCTGGGAATTTTAAATATTATGAGCAGTGACAGGTCAGCTTGGAAGAGCCTTCAATATTCGACCCTGCCACAACTCATTGCCTCAAAAATTAACCCCTTCCATCATTTATACCACTGGGGTTTTTTTTTCCACCTTACTGACGGTGCTGAGTGCCAACCAGGCCTCCTTCAAAGGGCAGCAGTATCACATGTGGACTATATGTTTTTAAAATTAATTTCCAGGCTTGATATTAACACAACAAACTGGCCAGGGAGTAGCACAGACCACACAACCTCAGCCAGTTTCCCTGCACCATGAGCAAGAAGAGGCTCCAGCAGCACCTCTGCCTTGCCCCATCACGTGTGCTCACATCACTGCACTGGTGTGGGTTAAAATTGACTTTTTTTTGAGCAGTTTTGGCTGGTTTCTGCCTCGCTGGAAGGCTATGCCAGCAAAGGGAAAGAATAAGTAGCTGAGCACACGGGGTTGCTGCTCTCAGCAGTGCCAGCTTAGGGTGGCTTAGTCACTACAAAGCCACGGGTGCTTTTCATTTGGTGTGACGTTATTCCCACTAAAAGACTAATCTGTGATCCCTCCTGGCCAGCAGAGTCGCTGCTTTAAGCGGCCCCTTCCTTGCTAAAGGAGAACAAAACCAACAGAGCAATTCTGAGAGACCTTCTGCACAGCACAAACACCTGGGGAAGGCTGGGAACACACAGGCAAGGCTGAGTTTCAACGCTGAAATGCTTCTTGCAGCCAGCATCCCATCATGAATTCCGAGGCACAGGTGATAATACAGCATTTATTACGTAATCCTGCTGATATCAACTGGGATTCTGAGCCAGTGATAAGTCTTTGCCTCCCAATTTCTCCTTGGATACAAGTGCTTTGCAGAACTTAAAGTAGAACTGAATGTAATTTTTGTCTCATCCCGGTACTTCCAACATACCTTTAAGGCCTCTATGACAAGATCTCTTGCTTCCAACTCTCCTTCTAGAATGCTAAAGAGCGTCAGTAGTTCTGGTTTGCTGAGTTTTTCCAGATTCATCCTGAAAACCTGAAAAAAACACAAAAAAAAGGAACAGAGTTTAGTTTAGGTGTTTCTTTGGACATTAAAATCAGTATTCTAAGCCAGGACATAGAACCTCCATCTGACTTCAGCTTCCAGAGTTTGGATTGCAGATTGCCCCAAGGGGAGGGAAGGGAACAATATATAAGGAGATGGTTTTCTCTCCAGCTTCCAAGGGCAGCTGTAGGAGATGCACTGTCACCTTTTCCCAGGGGACACGAACATATGCACACCCAGATGGTGAGGGCAGAGTGTGCACAACGTTCACCAAGAAGGAGCCAAAGTTAACAGGAAAGGGGGGGAAAAAAACATGGATATTTAAAAGCTGTAAATGACACATCTGGATCACACAGCTGCAAACACCACTGAGGAGCTGTGATGAATGAAGGCCAAACTGGGCCACCCACACAAGCTCCACGGTGAAGGGAATATTGCAGGGCTGAGATACGTTTCCTAGGAATGCCATTATCCATTCCTAATGGAACGGGCCCAGACCACTTTACAAAAATCAATGCCACAGAAAATACACATTTAATTACCACTCTTTCCAACTGTTTCAGTATCACCATCATTTATTAAATACAATTTTACTGCCTACATAAGAACAGAGATCCATCATCTGAACTGCACTTAAAGAAGCTTTTTATTCCCTTGCATCTCTGCTGCTACACTTAATGTTGCCCAGTAATAAGCCTTTTCATTACATTATTTTGTTAAAAATGGAAATAATTTCAGACTAAATCCCTGTCTGTAATGCAAATATACCCAGAGACAGCCCTGTGCTTTGCAAAACCATCGAACACACTTCTCTGAGCCCAAGTTTCACCAAACTTCATGTCAATCAGAAAATGCTACAGCACAAAGAAGCTTCTCAGAGATATCAAACCCCAGTGGCAAGTGATAAAGGGTTAAACTGGCCTTTACTGGAAAAGCCTATCCAGCTAAAACATTCAACTGAAGCCTAATTTGTCTGAAGTCACTGCTCCTTTACAACTGATTTGCATAACTGTGCCTTGGAGAGTTATCCACAAAAGCAAGTTCTGTCTTGTTTGTGCCAGAGCAGTTTTCCAGTCACTGGGAACAGAAAGTTCTGCTCAGAGAGGAGCAAGCAGCTTCACACAGCAAGAGAAATCAGAAATGTGCTCCCTGGCCTCCTGCTAAGCGGGGAAGGCTCTCATCACACACTCATGTTCTTGCTTCATGCAGTGTTTGACATGAAAATCCCATAAAGCAGCAACATTTCTTACTCTGACTCCTCTGGCTCATCCTCCCACTGCCACGGGCTGCTCAAGAAACATCAGGGGCAGTGACCACGACTGGCTGTTCCAAACCCAGTGAACTGGACCCCAGGGATCTGTCAACATTGCAGCCACGTATCCAAGAGAAAAAGCCACGAGTGGAGTGTCTGGAAAACCTGTTCAATCTGCCATCAAGTTAAAAAAGCCTGACCGAGACTCAACACAAAGGTGTAAATTAGGATCCTCACTCACTGTATTGACTCAAATCACACACTTTGGTGGGCCAGGACAGTGCTGGTCACTCTTCAGCAGGAGTTACACCTTCTGAGCAGTCAACACACCCTGACAGAGTGGGCCAGGATGGGAACCTGACCATAAGCCTCAGGAGTGGCTGGACAGTTCTGTCACCACGAGGATCCTGGCTCGCTGACACCACAGGGAAAGAGCGCGATTTACAACTTATTAACTTAAATAGGGAGAGAATGCAACAGAAGCAGCAAATTAATACTAAAATGTAATTAAGCAGCCATACAGGGTGAGGAGAGGGGGCTTGTTTTTAACCTTTAATATTTACTATGCTTCTGTTGGTGCTTAAGTCTGAGCTGTACCACTTCCCTGGGCACCTTTTAAATGTGGAATATCCAAACATCTGCTCGGGAGATGCACAAAAACACCTCAGTCCTTGCTCAGACTAAACTCACAGGTGCCAAGACTGAATCAGTACTGAGGGGAAACAACTTTTTCTGCCAGATACTCACAGGGTTATATTGGTTTTCTGGCATTATAAACCAGAACTGAAAAGGAGAAGTTTCCTCTGAGATCTCGGAACA
The DNA here is from genome assembly GCA_035583135.1 of Lophotriccus pileatus. NCBI lineage: Eukaryota > Metazoa > Chordata > Aves > Passeriformes > Tyrannidae > Lophotriccus > Lophotriccus pileatus. The sequence continues at coordinate 5,700,358 of JAWWES010000076.1, read as the reverse complement.
AAGTGTATCATCTAATTCTGTTACCCCAGTAAGTGCTGAACATGGGCTTCCAACGTGACTCTATCCAGGCTTTTCCCTTAAAAAGGGATGACATGGAAATGTGCAGCTGCATCTTGAACTACCAACCAGCTCACTCTTCCAGCAGGGACAAGCTCCCAGCTGCAGTTTGGCATTTAAGAGCTATTAGCCTGGCCAGTAATAATTTCTATTCTATATCCTAAACACTCCCATTGTGACTTGTGCTTCCCAGTGCTACAGGAATAAGCCCTGCTATTCTTACCACACCTCTGTAGTCTTTAATCAGCTTAATAACATAAACAAGGCCTGGCCTAAAATATACAGGTAAAAATACTTACAGAAATAAAGAGCAGGAGCCAGTTTGCAACGGCAATCATTTATACAATAACAAGGGGGAACATTAAAGGTACAGAAGTGGTGCAGCCTCAGCTTCCTTGTGTGCAACCTGCTGCTTTTAGACCTCTAACTGCTGTTTGCATCAGTTACCCCACACTGAGGGGACAAACTGGCAACAGAGGCTACAAATAAGGTCACTGCCCTAAAAAAAAAACCCCATTAAAATGAACCTGTATCATGCAGGGAGCTTCTAGAACCCACCTGGCAGATTCCTGTTATGCTGAATGGATCCCAACCCTCAGCATTCCTTTTCAGGGCCACTCAACATCAGGGAGCTGAAAATTGGGGGAGAAAAAAAGAGTTCTAGTCATTCTAAGCTATTATTTTACAAGAACAAGAAGCATCTCTGGACCAAAGAGCTGATAAGCACATGTTTGAGCTCCTCCTCCCCTGTCCAAATCTAAATTCAAATCCATTTCCAGCCCTTTGGCATCTTGTGCTGACCATTCCAAGGCTGCTTTCAGGCTATACATCCCTGTGCCTTCCCTCTTCTTCACAGATCACACCAACCCTACTCAATCACCCAGTTCTGCCCCTTGCAAACAGCCCCCCTCTGCCAAAGGGATCTGGATGCCTCAGCTGGGGGAACCTGAGCCTCTGTTTCCAAACCTTTAAGCAGGAGATAGAGTTTCCCAGCATCAGAAACAAGATCTAGCAATTCCCAGGGCACGTTCCCCCTTCCCATCCCGGGAAAGAGGCCGAGTGGAATCACAGAGCAAACCACAAGGACCTCATTATTTAGTCTGATGGTATAAATATTTTCCCTGAGCCTGAGATATAGCACCATTTTTGGACAATAAGCCCGAGTTTGGAGCATAAACAAAGATAATTGCTTGTTGCCTGCCCAAAGGTGAGCTTCCTCTCAGCTATGGACCATTAGAGTCTCCCCAGCAGACCATGAGCAGAGATAAAACTCTTCTAAGAAAGTTATTTCCCGGTATTTAACTGAAAATAACTATCAAGAGCACTTTAAACGTACGTACAACCACACGGGCCAACAAACCAGGGGGGAGTTATCTTTGGCATGTGCCACTTGAGGAACAAAACAGATAAGCTGCCAGAGCAGGGCAGCTCTTCCTCGCCCTGAATCACGGCGAGGTGATTATGAAACCAGCCCAGGTTCCATTTCACTTGTCTCACACACACATATGAGCACGAACCAAGCGAAAGAATGTTGCCAGCCCAAGGGAACTTCACCCACCCACTTTCAGCAAAGGTTGGAGGCAGAGGGCAGCAATCAAAGATCAGCCCGAGGCAAAAGAGAGGGCAGTTTGTCAGGTGGAAGCTTCAAGATCCTCTGAAAACCCTTGGCTCGAAACTCTTCCACTTCTTAAAGTAATATTATGAAGAGCAAAGCTCGTTGTTCCTTTTTTCTCTGAAATAGGGTATTTCCAAAGCTGTGCCAATGCAGCAATGCCCCTGTGTCCATAACCCAGCTTCATTTTCTCCTGCCTGTCCCCGAAGAGGAGCTGATATTTTCCAGGAGCCGGCACGGGCAGTCGTGTAATCGCATTCCCAGGAGAATCTAAATGACTAGTTTGGGAACTCCTGATAGACGAGTTCCCCAAACTGCTGCTGCGTGTGTAGCGTGATGTTTGAGTCGTTGCAATAATTACACGATATGTTTATGTAATAGGGGAAAAAAAAAGCCAAGATGCACTTTATAATTGTGCATCCACGGTGCTACCTGGTGTTGCATCACAACTGTGGAGAATTAGGTTAAAATGAGAAGGGTTTATGCCTCCATCTCATAGGAGAAATGACATCCAGCCCCCAAAAACATCCTTGCACTATTATTTTTTGAAGCACTACTGGGAAAAGGAGCGAATCGGCAAAATTTTGAGCGTGTGCTTTGTGTGAGTCCTTGAACAGCCCCCTGAGCAGCTCCCTGAATGAGAATCAAAACCATCGCTGACCTTCAGCCCCCCCAGCCTGGAGGGGGGAGCTTCTCCCCCTCCTGCCACACGATCGCTGGTGACCCCGGCACCGGGCCGGGACGAGGGTCACCCCGGGACACGGGGCAGCTCCAGCGGCACATCCCGGGACACCGGCGTCCCGGGAGGGGGCGGCTCGCTGCCTCCCGAACTGCACGACCGAGCCAGTGCGACCGAAACAAAGGGAAACGCCGCCCCGGAGCCGGAGCCCGCGCCCGCCCGGAGCCCCCCGAGCTCCGCCGGCACCGGGGGCGGCACCGCGGGTCCCGGGGAGGGGGGGGGCAACAACCCACCCCGCCGCGCCAGGTCCGGCCCAGCTCCCGGGAACGCCCCCCGCCGCTCTCCCCGCGGCCTCCGCGCTACCGCCCGAGCCGCGGCCGCCCCCGTCCGCGGCGGCCCCGCCACCGCCCCTCTCTCAGCCCGCACCGCCCCGCACCTGCCGCTGCCCGCCCGCAGCCGCAGCACCGCGCCGGGACGGGCCGGACCGAGCGAGACGCCCGCGGCGGGACCCGCTTAGCCCCGCACCGACCCGCCCTACTCTTCCCTGCCCTGCCCCGCACCGACCTGCCCCGCTCCGCCGCCGCCACCGCCGCGCCGCTCCGCTCCCCATCGGCCGCGCCGCCCCTCCGCGCCGCCCCTCCGCCCCTCCCCTCCTTGATGGACGGCGCGCCCGCCCAATCAGCGCCGCGGCCGCCGCGCCCCGCGGCCAATCCGCCGCCAGGGAGGCGGGGAGAAGGCGGGGCGCGGCGGGGCCGGCCAATCAGACGGAGAGGGCGGGGCGCGGAGGGCGGGGCGGAGGGTGAAAATCCCTTTTGTTCGCGGCGGAGCGAGCGGGCGGCCGTGATTGGCGCGTCACTTCCGCCGCGGGCGGGGCCGGGGGCGCCGCCCGAGCCACCGCCCCCGCGCTGAGGGGACGGCCCGGGCGGGGACCCGAGAGCGGCGGGGTGGGGTGTATGAAAACACAGCGAAAGGAGCCCCACAGAGCCCTTGGTTGGGACTGCGGCGGTGCCTCGGGGCAGGAGAGTGCCCCTCACAGCCCTTCGTGGTGCCTATGCAAGGGCGGGGCGTCTCAGAGTCCCTCATGGTGCCTGTGGCAGAACGGTGTTCCCTCACAGCCCCGCACGGTGCCCGTGGCAAAGCAGAGCCCTTCACGGTGCCCGGGGCAGACCGTTGTCCCCTCACGGTGCCCAGGGCAGCCTCATTCCCCTCACACCTCCCGGAACATTCTCCTCACGGTGTTTCTGAGCCCTGTTCCCCTCATGGTTCTGGGGCAGTTCCCGCAGCTCTGAGCGCTGCTCCCCTCACACCTCCCGGTCCTGCCCCTCATGGCAGCCCAGCCTGAATGTGGCCTCACTCTCGAGACTGATGGTTTGCCCGAGGGTGTTTATAACACTCGTGTTTTCTTTGGGAAGGACCATTTTTACACCACGCGCTGTTTCAGGCGTGACTCACCTGGGCACATCCCTTACAGCCTGTCACCACCTCCCTCTGATGAGCTTTCACAAGCGCCGAGCGACTCCCCTGCGTGGAGGTGCTGTGGAAAAATCAGTGTTTAGATCTATTTACCTGCTGTCAGCTGTGGAAAGAGCCCTGGATACGTTGGAAACTGCTGCTGGAAGGAATGTTGCCCACGGATGCCTCAGCTGGAGCGGGGTCACCGACACTGTTGAGGGCAGCAGGATTTTCGCTGTCGGAGCTGCTTACCCAGCACTCTGCTAAGCCAGCACGAGAACCGACCCTTTCTGTGGAGAACGTGGCAAATCATTCCACCCCCTGACCTTCCACGAGATGTGCTCACTCGGCATCGCTGATGTGCTCAGTTCTGTTGAGCTGAAAATGGTTTTTAATGGCTTGTCCCGCTGCTGGGACTGTCTTAAACTGCGCCAGGGGAGGTTTAGGTTGGACATCAGGAAGGATTTCTTCACAGAAAGGGTGGTTAGACACTGGAAGGGTGGTGGTGGTGGAGTCACTGTCCCTGGAAACTTTTAAGGAAAGACTGGATGTGGCACTCAGTGCTCTGCTCTAGTTGACAAGGTGGTGTTTGGTCGTGGGTTGGACTCGATGATCTCAGAGGTCTTTTCCAACCTCACTGATTCTGTGATTCTGTGAAGGTGACAATGGAGCTGCAGCACGAGGCCTGTGAGCCATGCCGTGAAACCAGCAGTGCCCAAATCCGCTGCAAAAAGGTGTCACCTGGTGACAGGACTTCACACAGAGACAATGCCACCTCTAACCATTGCAGTCTTGTGTGTAGTGTGTTCAGAGGATGGTTTTGTCTAGGCAGGCTGTCTGAGCGCTATTTCCCAGCCTTGATAAACACTGGAAGTTTTGCAGTGCCTCTGGTGTTGCAGTCTCAGAGCCCAGGAGGGAAAAAAGCCCATGGGTTACATCTCCTGAGCCGTGCCAGGCTGGAAGTGCCCTCATGGCACTGCCACAAGCAGCTGGTATATTAAGACCTATAATTGTAATTACCTTTCTCTCACCCTGGGCTTCTCCCGTCTCTCTGCTTTTATCCTTGAAATATGGTTTTAGGGCAGACATCCTTTAATCATATAGATGAAAAATGCTGATAGCTCACGTCAAAGGCTTCTCTTTACTTCCTAAACACTCTTATTAGGACACGAGGGTGCTGGGTGAAGCCCTTGGAGGAGGAAGGATGGGCTGGAGAGGGTGTAAGAGGAGGGGGATGCTCTGGGAAGGCCGGGTCGAACCAGGGGAGGAGATGGCTGCTGGCAGAGAGAGATGGGCTGTCTCCAGGAGGGTTGCTCAGAAAAGGGGAAGGGGAAGGGGGCTCATGGAGAGCCACAGATTAAGGAAGTCGGACAAAGCAAAAGCTGACTGAACTCACCACATCCTGCGAGCGCAGGACGTGCAGCCTGGCAGGGAGATCTGTCAGCTGGCTGTGAACTGGCACAGCACCTCATCTTCCTGGAAAAAGTGGGCTTTGGGGGAAAAAGCAGGTAGGGACAAAGGTCCACACTGAGTGGTGACGGTCAGTGAGGGATCCATGCTCGCACATCAGTGCAGGGAACATCCATTCCCAGCCCAGAACATTCCCAGAACAATCTGTGCTGACTTTAAGGGGTCAATCACGGTTTGAAATCCAAACTGGTGGCACAGCCCAGGTTTGCAGCCCCAAACCGCTCCAAGCCCCGGGAATCCGGCGCGTGGAACGCGGGTGGGTGGGATCCGCTCCCTCGTTCGCGTGGCTGCAGCTCCCCCGCGTGTCTGCAGCACTCGCTGCTCACAGGGAGCTCGGATTTTCCAAGAACTGCTGCGCTGGAGCTGCTTTTCCAAGTCCCACAGAATACAGGTGGAACGTTATTAGCATTTCCATCTCAAGCAGCAAGGGAGGGGGTGGTGTTTCCTCGTGTTTCCAGGTTGGCACAGCCCATCGAGGGGATCATCTGCTGGCTGGTCATTCCTGCTGCAAACATTCCTGACGCTGCCCGGTCCCACTCCTGGAAACACAGGAGAAAGGAGACCTTTGTGTGGAAAGAGCTTTGCGTGAGGCTGATTGACTGGGGATGAATTGAGCCTGGAAAGGTCACGGATGCAGGAGTTACATCAGGGAACATCTGGCACCAAAAGCTTCTCTGTTCTGGGGCTTGGGGAGGACACTTGGTGAACCCAGAGCAGCTGAAGAGCAAACATCTGAAGGGACCGAGAGTCTAAACGTCCTAGGTGGTCTCAGGGATGGCAAATAAACAACTGCAGCCTTGAAATCCAGAAAATTAGTGCAGATGAGGGAAAAACACATTTCATAGATGAGCCCATACAGAAAACATGTATTAAAAAATAAAGAATATATTCAAGTGCCCACTGGTCTGCATTTGGGGAGCCAATAAATTAGCTGTACAGGAGAAGGAGGAGGCTTTCCAGGCCTGGAAGACATTTCTTTCCAGGCTGTTTGGTCGCTTTATATTTGTATATTTTTTTAACATGCAGTGGAGGCCCTGGCACAGGCTGCCCAGAGAAGCTGTGGCTGCCCCACTCCTGGAAGGGTCCGAGGTTGGACGGGGCTTGGAGCAGCTTGGGCTGGTGGGAGGTGTCCCTGCCCATGTCAGGGGGTGGAACTGAAGGATCTTTAAGGTCCCTTCCAACCCAAAGCATTCTATGACTCTGTGATCACCAGGTGTGTCAGACACAGGCAGGAAAAGGAGGTGCCTGGCTGTGATTGCCTGCAGGGTGGATTTCTGTTTAAGGACACAACAGAGGTGTGCAAGGTGAGGGCAGGTCCTGCTGGCTCCAACACCAGCACACCCATGAGGACCAGCACAAATGTTCCCTGTGTCTGCTCACAGCGTGTGACACGAGTCACAGAGAAGAGTGAGAGGCTCTTGGGGGTCTGCAGGTCCTGCAGGGTGAGAGGGGGAGGTCTTGGCTCTTTGGGAGCCCAAAGGAGGAACCAGGATGGGGTACAGCCTCCTCAGCACCACTGGGCAGGCTCACGACTTCTCTGGAGAGCATTATCCACCAAAAAAACCTTCCAGGAGGGAACACAGCAGCAGGAGAGAGATTCCTCCTGATGTATCACAGAGATAAACCACAAACAATTAGAAAGAAGCACATCTGTCATGTTCTTGATGCTGTCGGAGCGAGAATCCATCTGGGAGAAGAGCCAGCCCTGCCTCCCTGGGAGTTATGTCTTTTTATTTCTTAAATATCGTATGACATCCATCTCTAGAGCTGCGTCTTGTTTGTGCTGGCAAGGGGGGGGGGTGGATTTCTGAAGGCTCCCCGTATTAACACAAGATCTATAGTCTCATTCTAGAAATTTTGTGGCTATAAAAATATATTCTGGCTTTGACTGAGTGGTTTTTCCTTCCCTCCTGAAACTCCGGAGCTGTGTAAAATAGCTTCATAAAACTTGTGGGGCTTTTTAAAGCACAAGTTACTGCCTTGCCTTGCTTTTAAAAATGCACCCTTGGTTTTAAGTGTTGGGGTATTGTTTGCTTTTAGACAAGTGAATGCTGAAGAGATGCTCTGAATTCTTTTTTTTATTTTGTTGCTTATTGAGAAAATCCAATTATACCTCAGGGAAATAGGAATAAAGCATTTTATAAAAATATATGGTAGGCAAGGAAAAAAAAAGCCTCAGTCTTCCAAAGTAAGCATGCAAAAAAGGGGAAAATCCTTTCAGCATCATTCCTGGAGTAAATACTCTCTCTTGGGAACACAGTGGTGCCCAAATTATGAGTGTGAGCACCAAAAAGTCCTTTGAGTGGTGTTGGTGTCTCAGGAAGGAGACTGTGGGAGCCTTGGATCAAGCCTGTGTCCCTGGTTGTCTGGCTGCTGGTTCCCAGCCCTTGCCTGGGCCGGAGGGGCCGCAGCTGAGGGACCTGCCATCAGTACCAGTGTCACTACAGAGCCCCCCAGGAGCTCCTGGAGCTGCTCCCTTTCATTCCTTGGCTCTCTAGCTCCGCCTGAATTGGCTTTCTCAGCACTTCAGGAAGGCTTGTGTTACATGATGTAAGATTTAACAGCCGTAACTTCTCCAAAGGTAACACAGAAAAGTCTATTTTGTGACACAAGAGGGAGATTTCTCATTTGGGAAGCTGATTCTTCGTTGTTATCAAATGACTGCTTCGGTGGCTCCTTCGTGCAACTTTATGAAAAATCTGAAAAAAATTCTGTTGCTATATCTGATAAACGGAAGTACCTGCTGAGAGGAAATTAAATTTGCTTTTTTTTATCTTTATACATGCATATCATATGCACTTATGTGTCATATGTAGATAGAAAGACCCCTTGGGACACTGCCTGCAGTTATAGAAGCACAGAATGGGTCAGGTTGGAAGAGACTCCATTCCTGCAATTCTGGAGCTGAACAAACTGGACATTAAGTCTCCAGTAAGGTCTTACTCATCCCAGCTTTGCTCTGCATCTGCTGCCCAACAGGAAGCTGACAGATAATTCCTCCCCAATCCTGTCCCAGCCCCAGCCCAGGAACCTCCCCAGGCTTTCTAATCCCTTCAGATGATTTCTCTTGGCTCCATGAGCATTTATTCATCCATTGGTTCATCCAACAGTCCTTCCCAGGGACACATAGCCTTTGCTTCCCAGCAGGTGGCATTGACCTCCCTGGGCAGGGAGCTTCTTGCCACACCTCAAATATTAATTATAGGCAGCGAAAGGAAATGTTGTTTTGCTCTCCTGAAGCTCTTTAGCAATTTCCCAGGAAAAAGCACTCCAGGAGTGCTGGGCTAGTGACGACTTTCCTGACAGTGATTGAATGCTTTGATAAGGAGCAGGAGTTTGTTGCCACCTCATTTACCATGCTGGGCTCTTTCTCCAAAGCTCATAATACTGTTCTGGCCAGATCAGGATGTAAAAGAAGCAGAAAACAGAAATATACTGGGAAATTACCCTCACCTGAGAGCACAGCCCGTGGTCTTGCTGTCTGTGAATTACCCTACACTCCGTGTGTTGGGAAATTGCTTTCCCTGATGAACAATTTCTTCCAAAAGCCCCAGGACCCTGATTGATTTCTGTGCCTCTGCAGCTGGGAGAGCAGAGAGGAGAGAAGCGTGAAAACCAGCACAAGAAATGGGAAGGACAAGTTCTCCCCGAATTGGCTGGCTAATGTTTCCTAATTATCCCTCTAAGTGGAAAAGAGAGGGAATACAAAGAACTGTGTTAGGCTCACACAGCTTCATGGCAGCACAGTGTAAATTAATCCTCATTTCTGAGGGACATATTCCTGCATGGCACCTGCTCTTGCCATCAGTCCCAGGCTGTCTTTCTCCACAAGCTGCTTCGTTCTGTTTTATTTCTCCCTCCTGGAAACTCATTTATTATTTTACATTGCTCTCTGAAGCCTTGAAGCCTCTCTTCCTGCATTTAAAAGAGGAGGAGAAACCTCCCTGTGTGACATTCCCATGCAGGGTTGGCTCTCCCAGCCCCGCTGAACAGCTCTGAGCTTTGGGATGGGAAGCTTTGGTTAAACCAACCCACTGTAATGAGCAAAACATTTTAAATAGCATCTCATGAAAGATGCTGTAGGAGGGCTGGGAGCATCCTGACACTTGATTAATTGCACTACAGCACACTACAGGACAACAGCCCTAAAACAACCACAAACACATTCAAAAGGACAATAATTAACTGAAAACCAGGCAGCTCGTAGCACTGCTGACCCTGCTCACAGGGAACAAACAGCTTTCAGCACCTGGGCAGGTTTGTTGTGCTTTGAACCTCACCAGGGAGGAGCAAAATCCACAGAAAATGAGGTTTGGACCTGGGTTCTGAATCCCAGGAGAAGGATGGGATGGAGGAATCCAGCTGCCTCCCTTCACCCCTTGCATGTCCCTGCCCTGGGTCTGTTGAGACCCACGTGCAAGGAGCTCTCAGGAGCCAACACCAAGAATGAACAGCTTTGCTGGACACTTCAGGGGCACCAAACAGGGGATCACAGAGCAGGAAAGTTCCTTAGGAGAGGAGCTTGCTGCAATCCTGCCAGTGGTGGAACCGACACCACAAAGAGCTGAAGGTGGGGAGCACGGGGGGAAGTTCTTCACCCACCAGACGTCCTGTGGTAACACCACAGACGGAGCAGCCACTTACCAAGGATGCAGAAATTAGGAGTTATGTTGCATCACAGGGTATAGGGGAAGTCAGCTGTACCTTCTGTGGGTATTCTGTGAAAATAAGAAATACTGACAGCTTTAGGAACTTGGTATCTTTAGGGAGAACTCTGCGCCTTTGGAGAGGAGGGAGCCCCTCCAGAGGAGGAACAGACCTTGCAGCAATGGCTCTGGGCTCCTTCCCCTGTGTCTGACTTGCTGTAGGGGCACAGGCGAGCTCTGCTGAACACCTCACTTCATCTGAGAAACAGAAAATGCTCCTGCAGACAGACTGCAAAATGCACTGGGTCTATCACTGAAGGGAAAATATAAATATGCTCGTGCTAAGTCTTGGTTTATGCAGAGATACAGCCAGGTAAACCAACACCTGGAACAGGAATTGCTCCCATTCCAACTTGCAGGTTTATGATGTTTCCTCTTCCCGCAGAAATTTGGCCATTGCTGCATCCCCAGACTCTGCCTCCCTGAGCTCTCCACACCGAGTCTGCCAGCAAAGGTAAAATCCTCCAGCATCTCCCTCTGACTCCACATTCCTTGGCTTCTGCTGGTTCTTTGTGTGCCAGCTCTGCTGCTCCGTTAATGTGCTGAGGAGGGTTTCTCTCAGCAGGCACCGAGGGCTTCCCTAATGGGGATCAATGGGCCAGAAAGAAAACAGTGTGAGGGCTCTGCAGCATCCCCCCTCCAGCCCTTGGGACCTGCTGAACCCACCCTCCCTTCCCCAAACTGGGAAAATCACACCATGGCCAGAAATTCTGGGTTAATTCACCAGGGGCTACTTAAAGCAAGGATGAGTGTGCCACAAGGTGGTTTTCTCTCAGCTCTGAAGTGCTGTTGAGATGAGAGTCGCTGGGCACAAAAGGCAGAGGCACAAGAGGCAGACCCACAGATGGGGAGGCAGTGAAGAGCCTCAAAATTTCCAGCTTCTTCCTCAAAGCCAGGACTTGCAAAAAAAACTGAGAATAAAACAAAAAACCAGCATTTTTAGGGTGCCTTCTGGCTCGTGGCTGCTCAAACACACCCTCTGTCCCACATTTGCCTTTGCCCACACCTCACTCTGAGCAGGAACCCTGGACCAGGGTGGGATGGATGGTGCAGCCACAAGTGATAGATCACTATTGATCCTACTTATATACTGATTGATGGGCAACATTAACTTACATCCACAAGAAATGCACCCTGCAACAAAACAGACCCTTGAGTTACAGAGCTGCCTGTGTGCGTGGGAGTGCAGGGCCTCCCTTTCCCCTGGCAGATTTCTTGTCCCAGGAGCCTCAGAGAGGTTCCTGTTCTTCCAAGGAACATGACAGACATCAGCCAGCACTGTGGCAGCTCTGAAGGAGGAGCAGGAGTCACCCAGAGCACGGGTCCTGCTTGGATTATTTCCGAGCTGGCAGAGCGAACATGAGAAGGAAGAAGCAACATTTTAAAGGCCATGGGCAATGAGGCAAGTCAGGAGGAATAATAAGAGCCCAGTCTGCATTAGGACTTCACTTATGAATAACTTCTGGAAGGCGGCTCTGAGATCACTGTGATTTCATACGCGATTAAACTGTGGTGCAGAGTCCTGGAGGCAGCTGAGAAAGTGGTTTCTGCTCTGTGCTGCTCACACATGCACTAATTATGTGTTTACTCTGCTCAAGTGCTTCCTCAGCACAACTGGGCTCAGGTGTGATCAGTGGGCAGCGAGGTGGGGGCACGTGGGTGCCCCAGGTCCTCCAGCACCCACCTCCTGCACCCCAGCCGGTACAGGACGGAGCTGGGCACCGTCCCCAGCACCCACACACTGCACCTTGAGCCAAGGTCAGAGCAGGTAAACCACCACCACTGGTGGTGTCTCCCTTGCCATCTCAGGGCTTGGTTTGCATTCAAAAATGGACATTTTTATGGGCACCTGCAGCTGGGAATGATGTGCTGAGGACCACCCAGCCCCTGGTTCTGTCCCCTGCAGCCTCCCTGCTTTGCAGAGGGAACGACACCCAGCTGTGCCAGGAACCCACTCCCCTGGCCAGCCCAGCCTCAGACCTAAACAGTGAAAATAATGAAATAACACGATTACAGTGAACCTGAGCTGCTCAGGAGAGCTGACACCCAAACCCCCTCACCTGTTCCTGAAAATAAACCAACCCAAACAAGGCCAGGGAAGCAGCAAAACCTAAAGCTGATATTTCCTCTCCAACATATTTAATAGCACAGAGGCAGAAGGAATTGGCAGGGCCAGACATTCAAGAATATTTCTTATTCTTCAGATTTAGCTCTGGTGGGGTTAAACCACGACAGGTCTTAAAATATTAATGCAGTGACTGTTGGAGATGATTTTGCTGCTCCAGCTGGAGGAGCAGAGGTGAAGCAGGATGGCTCGAGCACGATGTCAGTGCAGGAGGTGGGATGCAAGGGCAAGTCCTTGTTTAAATATGAACATGCAGGGAAGAGGCAAAGCATTACAGGTACACGGAGAAATCCCTGAGCAAGACGTGGAACGGCTGTTTCAATCCGGCACCCGTGAGCTTTAAAACCCTCTCATTAAATCTGTATTTTTTTTCCCATAAATTCATAAAAATCATAAATTACCCTGCTCTTCAGCAAAGTCTCAGCAGCATTAAATCAACCTGAGAGGAGCCAGGCTCCAGCCCTCTCTCACGGTTCAGGAAATCGCTGGTTCACGGGGAAGCGGCCACAGCATCCAAGGTTGCTGTGCCACACGGAGCTCCGGGCTCTTCATGGGTGATGGATCGTGTCTTGGATGCTGCTCCAGAACTCGGCCAGGTTCTCATTTTATTGTGTCTGCTGAGAAAATACAGCTGGGTTTTTATTACCCAGGAAGGCCTTTCTCTAGCACATATAATAGTTTATTGAGAAAATGACTCATTCAGTTTAATAACGAGAGGACACTCGTGTGGCCGCCCCGATTAATCCCCGGCCAGCCTGCCAGCGTCTTGGAGCCTGTGCTAATTCCATGCTGAAAATCCCTAGCTCGGTGGCCTCAGAAAGGTTTAAGAAAGAAGCTACGTGCCCAGGCCCCCCTTTTCTTCCTCTCTTTTCGTGCCTGAGCTACTTAGGCTTAATAAGGATGCTGTAGCTCACAGAAAGCTCGTGTGTGTCCACCCAGAGGCTGCAGGTTTGATGTCCAAGGCTCCCAGTTCCCACAGGGGTGCAGCATTGCACCTTCTGCCCGGGGAATGGAGCCGAGTTGTCGCTGCCGGTGTTTCAGCTCCCTCTCACACGGGCAGAAACAGGTTCAAAGCTGCATCTGAAAGAAAGCAGCTTTTGGGAAAAGAGAGCTTTGTAGCCTGTCTGAATGCCACAAGTCTGCAGGACCAGTGCACTCTAAATGCTTGGATTGGGGATGAGGGTAACGTGGGCTCTGTGGCTCTTCGGAGGGCAGAGAAGAGGTGGTTCATCCCTGCCTGCCTCAGTTTCCCCACAGCAAGTACCAGGGTGGCAGCACTGGTGTGTACTGTACTGCAGTGCAGGGACAAGGGCATTGCCGAGGTTAATTAACATCAACTTGCAAAATGCTTGGGATTGAGCTCTCAGACACTGGACTCATATCCAGTGCCCTGCTCAAGGATACGCCACCTCCACCCACAGATGGATCCATGGACCCATCAGCAGCGTAACTCACGGAAGTATCTGGCTGATTGCTCGCTCAAGGAGCAGGAACTCCTCAAGGATGGCAGTGCCTTAGTGCTGCCAGGCCAGTGAGGTGCCTTCACTGCACCGAGCTCATCCCCATCACCCTCGAGATCCCGTGTGGATTCTCCATCCGCATCGCCCGCAAGCGACAGAGACAGGACCACTCTTTGTCTGACAGGAATGAATATTTAACACAGCCTTCCTCACACCTGCCCTGCTGGCTGGACAGCCCAGCCTGCCTTTTCCTTCACGGGCAGAAAAGCCTACATTGATCTGCTGCTAAAAATAGGAGTCCTGAGGTTCGGAGGCGGCGGCACCAGCTCCGCCAGCGAGGCTGCGAGAGGTTCCTCGCATCTGTTGCCTGGCAGAGGCCCAGAGTATTTTTCTGGTACAAGGGGCTTTTTTTTCATGCATCACCAAAGAACAGAGCTGCTATTTTTAGCTCTAATAAGCATATTTAATTTCCTACTGCCTCATTTCTACTGTTTTGTGCAACTAGCATTTCTGAGCACGTCCCTGGGGAGCAGGTGAGGATCAGCTCCTGCCTCGTCCTCGTCCCTCAAGCATCCAAGCTGATGCTGTTCCCCTCAGCACCACCAAACCCTGGGATTCAATAAAGAACAATGTGCTGGGGCTGCCCCAAGGCTCCCACTTCCATCAGGGCCTGTGGGGTCCTCTGGGCAAGGCCCCTCACACCCCCCAGTACCCCAGTTATTATCTGGGGCAACAAAGCGCTCCCATTACACAAACGATTAATCAACACAACATCAAAGGTCGCTCATTTGAAGGTATAAAATGCAGAGTAAGGCATTAAGAGTCATTGTCAATTAAAAAAGAGCTTCAGTAAGAGCAGGAATGGTGGAACCATTTCCCAGTTGGAAACACTGGGAGCAGAGTGGAGCCAGTGCTGCCTCACTGGGACTTTGCTGTTCACCAGTTCTGGACCACACAAGACAAATAAATTCACACCACGGGCCCTTTAGAGTTCAAGGTGGGCAGCCAGTGTAGCACAGACAGGAAACACAGAGGACTTAGAGGAGTCTTTTGTTTTCATTGATTTCAGGGAGGAAAAAAAAAAAAAAGCAAAAGATATACAGAAAATATTTCTGAGAAGTGAAGAGGGAGTAAAAAAGTCCTGATCAAACCCTAAATGCTGAGGGAGTGATGTCATAGAATCATCAAATGGTTTGGGTTTGAAGGGACCTTAAGGATCATCCAGTTCCATCCCCTGCCATGGGCAGGGACACCTTCCACCAGCCCAGGTTGCTCCAAGCCCTGTCCAACTTGGCCTTGGACACTTCCAGG
>JAWWES010000076.1:5675042-5685386 GCA_035583135.1 Lophotriccus pileatus | reverse complement strand
AGGGAGGAATTTCTTCCTAACACATAATCCAAATCTCTCCTCTTTTAGTTTTAAACCATTCCCCCTTGCCCTATCACTGTGTACCTCTGTAAAAAGTCACTCTGTTTTAGAAGCCCCTTTTAAATATTAAAGTGTTCATAAGGTTTGATGTATCATCAGCGTAAGGAAAATTAAAATCTTATTGCACTCAAAAGTGCCAATGAGAAAACAATGTGGCCACACTGTCCTGCAACTCCCAAACTTCCACTGCCATCAATCAGCTCATGGGCACTCTGGGCTGACTTAAAGTAGGGTCCACATTGACTTTCCATCCATCACGGATTTTGGTGACACGGGGAGGGGATGCAAACGCTGAGCTGTGTTGGGTGAGAGGTAACACAACCCATGGCATCCTCCATAATCCACTGTCAAGTCCAGGCTGCAAACACAGACCTACCAACCAGACAAATAAAAAATACGGGCTGTTTGCACCTCAGTCCTTTTCCTCCAGTGATCAATATGGCTCATTAGGTTTATGAGACAATCATGTCTTCTGCTACCCTGGCCCAGAACCCTCAGTAACAGCTGCCAATGCCAAGTAATTATAACGACCTCTTGCAAGTGAAGCAGAAACAACCAAGTAAACGCATTTAAAGCGGTTTAATCAGCCTGAGTCTTCCTCGAGCTCAGTGTCACTCCAGTGTTCTATCAGCCCAAACCTGCATTTTATGAGATGTTCTTGTTGGCTTTCAATGCCAGGGACTTGAGGAGCCTTTCCAGCCCTCTGCTCCCTGGCCATACCCTCCCCCCGGGAGCAGAAGACCAGCCTGGACATTTCAAAGCAGTGTTGTCACTCTTCCAAACCAGAGTGACAGCAGCTGGATGAGCAGGGAAAGCTTTTCTTACAACTGTGCCTGAAAAAGGTCAGTGGCACCTGGTTTTGGATGAGGACGTGGACTCCTTCAGGAAAAGCCATTCCCCTGCCAGTGGCTTGGCAACAAATGGGACATGCCCTGGGGCCTGAGTATAATGATTAAAGTAATGGCAGTTACAGGAGCAACATTTTTAACCAGGGATAGGAAAGCAGCTACTCCAAGCCCTGCAGTGTCTGTGGGATGAAGCTCTCCAGGCCCTGGAACAGCTGCCCAGGGAGGGTCTGGAGATATTCCAAACCCACCTGGATGAGTTCCTATGTCACCTGCTCCAGGTGACCCTGCCTTGGCAAGGGGGTTGGACTGGATGATCTCCAGGGGTCCCTCCCAACCCAAACAGTTCAGTGATTCTGCACCAGACAGAGCCCACAGAGGTGGCTCAGGGGTGAAGGTTTCTCTCCCTTAAATCAGCAGCAGATGTGTTTTCCTGGTGTTTCTGCAGCCCACACCACACTGTCATTTCTCCACCTGTCCTCTCCTTCCCACTCCCTCTTGGCTGCAGTTGGGCACAGCCCCTGTCCCCCCAAACATCTCCCCCACTGCTTCAGAGGCAAACCCAGCCCCTGCAGGCTGACAGCTCCAAGTGTTCTGTGGATTACTACCTTGGCAGGGCTTAAATGTTTGCTGCAGACATAAGCCTTGTCGTGGCTGATTTTATTTGTTGTTGTGTATTTCCAAATAAAACAGAAAGTGAACAAATAAACTGGGTGACAGGGCTATAAACCCCGAGCCTGCTCATTCACTTGAAGAAAAGCCTTCCCCAACTAATTAACCTGTGCAAGCCTTGTGCTGTTCATAAACAAGCCAGAAATTAATAGTGTGTTTTTTCAAACAGCCAACATATGCCACTAAATCTTTATTGGGCAGCAAAACAGAAATAGCTTTGCTTTCTAGGGTAAGTACTACAACAACAACAACAACGAGAGGCTGAGCTCTTAAATGAGAGTAAAAGATTAGAACAAGTTTATTCCCTGCTCTTTCTGCCTGCACTGGGCAGCATCTGGGATGTGCTGGAGTGAGGGTTGTGTGAGTGGAAGCTGCAGCCTCCAGGGATTACAGAAACAAGCACCAAAACATGGGTTTTCTACACCAAATCTCCTCACAGATCCAGCTGGAGGATGGATTACGTGCTACAACAGTGTGAGAAGCTGAGGGGAGCAGAGAGGAACCTGTGGAATGGGTAAAGGGAGCTGTGGATCTGCTGGAATGGTGGGAGGATGGTCAGAAGTTGCCTCTAGGAAAAAAGAAACAGTGGGAATAGCTGGCAGAGGGTGTGCTGGGCACATAAAACCTCCTGGCCTTGCACAGGTACTGCAGGAGGTGTCTGCAGGCTTTGCTCTAAGACCAGCCCTGAGCAGTCACTGCTCACACACACACACAATGGGACACCTCAGGCAAAACAGAGAGGGGGCAGAAACACAAATCAAGGAGCAACACTTTTGAAGGAGAAATTATAAATTGCAATTTAATCACATAATCACTTTGACACTCTCAAGCTAGCTAATTTCTTCCCTTGCTTCATTTCACCCACTTGGCAAGATGAATCTTGATGAATAATGTCCTATGAATATTTAATTTTTTGATCAATTTGATTTTTTCCCCCCTCCCTCCTATCTTTACCTGCTGGATAAATCAGTTCTTTCCTCTTTTCCTCTCACAAACATACAAAGAACAACAGCTTCTCCTTTGACTTCCATTCTCCACTGATTTCATCCTTTCTTCTTGAAGGATTTTTTGGCCAAACTGATCATTTCCATCACACCTCACCTGTCCTCTGGCAGCTCCCTGAGGCTCACCCTTACTGGGAAACTGGGGTCAATAACACCAACCTATTTCACTCTGAAAACCACCTTCCAGCTCCA
This sequence comes from Lophotriccus pileatus, assembly GCA_035583135.1. Classification (NCBI taxonomy): domain Eukaryota; kingdom Metazoa; phylum Chordata; class Aves; order Passeriformes; family Tyrannidae; genus Lophotriccus; species Lophotriccus pileatus. The sequence continues at coordinate 5,682,613 of JAWWES010000076.1, read as the reverse complement.
GGGAACTTCTTCAAACCAGGAAAACTCCGCTGGCAGACAAGAAAATTGATGGCAGAATGGCAGATCTTTCTTGCTAATTGATTATCTCTAATGGTTTTTAAGCAGTTTAAATATAATCAGATTGTTTGTGCAAGAATTTGGTGAGGGAGGAGAGGGGAATAATTATCTCCCTGCTAATGAGCATTGATAGCAGCACCCTGTGATGGGTGATCTCGTCTGTGGGACCCTCAGGGTCACCTCTGCCAACCCCCCAGCTCTCACTCCTTCACTAAACACAAACAGGAGTGGTGTTGGGGAGCAGTGGGATCCCTGCCAGTGCAGGCTTCCAGGAATTAGCAGGATGTGCCTGCAAGATCTTGCTTAAAAACAGCCAACCACCTCTTGGAGCGGGAGGGAAGGATGAGTGGTCCACCCTAATCCCTGTCTACTTTATTTCCTGTTTCTTCTTTGCCTCTCCTGACTGTTTAATCCAATTCTGCCTAAAATTACCAAATTAGGAGACTGTTTTCAAAAAGTTCACACTGATCTTCAGCTACAAATCGATGCACTTGACTTTACAGACCAATCCATCCCCACCACTGCTGCTCCTTAACGAGCTGCAGGGAACAGCCAGACTGCTGAGGCCACGACAAGTGCAGGATAAACTCTGCCCGGAAAGCCATCGGATTTGGGGCTCTTCATGCTCGTGCTGCTTGCTGAGATCTCCCTTAAGGCAAAGCTGCACTTCTGGCTCAGCCTGACGGGGTATTTTCCAAGCTTGCTGTAAATAAATGTGGCGCCCAAGGAAGCGCTTGGAGAAGTTATGGGGGGGTTTGGTCTCCAAGTGGGTTCCCACGAGAGGAGCATATTGAACAGGCTGGGGCTCCAGCTGCCTGGGGAGAGGTGAAGATGCTGTGTGTGGAAGCTGGGGTGGTTTGCTGGGTCCTTGGGGGGCTGTGCATGGCAATAAATCACCATCCCAGCACACCAGCGGTGTTTCTGTCCCCCTCTAAGGGCTCAGAGCAGGGTGAGGCAGAGCACGGGGTGACAGGAATGGCTTTGAACTGAGAGGGAGTAAGTTTAGATTGGACATTAGGAAGAAATTCCTCCCTGGGAGGGTGGGGAGGCCCTGGCACAGGTTGCCCAGAGAAGCTGTGGCTGCCCCATCCCTGGAAGTGTCCAAGGCCAGGTTGGAGCAACCTGGGCTGGTGGAAGGTGTCCCTGCCCATGGCAGGAGATGGAATGGGATGAACTTTAAGGTCCCTTCCAACCCAAACCATCATGGAATTCTGTGACTATTACACTCCAGGCCATGGTGGGCAGGGATAACCTGGGTACCACACCTCACTGGCTGTCAAACAGAGGGGTTCTGGGACCCCCCCCCCAGTGTCAGCCCACTTACTCAAGCAGTAGGAGAAGGATGTAAGGACCAAGAGTTTAGAAACCATTAAAAAAATCATTCCCAGGAGAGCTGGTACTGCTTCCATTGCTGGCAGGTTATTGCAGACTTCTCAGCTAAGGAGAGACTCCCAAGCACACCGTGCTCCAAGAGCACTGCAACTTATGTTTTCAGACACTTGATTTATGAAATCAGCTCCCCAGGCCATTTGAAGGAATTCCAGCAGTTTTTGGCTGGCGTGTCTGGAGCGATAATGAGCCTTTGGCCAGAATTCCACATTTACAGCACCCAGGAAGGCTCCCACAGGCTCCAAAATGCAGCTGCTGTAACCATAGCCTTGGTTAACTCAGTATCCCCCCTTTCCCAGCACACAGGTGATCACTGAGTGATGTGGTTGATGTTTTCTGTAAATTATTCAAAAGAAATCTCAGATAACAACTAATGAATGTTCTGCAAATGGCAAACACGAAATTTAAGGCCTGTTTTGATTGAAAAGCAAACAAGCCTCATGAGGAGGTGGCCTGAGTTCTGCATTATCCCATCAACATCCCATCTGTTATCTGACCTTATCCCACCCAAATCTGCTTCCCCCAGTCACTTCCCTCATGGAAAGACTTGAGCATGGAAAGATGGAGCTGGACAGGCTCCACCACCTCCAGCTGAAATAGGACAAGGGGAAACAACCTCAAGTTCCCCCAGGGGAGGTTCAAGTTGGATATTTGGAAAAATTTATTCACTGAGAGGGTGGTCAAGCACTGAACAGGCTGTCCAGGGAAGTGCTGGAGTCACCATCCCTGGAAATGCTCCAAAAATGAATAAATGTGGCGCTTTGCACTGTGGTTTGGTGGGATTTGACCAAAGGTTGGACTTGATGATGTGGACGCCTTTTCCAGCCTTAATAACTCTATTCTATGAAATCCCTGCACATAATGCCAAAATACCATCCCCTGTGACCTCAAATCCCTTCCTCTGCCATCCCCTTTTCCCACATACCAACCCCACCCTTGGAGAGGTGTCCAGTGGAGCTGTAACAGTGCCTCCCACAACCCAGGAAAACCAGTCCCAACCTTTGTGGAGGGTGAAGGAACCATCACTGAGGCTCCTTGCAGATTTGCATTATTGGCTGCAACTGATCACCAGAAATTAAGTTGAAAGACTGAAAGGAGGGGCCACAGTTTAGTGGCAGCCCCGTCAGTGCTGGATTAACACTTGACTTGATGAGCTTAAAGATCTTTTCCAACCTCAACAGTTCTATGAGGAGATGAAAGAACTGAGCTGCACTGAGGGGAAAGGGCAAAGCATCCAAGAGCACCAGCCAGGGCTGCAGGAACCCTCTGGATTCAGGATCCCCCCCCCTCCTGCTGCTCCAGCAAAGCAACTGCGCCTGGTGCCTGAGCACAAACACTTCCCTTAAATCCATCGCCCAATATTCAAATCTGCCAACTGTTTGAGCCAGAGAGAGGCTGTGAGAGTGCCTGGCACGTGCTGTTTGTTTAAGCTGTTTATTAAAACTGACAGTCAAATCACTCCAAATCCAGCGGAAATGCCTCCGTGGGTTTAAGGAAGGAGAAGGAAGCGTGAATGCTGTGGCACAGGGGGTTTATAACCTCTGAGCCTGTTCTGCAGAGGCAGAACGGAGGGCAGGGTTGTCCTGGGAAGCTGCACAGACCTCAGAATGCTGTGAACTGTTCCTGCCTCTGCCTCACATTCCCCATTTCCCTCAGTGCTTTTGGGAGGTTGTTCCTCAGGCTCCCACTTTCCCTCCTTGCAGAGGGATTTCTCAGAGCCTGCCCTTGCCCTGGAGCCCTTACAGGGTGAAGTGGCCCCTTTGAACTCAACAAATGCTGCTCCAGACCGAGCTCCCCACTGTGCCAAGCACCAGTGCCAACGCTCACGGCATCTGCAGGGAACACAGATGTTTCCTCATTCCCTGTTTTCCCCTCTTTCTCTGCTGTTTTAGAAACAGCCACTCATTTACTGGGTCCCAATCCATCCCTGCTTTCAAAGCAGCCAAGCTATTGCCTTTCCACATCCATCATCCCTTCTCCAGGCATTCCACTGGAATTTCTCAAGCAGCAGAGGGAAGGGAGTGACAGCTTACAGACTGAGTTCAGTCCCTTCAGGATGATCAAAGGAGAGATGACAGTTTTCTCTCTCTCTCTCAGGTAAATACTTCAGCACAGAGTTTGTCTCTGATGATGGAGATCCCAGAGTGGCCACCCAGTGGAAAACGGATTGTGCGGGAAAGACATGAATGGGGAGAGAGGAGCAGCCTCTGGAGGGAATGACTGAGGCTCTGCGTGCCTGCTTGAGGTTCTGGGGTTGGTGCTGCAACCAAGGGAGAGGCAGAACCGCCTGGAAGGAGCTGCTCAGCCACATCACCTTGTGGCTGCCAACTGCTGCTGTCAGTCCACGGGGCTGATCCTGTCAGTGCGCGAGAACGGATCCAAGGGAAACGTGTTCCAAAGCATTTGTGACACGACACTGTCTGAGGCTGCCATCAGGTTGGATTAGTGAGTGTTTGGCGTGACTCAGGGTGACACAGCCCCTGGTGGCTCAGCCCAGCTGACATCGGGTGCCTGCAGACACCTCCCACCATCAGGAAGCAAAGAAACTCCACAGGCTGGGATAATGCCCGGCATTCCCACACTTTTCTGGCTGTAGAGACAGTCAGAGTGAGTTCGAGCTCAGTGCAGATCTTGTTTGCAATAAACCTGTTCTGAGAGGCCAAGAATGGAACTTCAGCACCTGGACCTGGATCCTGATGCCCAAGGACTGGGTGGTGATGGTTTCCCTGCACTGGGAACAGTAAGAAAATCACGCACAAAAGCCTCTAGAAAATCTCTGTGAGGTGCGGGAGAGCAGAACAACTCAAACAGGCACTTGTGATGGGCAGGGGGAAAAGGACTGATTGCCCAGGGAGGAGCTCGTGAGGGACTGGGGACAGAGGGATGTGGGAACAGGAATGAAAGCAAGGGAGGTGGAGATGTCTGCAGGAGGGAGGGCAAGATTTAGATGGCAATACAGTTAGACAAACCATTCCTGCTGCAAATCAACACACAGCAGCCCAGGCACAATCTACAGCAAACTTAGCAAAGACACCTAAATTTGGCAAGAGGAGAAACCTCCTTATAAATTATTATCTTTGGAAAAATCTAATACTAAAGAAGAGAATGAGAAGAGAGGGTGTCCTGGTGTAATTTTCAAACCTCAAACATTTTCTTGTCATGCAGGGCTGGTTTCTGTGTTATTTCCCCAAGCACACATCACCTCCCCTCGGGGATGTCCTGACACCAGTGGCTGCCAAAACTGCACCCTCACACACCAAACTGCGCTGCTCACATTGCTATCAGAACCCCCCTTTTTTTAATTAATTGGCTTCCACGTCCAAGGCCTCTGCCAGGATGTGCTGAGCAGCTCCTGGCCTGGAGAAATCCAGCCCTGTGGGTGCTGGAGGGTCAGGTAGGAGGGCATCGCTCTGCAGGACACGCACGAGGGGTTTGCTCTTTCACTGCCCTCATCATGTTGCCATTTGCTCTCCTAAAAGGGGAGCAGAGTCGTGTTCTGAGACAACCAACGCTTGCAAAAGGTTACCCTCCCTTTGGCATTTTCCTGGTGGAAGTCACAGGACGAGGAGCTGAAGTTCACAGCCAAGCTGCAGAATTAATGCTCGGCTGCGCTTGCCGGTTTGTTCACTCGATGGGCTGGGAGAGTCAGGGATGGAATTGAAAACAAACCCACCCCAAAGCCCCCCCACATCACCTGCTGCTGGAACAACCCACGGTGAGCTGCTGATACGGAGGGCATGTTGGGAAATCTCCCAGGGCAGGTTTGGAGTGAGATCCCTCAGTGGACACCCTCAGGGTGTTGCTGCCTGCAAACCACAGCCCCTCCACCACCATCTTTAAAATCTGCCTCCCTGGGCCAAAAAAAACCATCTGACAAAACTCTAGGACAGAGACCAAACCTGCTGTTTGTGAATACAGATGCTGGGAAGCCATTCCAGGGAAGCCAGTGTATTATGAGTAATGAAATAACACGTGAAATAAGGGAGCTTCATTTCCATATATCCCTCAAATCCCAGGGCCCTCCTCTTGTCTTATTCATCCTGCTTCCCTCCTCAGCAGTGCCAAAGCAAAGCCCTCCTCTGCCCCCAGCATCCCATCACAGCCAGCTGGCAGCTTCCCCTCCTCCTCCAACTATCCCCACAGTTCCTATTTCCAAGCTCTTCCCCACGACCTCTGCCTCTCAACAACTTTCCCTGAAGCTTGTACTTGAAAACTTCAGCACAAATCTCTGTGCTCTTTCAAAGCCTCATCAGCACAATTCCTGTGCTGCTGCTGCTGCACAGAAGCTGCATCTCCTGAAGTCCTCTCAACTTTGGTGCCTTGGCCGTGCCTCTCCACGCCTGATTACGTCCCCTCTACGGCATTTGTCTTCATTTCCAGGAGCTGCTTAACGAGGGGCACAGTGCATGGCCACCCCCCTGCTAATGGGAGTCACTTCATTATGAGCTTCAAGCCGCGGCTCCACGCCACAGAGAACCGAAATCTCACCACAAGGACTTTAATTTGGGATTAACCGATCGGGAAATTAGATCACTCCTCGCATCAGTCATCCCGCTCTCCCTCTTACCTCGTGCTAGCTTGGCTGCAGCAGGGCAGTGGGAACAGGCTGCCCAGAGCTCAAGGAGTATTTGGATGATGCTCTGAGGGACAGGGTGGGATTTTGGGGTGTCCTGTGCATGGAGCTGGACTCCATGGTCCTCGTTGGTCCCTTCCAGATCAGCACATTCTATGATCTTTTATGTCTCAAATAGGAACCACTCCACGTGCCTTTGTTTCTTTGGGATAAACTTGTCCCAGGGTGCTCCAAGCCCCATCCAACCTGGCCTTGGACATTTCCAGGGATGGGGCAGCCACAGCTTCTCTGGGAATTCCATCCCAGCCCCTCACCACCCTCACAGGGAGGAATTTCTTCCTCAAACCTAATCTAAACCAACTCTCTGTCAGTTTGAAGCCGTCCCCTCTTGTCCAATCACTCCAGTCCCTTGGAAAATGTTTCTCCCCATCCTTTTTGCAGGTTCCCTTCAGGCACTGAAAAGCTGCAATGACACCACCCTGAAGCTTTTTTTTTCCTGGCTGAACAACCCCAATTCCCCCAAATTTTCTGTTTCTTGTCGACAGGAATTCTTTTGGACCACGAGAGACTTCCCAAAGAAATCCAAGTGCAACATTCACATGCTGTAAGCAGGATGTGGGAATCCCTTGTCCAAGGTCCAAATCCATTTATTATCCCATTAAAAGCAATATCCTTGTGAGTGCATCACTCTGTGTGTGTGTGAGTCCCTGCATAAACATGCACACACACGCACACCCCCCTTATCTTGGAAATGCCTGCTTTTTGCTCTCATTTCTAGGGCAACACTTAATAGAAGATGCAACATATTAGAAGCCTCAGCTGGGGAAGCCACGATAGAGCCCAGGCCCTGGAAAGTCAATTACTCTGTAGGAGAGGGTGACAACTAATGAGATTTGCATGGAAATAACTGATCTCCTGATACAAAGGATCACACAGGCTGAGCTGGCAGACAGTGCTGAAGGAAAGGTAAAGGCAGAGGATCAGAATACATCAGACATGGCTGGGATAATCAGCATTTCTTTGTTGCTTTGTTGGAGATGGCCAGGCAGGAGACTGAACTGGTGGAGATCTGGCTGCATTCTTGCAAAAGGCATTCATTGAAAATTAATGACAGCTTAAGTTTTCAATTAAATTTTAATTTGAACTCCGTGGCTGGTGCAAATCAGCACAGTGCCACTTGTGGCAGTGATTTATGTGAGCTGAGGATTTGGCCCCACGTCCCGAGTGAAAGCTCTGCCAAAATATGCTGCAACAGAGATCCTCTGGCCAGATTCTGGAATGTGTTAAAGCCCTGATAGGTGCAGATAGGCATGAAATCAATGGAGCCAGGCACCCCTGAAAACTCCATTAGGGGCCTGTCTGAATCTCCTGATACTTAAAAAACTGCCCCCAAGTAAAACTTTGCCATAAAGGAAAAAAAAAAAGAAACTGCAACCCCCAAATCCTCTTTTCTTTTCCAAGTGGGATCTGCTCATGGCACTGAACAGATCCCACTGATCTGGGATCTGGGCTGAGCTGGTGCCTGACACAGCAGAATCTTTTAGTTCTGAGG
>JAWWES010000076.1:5660546-5674942 GCA_035583135.1 Lophotriccus pileatus | reverse complement strand
GCTGAATGACTGAGGTGAGGCCATTTGGTTTCAGATCCCAGCCTGGACCTCTCCTCAGGCTGCATTTCCTCTCCCAGGAACCCTCCAAGGAATGATATTCCCACATGTTGCCCACCCAAAGCCAAGAGGGGAGTGGAGAGTTTCTAGTGATGTGCTGCACGGCTTCAGAAACACCTCCTAATCATGACAAAGATCATAAAAAACCAGGAAAATTTATAACCAGAAGCAGAATAACAAGTTTTCCTACTACTCCAGTTTTCCAGGTTTTCCTTCAGCTTGGAAATGACGGCACCAGTCGTGTTGTTCTTCTGTGCTGTGAATTAATCTGGTGTGATGGGCACTGGCAGAGCTCTGACTAATCATGGAATCATGGAATGGTTTGGGTTAAAGGGACCTTTAAGGTCACCCAGTCCCACCCCCTGCCATGGGCAGGGACACCTTCCACCAGCCCAGGTTGCTCCAAGCACTCTCCAGCCTGGCCTTGGGCACTTCCAAAGGTGTCCTTTGCTGAAACAAGTGGATAAACACTGAATGCTGGTTCCATCACCCCCCTGGGCTCACCTGTGGTGCTCTCAGACCAAAAAATGGGTCACCTCCCTCTGCCTCCTCCATCCCAGCCCCCACCAGCACACATTCCAGGGGCACATTCCCTACGGCTTCATTCCAGAGGAAGGGTTTGATTCGGACTCAGCGGCTCCTTTAATAGATCTGTGGCAGGGAATTTAATAAGTTAGGAAGTTTTACACACACTCTTTTCCTTTTTTATATTTAATGTAGTCGTTTCTCAATCTGCCATTCTCAAGAGGTCCCTTTTTTCTCCTTGCTGTTGAGGTCTGGCTGGATTGAGTCATTATTCCTGATGTTCCACCAGTCCCGTCCTGAATATTTTTAGATGAAAAAAAAAGCGAGATTTCTTCCCTCGACTTTTTTTTTTTTGTTTATAAATTTTGCATAAATTTCCAACACAAAAGCAGGCAAAAAAAAAAAAAAAAGGAATTCAACTGGATCTTTTCAAAAACAGGAAAAGCTTGTGATGTGCAGAGCAAAACCATTGGGTTTAACAGGCTGAGAGGCTGGAAGAGAAAAGCAATTAAGGGGAGGGAGGATGTGGAAATGAGGGTCACTCACACTTCACAGGAAAACCAACCCAACATTTAGTTATCTCTTAAGCTATGAGGGCTTGGAAAATCCAAGGACAGGGAGGCCAAGGCTCTCTTGACATGGCTGTTCTCCTTTTTACTGGTGAGGATACTGAGGGTGATGACAAAACCGCTTGTCACTGCAGCTTTAGCCCTGGAAGTTCATGGGTTTCGTGCACTGGACTGGAATAACCAGTTCCAACTCATCTGGCAATGACTGGGCTGCACTAAACTCAGGGAGACAAGAGAGGTGAATCACAGCCCTCCCACTGCCCAGGATCAGGGGTGACTGGGCGAGCTGGACTCACACCCACAGGCTCACTAACACTGACAGAGCCCCTTGCAGTGAGAGCCTGTGACGGGTGGAACTTGTCGGGCTCATTTGCACTGTTTGGAGGAAACATATTGTGAGTTTGTTCTCGGTAACGCTTGGAAAGCTTCAGAGCCAGTGGCAGTGATGGATGGGCCCAAAGGATCAGAGCAGGCACTGCCAGAGCCTCGCAGCCCAGGGGGGAGATGAGGAGCTGACAGCAGGAAAAGCTTCTCTCTGCACATCCACTTCTTCCTCCCAGGTGGAGGACAGACTTGTGGCACTGCAGGGCAAGAGGGATTCTGGTCAAGCCTGGGACAACCCTTACCTTATCAGCCAAAATACAAGGTTCAAATATTTTAAACATTTTCAAATCCAACCTCTTCTCCATCCCCACCTTTTCCTGTGGCCACTTAAACCAGCCAGTGGAGCAGGGAGGCTCCTTTCCCTCTCAGTCGTGCTCAGCCTCCTGGAAGGAACACTCCCAAGAAAGGGTTAAATCAATCACAACTAAATTCACTGGCCTTTTATTAACAAGTGTATCAAATTTAAATAATTAGCATTTTAATGTCACATGCTGGTATACAGGGACACCGAAGGGATGGCAGAGCCATATGGTCCTCTGATTAATAATGTCAAGCAGAAGCAGGAAGAGCATCCAAGGGAACAAACCATGCAGGTTGCAGAGGCAAAGAGCTCTGACATGCCTTAAGCAGTGTTATCCCTATGGAAAGGAGCTGTATCCAGATGGTGGGGTGGGATGGGCTCGGGAGCTGCACTGGCCAGAGCCCCCTGAGGAGCCAGAATATCCCCACAGGCATCCTGTGACCTCACAGGCTGCCTGGTCCTTGAAAAAACAGGAGCTGCTGTGAGTTCCATCTGACTCATGTCCCCAGAATTCAGCACAACTGGGTCACTCAGCCGAGGTCTAAGGTGGGAGCAGCGTGGGTTGGGCAGAGCTGGGTGTTGTCCTGGGCAGGGGGACCTGGGGGGGTGGCAGTCAGACCCCTTCCCACGGCTGGGAAGGGCTGGTGGGGAGCTTGGTCAGGTGTGAAGGTGGGTGGTGGGATGGGGAGTCACGGAGGCACAGCCACTCTGGCCCTGAGGAAGGTCAGCAGCAATTTATCTTCTGGCACGGTGATTAAGCAAATGGCACGTGTGGGAGAGCCCAAATGCTCCTCCTGCTAAGGGACAGAGAGGCACAAAGGTCTGCACGAGGGGGAGTGGTTTCAAGCTGAAAGAGGGTAGATTTAGATGTTAGATGATGCCAAATGCTTGGCTGTGAGTGAGGTGAGGCCCTGGCACAGGTTGCCCAGAGAATCTGTGGCTGCCCCAGCCCTGGGAGTGTCCAAGGCCAGGTTGGACGGGGCTTGGAGCAACCTGGGATAGTGGAAGGTGTCCCTGCCCATGGCAGGGGAGTGGAACGAGATGAGCTTCAAGATCCCTTCCAACCCAAACCATTCTGTGATTCCATGACTTATGATCCCAGACTGCAACACTCCTGGCAGAGAATTTGCTTTGGGAGAAATCCCCCTCCCTCCTCTGCTGCTGCAGCTGCTGCCACTGCTCCCACCTTGGCTTTACCAAGGTGGGGTTTCCAGGAGGGGCTTAAAGCTTTTAATGCTCCCACATCTCTGAACACGGTAGATAAGAAAGAAAAAGCCATTTTCCATCTGCCTGCAAGGGCCTGTCGTGTTCTCACTCACACGTCGAGCGGAGCCAGCAGAGATTGTTACGGGCTCAATGACAGTGCTCTACAAATGTTAATATGGTTTTTAATTGGGAGGAATAATAGCTTACTGCTGCACGCTTGGCAGGCCAGTCTCTGCAGCTCCTCAGTCCTCCCCCTTTTCTATAACAGAAGGGAAAAATTGCAATTCTGCATTGCAGTCAGGGTTTATTTTAAGTAACTGAGGTGCTCAGCTGACACCGACGGTGTCCCTCTGGTTATCCTGGGATTGGCAAAGGCAGAGCCACCCCTCCCACAGCACCAGGGAGCATCCAGCACCTACACACACCCTGGGGAGGGGGACACACTTAGGATCACTAAATGATTGGGGTTGGAAGGGGCCTGAAAGCTCATCTCCTTCCACCCCCTGCCAAGGGCAGGGACACCTTCCACTATTCCAGGTCACTCCAAGCCCCATCCAGCCTGGGTTGGGTTGAGTTCAGTGGTGGAGCTTGGTCCATGGCCAAGCTCTGCTGAAGTTAATGAGGGCCTGTGTGCCAAAGGAGATCAGGAAAATAATCTGAATTAACTTTCAAATGGGTGAGTCAGGTGGCATTAAATACCTTTGTAAACACTTTCATTTGGAGTCGAGGGGGACTGACTCGATTTCCCTCGCTTCGCTTTAATTCCAAGCAGCTCCATCTACATGGGTGCTTAAAGGAATTTAACCAAAAAGCTTGAAACTTGCACCTTAATCAGTGAGGTGAATCAACCTGAGCACCCAGAGCAGGGTTTGGGGACCCCCCAGCTGCCCGTGTGGGGTGGGATCCCCACCTTGGGAACCTCTCAGGAAGGGGCCGCTCTGGCCAAGCCTGTGAGTCCTGATAGGTTTGATCTTTGCACTCCAACCACTCTGTTTGCATCTTTCACTGGGTTTCTCCTCCTCCTTTCCAGCTTTGGCCCAAGTGGAGGGCATGGCTTTGCTTCTGCCAGGGCTGGGAGGGCAGTGAGTACTGGTGCTTCCCAGGGAGAGTGTCTGACCTTCAGGAGCCCAACTCAGGGGTTCAATTGGCCTCTCCATCTGCGTGGGGAAAACAGAGGTGAAGGGAGAGATCCCACCAAGGCACGTGGGGTAATCAGGGTAATGGCTGGTGCTGGCAAAACACCAGTGAGTGTGTTTGCTGCCAACCCCCTGGCACGGCAGCTTGGCTCAGAAAGTCTCTGTGTCCTTCTCCCCGGGGGTGCCTGGGGGCAAGGGGTGGGGAGACCCTCCTTGGGAAAGGTGAAGCACTGGGAACACGAGGCTCACTCTGTCCAGAGTCCATCCTTGGCTGCTTCCCCTGCCCACCCACAATGTGGTTCATCCTGGGGGCAGGGAAAAGTGTGGGAGAAGAGAATTTGCATTGACCCGGAGCATGATCAGAGAGGGGAAGCATCTTGGCAGGGCCACCTCAAGCCATCGTGTCCTTCAGCCCCACTCCCCCTCCCAGCACACAGGCTGTGCCCCACAGCCACCCTGTCACCCCCTGGGACACTGCTGAAGGGGGCAGGAGGAGGGGTCTCAGGAGAATTGCAGTGTTTGCTGGAAAGTGATGTCAGCTGACGGGATTTTCAAGGACAGAGGGAGATAATTCCTGCCCAGCTTCACTCCCCGGGCAGAACACAAAGGGCAGCCATGCAGCTCGGCCCCTTTTTGGAAGAATTACAATGCAGCCGAAGTATTTTTAGTAGGACCTTAATTAAATCATCAAAATATTCCAGGCTTATGTTCATCAGCAAGTAAATTCAGGGAACAGGACGAGAAAAGCAGCGGTGCATTATTTTTCTGAGTAATGATGTTTGAATCTCTGAGCTACAGAAACTGGGGGCAAAAAGTAAATTATAGAGAAAATGCACTGAGGAAGATTTTAATGTTATTACAGACCTTCATTATAATGTATGATCAAGCATGTAAGTGAAAATCTTGGGACCCTGGGGTAACATATTGATTCTGGTGGACATTAAAATTTCTGTTTGATGCTTAAGCAAAATCTAATCTGACTTCTGATTTCTCAAAATATTTTAGGGTAATTAGACGTGTTTGTGCTTTATTGATTCTCAAAATGAACATAAGCACAGGGGGGAATTGCTGTGGCTCTGGATTAAAGGAAACAAGACTCCTCTCTTTGCAGAAATCCCTGTTATTAAATCGCCTTCTGCTAACGTGACCCTCGTTATCCTGGATGGAAATGAATGCAGGAACAGGTAAAGGAGTTTATAATATCAATGATGATGAAAGTGAAGCTTTAGGATTTAAGTGAGAGTTTGGTTTCTTGTACTTTTCCCTCTGGTGTTTGGATAAGTCTCTCACCTGGAGGACTGGGGCTCTGAGTACCTGCTCCAGTGGGAGGTGTCCCTGCCCATGCAGGGGGTGGAAGGAGATGAGCTTTAAGGTCTCTTCCAACCCAAACCAGCCCAGGATTCTGTGCACCCCTGCTGCACTGAACATCAGCAGCCCTCCCCATCCCTGTTCCCAGCCTGCTCTGAAGGAAGCAAAGTCTCAGCAGGCCCTCAGTCACATCTGGCTGCTCTGCACCACTGGTCGCTCGAGACCTCCAGGGGTTTTGAGGTGGGAAATGCCTCATTCCTCATTTCCCACTCAACACTCCAGACCTGGTTTATCCCAATCCTGCAGCTGGAAAAAGCCAGAGATGGGGAGCAGGATGAGCCAGGCTGGTGGACACCGAATCCAGGGTCAGACCTGGAGTCAATGGACATTTCATAAGGCTGGAGAGGCTTGTCTCCAGTTTGTTTATTAACATGATTACGGATGATCTTTCATCTCGGAGACAGGACTGGTTCTTACCCTGGCTGTGAGTCAGAGCACTGAGTACAGGCCATTTGTACTTCTCCTCCTTAGCAAGCACACGAGGCTCCTTTAGATTTATATTTTAGCCAGTGCTGTGAACTGCAGATGAAACATTTTGGACAGAAAATGAATAGGAGGACATGTGTATTCCCCCCCTGAGCCACAGCAGCGCTGACAGCGGTGCAGAGTGTGCCTCCCTCTGCTCCCAACCCTGTGTTTATCCAGGATTCCCTGGATCCTGCTGTGCATCAAGTCTACATCCAGCATTGGGTGAACTCACTGATAGATTTTAAAGCAGAAGGTATCATTTCAGTGGTCTGGTCTGGTCTTCCATGTGAGCCAGGCCCAGGGTGCTGGTTTAACTGACGGTCTCACAAGGGGCAGTCACAGAATCACAGAATGTGCCAAGTTGGAAGGGAACCCACAAAGATCATCGAGTCCAACTCATGGCCCTGCACAGGCCCATCTCCAAGAGTCCCACCCTGTGCCTCAGAGGATCATCTAAACACTCCTTGAGCTCTGTCAGCCTTGGTGCTGTGCCCACTGCCCTGGGGAGCCTGTTCAGTGCCCAACCACCCTCTGGGGAGCCTGTTCAGTGCCCAACCACCCTCTGGGGGAAGAACCTTGTTCTAACATCCAACCTTAACCCCTCCTGACACAACCTCAAGTCACAGCAGGGTCCAGACTCCCTGATCCCAGGAAAAACTGTGGTGTTAGGCTCAGTGCTCAAAGCAGTGTCCCAGGGGCTGTGCAGGGGGTGGACGTGGCCGTGCTGCAGGATGCGGGTGGGACCACGTGCTGCCAACACACCCACAGCCACCCTGACCACCCTCAAGCAGCACCATCTCATCCCTCAGCATTAAGCCCATGGGATGCAGCACTGGGAGGCTGCAGATCCAGCCCAGCCATGCTGGGGCTGCATCCAGGACTTGGGAGCACAGAGGACAAAGTGCCCTTGGGAGCGAGCCCCGTCCCTGCTTCGCAGGGCACCGGCTGCTGCCAGGGTGTGAAGTCTGCTCAAAATGCACACAAGGACAGAAGTTCAGCTGGTTTGAACAGATGGCTGAGCAACATTTGTTGCCTGAGCCTCAGGTCCCCAGCAGGGCCTTTCTGTTATCATTTACTGCACTTGCTATTTGTCACGGCGATGCAGGGACACGCACACGTGTGTGCGCAGCCCCGAGCCCCACGCGGCCAACTCGGCCCCCCCAGCACTGCAGGTTAAATGAAGTCATAAATAAGCAATAAGCAGAGATAAGTGCCTGATTTATTGGGGAGCTCAAAGGAAAAGGCAGGCAGCAGCAAGGTCACATCCACGGTTAAGCACGTCCCCGACACAGCTCGCTCCGCTCTCCCCTCCCCTCCTGCTCCCGCCTGGGCTGGGAAGCAGCAAAACGGAATGTTTATAGGCACTTCTCCCTCCAGCTTCCTTTGTCCACTGAGAGCAGCTCATTTGCTCCAAACACAGGCAGTTTTTCCCACCCCAATGCCGGTGGAGCACAGCACAGAGGGGTGATGGCTGGGGGCTGTGTGGCTCCTGTGCTCTCTGTAGCGTGGCAACAAGTGCTAAGCAACACAGAGCTTGCCATCAGGACCTCGGTCTGGCTTTTATCTGGTGAGGGACCACTTATTTGAGAGCTAATCTCCATACAAGACACTGCCCCTCTGTGGGGCTGACAGGCAGATTACTCATCTGGACCTGCTTGAAGTGGATGCTCATTTAAGAAATATGTCTATCTCCTCTCTCTGACAGGCAATATGTCAGTAAAGGGAGCCTGCTTTAATCCACATTACTCTGACCTGGGTGCTTTGTCAGGATTAGAGCTTGTGATTTTCCACCTTCCTTTCCAAGGGAAGAGGCTGCTTTGGCAGAACAGGGATCTCATGTGCAGTGAGATTTGTCTCCCTGAAGGCCCCTGACCCTCCCAAGGGGATAGATCAGGGCTCCCCAGGTCATGATGGATGCCCTTCCCCAAGGGAGAGGGCAGTGCTCATGCAGCCCTATGCCAAGGATCATAGAATCTTGGAATGGTTTGGGTTGGAAAGGGCTTTAAAGATTATCCAGTTACACTCCCCTGACATGGGCAGGGACATCTTCCACTAGCCCAGGTTGCTCCTTGTCCCATCCAACCTGTCCTTGAATGAGGGCTGGGCAGGAAAATGTGCTTTGGAAAGAAACATTCCTGAGAGATATCCTGCAAGACAGACTGCCATCCTCTTCCCTTTTGCTCTCTGCCATCACCTGCAGCATTAAATAAAGCCAGGTGGCCGGAGAGAGAGGGGTGAGAGCGATGCTTCCATGTGTGACATGCTGGATTCTCCCTCACTCAGTGCTAAATAATCCCCAGCAGATTCAAAAGCACCACAATTGCTGGAAAAAATAGCCTTAATAAAGTGGATATAAATAACTGTATGGCAGTATTTCTGCGTGCTGGAATTGTTTATGCAGGTAAAATTTAATAGCAGAGGTGTGACCGCATTTATAAGGGAGTAATCAGGGTGTAATTCCACAAACCCGGTGTGTTTGCTCACAGGAGACAACCTTAATGTCTTTTAAGGAGAGTCATTAGATTTAAGTAATAGCCAGCACCCAAGTAGTCGATCAGGCAGAGAGAGAACAAATCAACTTTTATTGCCGGGCAAAAGGTAGAAAACCCAATTCCTTGGAAGCCAATAAAAATTTTATAATTTTTTTGGGTTTGTTGTTGGTTTGGTTTTTTTTCGAGTCAAATAAGCCCAGGGTTTATTACTTTGTAGACGTCTTCGTAAAACCTGGAGCAAACCTAATCTAGATGAAAACAACAGCTGTGAGGCACAGTGTATCTGACCAAGATGGATGCCTCAGAGGTATGGTATTCATTAGCTCGCTAATTCCAAATGGTAAACAAGGTTTAATTAATTTTGATTTCAAGCTACAATGGCCCGTTGGCCATGCAGAGGTGTGGGGAAGGTACAGCTGCTGGAGGAGCCAGTGTTTTCTGGGTAGTTTTGCATGTTCCCTTGACATTTCTGCTGGGAGAAGTTGTGGGGCCAGCAGAGAGGGAGCACTGCTGAGGGATGCAGCTTCCACGAGGGTTTCCCTGGATTTAATCAGCACTCTGTGCTTGGATGGATGTAAGTAGAAACACAGTGCTTAATTCATTAATTTTACATCTAATTTGGACATTCAGTGATGGGGGACACATTGGCCAAGTTTGATATCTTCCCTGGGAGGGTGGGGAGGCCCTGGCACAGGTTGTCCAGAGAAGCTGGGGCTGCTCTTCCAGGGATGTGGTTTGGCACATGTGACAGTGGTGGCTCGGTGTGACAGGACCCAGCCAGGACCCAGCCAGGCTGCTGCTCATAGCAAACCTCCCAGTGATGGATCTGAGGGAGCCTCCTGATGGGCAGCATTTACTCAACGAGTACATAAACCACGTGGAAAGCCTGAAAAATCAGATTTGCGTGGCTGACATCGGTGACCCGAGAGAGCAAAACGCTCCCGCAGGCAACAGCCAAGATGCAAAATGAAGGTAACACAGAAACAGCAGCCGGGCAGGAGGCGCTGCCGAGCGCTCCCTGGGAATGTCGTGCCTGTGGCTTCCCAGGATCCCGGGGAGGGCCGTTCCCTCCCGTCACGTCCCTGCCCGCGCAAACAGCCCGAGCATCAGCAGCGAGAACGCCCTTCAAGGACAAGTGGTGATGGGGAAACACGTCCCATAATTACCGTGATAAATGCCGTGCCTCTGAAACCACCTTGCTGTGCTCACAGAGAGCTGAACATTGCTCCCCATTCCTGCCAAAAATCCCTTCTTGTGACAGCACAAGAGACAGAGTCTCCATTTTTTGGGAAAACTTGAAAAACCCCAGCCAGGACACTGAAGGGATGAGGATGGCATCTCCCTCGCTGCCTCTCCCGTGCTGTGCTTCCACCTGTGAAAGCTCCACTTGCACCAACAAGACTCCTGGGAATGGGAAAGCTTCGTGCAGAGCTCCCCAGAGAGAACTTACAGGGTGAAGGACAGCCTGCCACTGAGCTGTGGAAAGGCCCAGGCCTTCAGCAGGAGGGGAGGGGGAGCAGGGCAGGTTTCACTGCAGAACAGCTGGCCCAGGAGCCAGCGGTGCTGGGGGCTGTGGGCAGCGCTTCAGAGCAGGGATGGGATGGCCACGAGGCACAGCTGAGCTCTCCCAGGGATTGAATCCCCCGAGGACAGTTCCTAGAAATAAGCTCACAGCTCGCATCTGACTCGGCTTGCCTTTTTTTTCCCAGCTGTATAAAATCCCTGCTCTGCACATTCCTGAGTCACAGAGTGTTCCCTCGGCAAATCCGCAGCTGGGCCCGCGGCAATCACCCCCCTCCTGCAAACAGCACCTGGCTTTGAGACACAGGACTCCCCCTGGGCTCCCCAAAATAGCCCTAAACGCGGCACGAGGGACATTTCACTGTCACTCTGATGGATGGGAGTGCCTCCCCTGCGTGGGTGCCTCGTGCTCGGAAGCAGCTGCGCTTGGGAGAGCCTTGGACAGGCTTGGGAAGCCACCACGAGACAGGACACTCAGAGCTTTCCTCTCCAGTGCCACCTCTGGGCAAGGACATGCAGTAATGGAGCCGGTTAGAAAAGAACCTGCTGGTCAGGTTCTGGAGAAGAGAAAGCTTTGGGGAGACCTCAGAGCCCATTCCAGTGCCTAAAGGGGCTTCAAGAGAGCTGGAGAGGGAGTTGGGACAAGGGCCTGAAGTGATAGGGCAAGGAGGAATGGCTTGAAGCTGAAGGAAGGCAGATTTAGATTTGCTGTTAGGAAGGAATTCTTTCCTGTGAGGGCTGTGAGCAACCTGGTCTAGTGGAAGGGGATGGCAGAAATGAGCTTTAAGGTCCCAACTCATTCTGAGATTCTGTGATAAAATGCCTTTTCCAGCTGCAGGACCTCTCCAGGCAGGATCAGGGCACATCCAAGCAGAGGGCTCTCATGGGGGCTGCCCCCACTGCCTCTGTCACGTTTGGAAATGTCAGCCTTGCTCGTTGCTGCTGGCTTGGGACTGCTTTTCTGACATGAACTGCTTGTCATGGCCAGAAGAACCACTGAGACAGTCAGATTTATTCCCAGTATAAAGTAACCCAGAGTCAGCTGTTTCATTCCAAGGTGCCATGGAAAGAAGATTTTTGATTTTTATTTTCTTTTCCTACAAGGACCTAAACCTGTAGCTGAATCTTCCCACCCCGAGGCAGATTTCACAGTGGAGGTATTAGGATTGTAAACTCCAATTCCTCTGCCCTGAATGGAAAATAAGCTGGTGGGCAGCCTCAGAACCCTCCTGACCTCCAGCCATGCCTGAGAGCTCCCAGCACTTAAAAGAGTCACTGATTTTTGGTTCCTATTGACCAACACCTCGGTGTGCAGTAAATTCCTGTATCCTATTTCTGCCAATACACAGAAATCAAGTCCCACAGCCCGATTCCACATTAAACAGCCCCGGCTCTGCAGGCACGGAGCGAAACCAGAGGACAGGAGGAGGCTTTGCACCAAACTTGCATGGATGGATCATTAAAACCTCACAGCACATAATTTGCTGAAGTATCTCGGAGTTAATTACATGAGTAGTGCATTTATCTCATCCTGGTACCCTACAGCTCTGTTATCCTGCGGGAGGGAGGGATGTGCTGTACCCATTACAAAAGCACCCACGGAGGGGTCTTGCTCCAAGGGGCCGTGGAATTGTTTACTGTCACCTCTGAGTGACACCAGGACATGCTCTTGTCTTGTACTTGTGAACTGGAAATGTATTTAATTCAGGCTCGAGGCAAAGTCATGGCTCACAGCCCTTTAGTGCGCTGCTGAATTCGAAACCAGCTTGCAAAACTGCTCCCAAAATAACCCCGCGAGCCGCTTCCATCCAGAGAAATGGATAAAACACTGTTGTTCAAAGGCAGAGGGTGCAAAGAATTTAAATGTCAACCCTTCCCCTGGAGAGGGAGGCTGGGTCAGGGGGACCATTTCCAATAGGAGCCAGATCCCCTAAGGGGCAGTGGCCGTGGGGTGGCAAGTCCTTGTCTTGGTAAGTTGTGCCCATCTCCACAGGAGGGTGATGGTACCACTGTGAGAAAAACTATCAGAATGTACAAAAAAACCCACCCCAACACCTTTCCCAGGGGTTTCCTGCAGCCATCACTGCATGAACACACCTACCTGCACCTAAAGGTGGCGGGAGGCTCCTGTTCCCTGTTGCAGGAACAGCAGCTCCCTCCGGATCCTTCCCAGGGCTGGAACACACCTGCCTGAACGGTCTCACACCCAGGGCTGGGCTGATCCACCTTCCACATGGCTCACCAGCAACCTGCTGCATGGAGACACATCCATTTATGTGCAGGGAAGCTTTGTTGACACGTAACCAGAGCTGGAAACAGGCTTTAATGAAGCACAAGAATTAGCTTTATTCACGTTTCCCCTCACCCCCACCCTCACAACATTAGACAAATCCAGGCACTTAAAGAATGATGATGTTTCGGGTAATCACAGCTAAACAAATAAATAGGATGGAAACTTTGCATATGTTATGCAAAAGAATTTGCTAGCTGCAATATTTCATTTAAAAATAATCAAGTGTTTGGAATGAAGCCTGCACCCCGAACCCATAACTTTGCATTTCTGAGGGCCATGGCCACACTGCAATAATGAATATATTTGTCTTCTTCAGACCATCATCCCAGAGTTGCTGTGCCTAACATATTCTGCTTTTGGCCAACATCTATCATAACACACCAACAGAAGAACTGAAACGCATTAAAAAGAAAATTGATTCTCTCATGAGCCCCTCTTTGTCTGGTTTCTTCATTTGCCTATTAATAGCCCACTGTACAATTAATTATGCCCAATGCAGGTACGATCCTTGCAGCCCTGAAGAAGAGAGGTGATAAAGTTCTGCAGACATTTCTGCTCCTGAGCTGTTCTAGGGGTTTCTGCTGGGACGTGGGTCACACACAGCACCTTGGAGGACTCCACAGCACCCAGGAACACGCAGGGCAAAAATTGTTTGCTTAAAATATTCAGGACGGTCTTGATGAATAATGAATTCAGACATAGAAAAGGGGCTCAGCCACACACAAAACAGTGGTTAAATTAATCAGGTAATTTAATGGCAAGGAGTAATTTGACATCTTGTGTCTCACGGGTGCTCCTTCCACAGCTTTCCTCCAAGCTTAGTCTCATCGCTGCAGACTGGACTTTCTTAATGCAAGACTTTTAATTGTGCAGGCTGGACTTCCTTAATGTGAGCCTTTTAATTATTCTTAGATCAATACTTCTCATCAGCTCTGAGAATAACCCTGCCCTCCTGGAGCGAGCTGAGGAGTTACAGGGGCACTCTGGGTGTGTTAAACATCCACCCTCACCTGGAGGAAAGGGGCAGAGGAGTCACTGCCCCCTGCTTTGAGGTGCCAGGGTGTCACACCCCTTGATTTGAGCAATGGGGGTGTCACACCCCTTGATTTGAGCAATGGGGGTGTCACATCCCTTGATTTCAGGCACAGGGGTGTCAGAACCCTTGGTTTGAGGCACAGAGGGGTCACCACCCCGTGGTTCAGAAGTGCCACCAATCAGGCTGGGCATACCCCAGACCCCACAGCACCACACACAGACAAGCACATCCCAAGCCAGATCTGCCTCCTCCAGCCTGGATGAGATGGTTAAAAAAAACACCCCAGCCCTAAAGAGCAGCTCCTGCTGTTGTCCCCCTGAAACACCAGTAGCACTAAACGACATTGTTATTTCTCACGTTGAGAGTGACTTGAATTATTTACAAAGCTCCCAACAAGGGGCTCAGCCTGGCACGTGCTTTTTCTCCCTCTTGTTCTCCCCTCCAGCTCCCACTTTGGGAACAGATGCATCTTCCCACCTGGACATGGGTGCTGTTGTGTCACTGCCCCGTGCACAGAGCACTCTGGGGTCGGATCCCCTGTGCCCAGCTCTCGCTGGCCCCAGTTCTCCCCTCCTCTCCCCTCCCTTCCCCAGCATCCCTGGCTCCCTGCCAGCATTCCCAGCCCCAGCAGAGGAGTGATCTCGGAGCTAATGAGTTTGGCCTTGGGCAACCACCTCCCTCGCTTCTTTATTTTTATTTTTTATTTTTTGGAGCCTTTCAGCCCAGGGTGCTTGTTGCTCCTCCAGCATCAACAACATTAACAAGCTCTGACATCTCATAAATTTCCCTTGGTAAAACAAAGGGAAACAAATAGAAAAACAAGTTTCAGCAGTACAGGGGGTTTTGGTGCTTTGAATTTTTTCCTTTCCTTTCTGTACATTGGATTTCTTTTGTGAACAGTCCCTTTAATCCTGCTGGTGCCTCTCTGCTGCAGCCAAACTGTGTGGGACAGTATGAGTTAGAACATACTCATTTTGGCTTTGGGTAGAGAATGCTGAGATAAAAGTGAGATCTGATTAAAAAACATAAATAGATCCAAT
>JAWWES010000076.1:5576827-5641361 GCA_035583135.1 Lophotriccus pileatus | reverse complement strand
CTATTCTATTCTATTCTATTCTATTCTATTCTATTCTATTCTATTCTATTCTATTCTATTCCATTCCATTCTATTCTTCTGTCCTGTCCTCTCCTTCTCTCTCCATTTTCATTCCCAGTGCATGGAGAGGAGGGAGATGAGGATGGCAGCCCACAGCCTCAGCCCCAGGGGCCTGGGTTATGTTTTCCCATTTTTACAAGAATTTGGTTGCTACTTTGGACTCTTAGGGAAAGCACAGAAAAGACGGTGAGAGATACTATAGACACAAGACCCGGCACTGCTACAAATCCTGCTGCTTTCCAGCAGCTCTCCTTTTCCAGTCCCTACTGTTTCTCACCCTGGTGTCTGATCACCACATAGCAGTGACCCAAAGAAGCAATTAGCATCCTCCTAGATGTTATCTGAGGCAATTTATGGCAATAAAAGTGAAGGAAAAGCACATGGTTCCAAGAAGTGACGAAGGCAGGTCCAGCACAGCACCTGCTCCGCTTTCTGCAGGTTGTTTGAAACCCTGGAATTGCTGACAACCTCAAATAATTGGAGTTTCACTTTAATCTAAAATATAACAGTGGCTCCCAGCATCAAACAGGGTGCTGGTTGGTTGTCAGGGGTGTATAAACAGCACTTCTTACTGCTTTTTCCCTGCAGGTTCCCCACGCAGGCACTGACCTGTTGAGGTTAGAAAAGAAAACCTGGTGAGGTTATCACAGAATCGCCTTATGGAGAGGTTCTGCCTGTATTTACCTGCCTGGAAGGAGACCTGGAACCCAAGGTGGTGTTGACCTGGATAACAGGAGCCCTCCAGACCCACAGCAGACCCAAGAGCTGCTGCTCAGGAGCGTAGGCACACTTTTCCACCCAGTCCCCATCCAGGCCTGCTTGGGGAAGATTAGCATTGGCAGCGTGTCAAGGATGAGCTTAATCACATTATGAATATTCATTTGTTCATGTTCTGTGACAGTTTTCCTTGGAGTCTTGGAGCAGTGGTGGTCAGAGTTGGGCTATTTCCCTGCAGCCCTTCTGGCTCCAAACTCATGGAAACAACTGAGGGGGGGGAGGGGGAAGGGAGGGAACTCCAGCATTCAGCAAGTTTATGGGCAATGCAATTTATTTTATGATCAAATTACACCAGGGTAATGCTGCCTTTTGCATCAGACAATTCAGTTCTAGTAATTGCTACCCTGGGGGTCTCTTCTCTCCTCTGTATACCCAACCCATTTATAACACTAATGGTAGCAATGTGTGAGCAGAGGGAGGATAATAGACCTCAAATAGCAGCAACATCTTGCTGGAGGAAAGAGGGAGCTTTGTCTTTGTATTTTCAAGACTTGTTGAGCCTTATGAGGTGAGTGCCTGTCCCAGTGAGCTGTGAAACAACACCAGAAGGTGATGCCATGTGAATGGGTGAGCTCAGATGCTCTCCCTGCCTCTGCACAGGTTGGTACCCACGTGCATGGGCACAGCTCCACTGCCCAAAGAGACAAGGGGACTGGGATGCTTGATGTGGAGCTGTTGGAGTGAATCCAGAGGAAGCCACGGAGATGCTCCAAGGGCTGGAGCCCCTCTGCTCTGGAACCAGGCTGGGAGAGCTGGAGGGGTTCACCTGGAGAAGCTCCAAGAAGACCTGAGAGCCCCTGAGAGTGTAAAGGGACTCCAGGAGAGCTGGAGAGGGACTTGGGACAAGGGATGGAGGGACAGCACAAGAGGGAGTGGCTTCACGTGGACAGGGGCAGGGTTAGGTGGGATATTGGGGAGGAATTCATCCCTGAGAGGGTGGGGAGGCCCTGGCACAGGTTGCCCAGAGAAGCTGTGGCTGCCCCATCCCTGGGAGTGTCCAAGGGCAGGTTGGACGGGGCTTGGAGCAACCTGGGCTAGTGGCCACACTATCCCTGCCACACTTCCAGGGAGTTTCTCTGGGCAACCTCCATGCAGAAGTGGCATTTGCCTTCCTCAGGGGTGCCCTGCAGTCAATGCCCAGGGAGCTCTGGGAGGGGAAGGTCAGAGCCATCCTGGGCAGCACAGGCCGGGAGGGAGCAGGAGGATGATCTGCCTGTGCTGACGCCTGTCAATGGGAAGGAATCTGAACAAATGACACAGAGTAATGTATTTTGAAAGAATGTCCTCTGTTCTGGGGAAAGTCACACTGCAAGCTGGGTTGGAAGCAAGTCTTGATCTATTTAAACTGTTTTGCTCGGGGTTTCGAAAGGACAAGAATTTCTTGAGGGGGGGAGGGAGGGGAAGCAACAGCAAACTTTCAACCAGCTGCATAATTTCTTATAAATATTCCACAGCCCCTGGGATCCCCAACACCCTCGCTGAACACATGGCATCGAGCACCATGGATCATCATTTTGGTGTGATGATGCTAGAAAGTGGATAAAAAGGAGTCGTAGAGGACACCTGGGTGATTGTGAAGGTGAAATGCAGCCCCTCCAGGCCAGCACTGCCAGGAGCTGGGCCAGAGCAGCCTTTGAACCTGAGTCAGATGGACTCTGAGAGGTAGAAATTATTCACTAATTTTTGCCAGGTGCCTCTGTGCCCACCCTTGGGCAGCAGACACACCACGGTGCTCCTGGAGAAGGTGTGTCTCCCATCTTCACCCCTCATTTCTCATCCCATCCTCACATTTCCCTCTCCTCAGCTGACTCCTGGTCTGGATCCTCCCTGCCTGCCCCTCTCCCCCATCCCCAACTGCCACGATCTCCCTCTTACCTTTTGCTCATCTGGGCTGCTTTCCATCCCTTTTTGCTTTGATCTGGCCCATTAATGTCAAGGAGCTATTTTTGGAAGGGCCATTCCAGATGCCTTCAGATCTCTTCCGCCGTCCCCGCTGGCGCCGGGAGCGCAGAGCACACATGGCCATGGCCAGGAGGGGTTGGAGGGAGAGGGAGGGAGCAGCCAGTGTCCCACCCAGGACCCAGAGCCAGGATGACTCCAGAGGGTTTGGAGGAACGCAGGTTAACGCGAGGCTGCCGTGTGCCCTCGTCCCGCAACGTGACAAAAACCCTCGCGGCCACGGTTTATTGATTTACTTTTAACACTCCGTTCCTCAGCAATGAGATAAATCAGCAAGAGAAAAAGAGGACTAGGAAATAGCTCCCAGCAATGCTGGATGGACTCTCAGTGCTGCAACCTTGGTTTTGCAACCAGCAAGGTCACGGCTCCGAGGAGCTGCGCCAGGAACTCCGAGTTTTTCCCCCCACATTCTTAAAATAGCTTGAAGTGGTTAAGATATTTCTGTAATATCCCTTGGTCAAGAGAAGCTGCTCTGCCAGGAGGCAGCTGAAGGGACTGGGAGGACTGGGGGCCACTCTGGAGCCATCAGAGGCGCTGGGGACACACTGGGCACACTGTGTTGTCCCTCCTGCTGCTGTTGTTGCATCCAGCAAAATTCAGCCCTGTGCTGGTCATGAGAATCCTGCACCAGCCACGGGCATCCTGCACTGCCCATGGGCATCCTTCATTGTCCATGGGCATCCTGCACTGCCCATGGGCATCCTTCATTGTCCATGGGCATCCTGCACTGCCCACGGGCATCCTTCATCAGCCATGGGCATCCTGCACCCACCCAGCAGCAGAGGAGGCACCTCTGAGCTGCCCAAAGCCCAGCTCGCAGGAGAGGGGAGCAGAGAAGGATGAGCATTTTGTAGCCAAAGAGCTTAAAAGGGTTATTTCAAGACTTAAAGAGCTCCTGTTAGGAAAATTTAAAAGGTCTCTCACTGAGAGCCTCCCCGGTGTAAGGCACCTCAAATTGCATAAAGTAACGTGGCAAGGAGCAGGAAATGGAGACCTGCTGAAACAAAAAAATTGACTTTCTCAGCTGAAAATTCCCATTTCTTATCACATGCTTAGACCCACACACTTTTGCTATGGAATTATTGATCCACATCCACTCCTAAGTGTAGCTCTCATTTCTCCTCTCTGCCAAACAGTCATTCTTGATAAATCTCTGTTGTATGTATATGCACCTACACCCTGATGCTCACAGGGTGCACACACACAGATCAGACAATCAGAATATTCTGGGCTGGAAGGGACCCACAAGGATCATCAACTCCAACTCCTGGCCCTGCACAGGACACCCCAAAATCCCCCCTTGTGCCTGAGACACTCACGTGCCTTTAAACACAACAGTTTCCATGAGCTCACATACGTGTATTTGCTCTCATCCACTCAATCCTAAAGAGATTTCCCACATGAAATGTCAGTCTGCTTATGGAGGTGAAGCTCAATATACATCTAATACCTGCCTGAGCTCCTGAGCTCTTGGAAATGTGGGGTTTTTTGGTGTCCAGCCCTTTTCTAAAGCTCTGCTGCTCCGTGTCTCAGCTGTGTCCCTGGCAGGCTCCCTGCCTTGGGACCCAGCGTGTTCACCAGACAAGCCAAAAGAATCCCGATTTGCAAAGAATTTTAGTCAGTCTGCACCTGCCACGTACCTGCAAGGGTGGATGGGAGCAGTGGGACATTAATCCCAGCCTTTTGTACCTTTTATCAAGGGAAAGGAACGTGGAAGCAACATTTCCACTGGCTTTTGCTCGTCCTTACAGCCCGAGTGTCTCGGCTGAAGGGGGTGGGTCCTGATTTCAGGAGCTCAAGAAGCCTGAAACCCGCCAGGTCTTAAATTTATTATTGATTCCTTCTGCTGTCTCCAGGGATTGCTGTGAAAGAGCCAGGCTAAACCCCTTATTTATGATGCATGGCATTTTCAGCACAGGATGCTGATTGAGGAGGATTTCGGGTGTAGCAATTATTCAACCACAAACACGCCGCTGTTTAACTAATAATCTGTTTTACCATAAAGTCCTTTAATCCCCGAGGGCTGGGACGTGTCATCCATCATCTCACAGTGCTGTGGCTTCTTGGCCTCGTTACAGCTTAAACAGAATGAAGCCAAAGATGAGCTGGGTGGGAAATGCACGGCCTGGAGTGTCCTGGGCAGCCCCTCAGCAGAATGGGGGTTCAGGGAGAAGATCATGGGGACAGGACAGATCCTGCTGGAATCAGTAGATAGGCAGAGAAATATGAAGACTGGGGAAAATCTTCAAGGACTAAACTCAACAAAAATCCTATTTCATCTCTTGGCAGTGATTCCTTTGGGAAGAATGTCCTTGAGCACCATCTGCCACTGAGTCTTCTTAGAGCATTTTTGGGTGAAAAGTCCTGGGAGGTCTCACTGCAGGAGGACAGTGAGAAGCCAAGACCATCTTCAGCGTTGACTCTGGAAGAGCCAGTGCAAGCAACACCTTCCCATATGTGCTTGCAGATTGTTAAGCACCTTTCAGCATTTTAATGAGCTTTTAGATTTTTGCAGTGAATGTTTTCCGTCGTGCTACAAGGTCTTTTAATGGCTGTGCTGACAGGGAGACACATGTTCCCAGAGGAAACCACTTTCCAGAAAAACAGGGGCCCATATAAGCAACTTCTACTTGCAAGAAATTAATCTGATCGGAGAACTTTTCTCTTTCCTCCTGGGAGGAGAAGGATGGGAGAGGATTAAGATGGAAAGGGTGCTTCTGGCTCCCCAGAGGACACACGTGGGGGCAGAGGCAAGGTTTTACACCAGCCCCAGTCCCCAGGGAGCTTTTAGCAGGGAAATCTCTTCCAGCCAGCTCAGAGCACCCTCACACAGATAAGGGCCACAGTTTCAGCTCTTAGTTGGTTTTGTTTATCTTCTCTACAAACCAGTTCATCACCTGGAGTGGTCAGTGGTGAAGTCACCGTGCTGGAAGCCCATCAGGTCTCCACTCAGTGACTCCAAACCCTTTTGAATAAAGCCCATTTTGAATAAACCACGTGGGGTGGACTGGGGGAGCTTTGCATTTATCAGGTTTCCTCGTGAAGAAAAAGGTGGGACAAGGAATCACAAACGAGAGCACAAACCACCCCCTTCAGCCTTCCACAAGCTGGAGGTGTGTGTTATCCTTCGTTGACCCCCATGTCCAGAGGTTTCCCAAACACCACGAGGAGCAGCTGGGAATTTTGGCTGCTGTGGAACAACTGAAAGACCCAGCACAGCTCAGCCCTTTTCAGCTGATGCTGAAACTCCTCAGTTTCATCTGAGAATTCCTGGATGGCAGTGAATAGTTGGGGCTTTTTTTTTGTCCTCCTCCATCTCTGGCTGAGCTCTCTCCCTCAGCAATCCTTTCAACCCCAGACCCTGCTGTGAGGCAGAGAGAACCTACACATCATTCCCTTTATTGCTTTTTTCCTGCCCTAGAATTGTTGCTCTCCATCCCAATATGGAAACATGTGGTCTGAAATATAGTAATGTTTTTTCTTTCTCTACCTGGAGTACGCCTGAAGTCAAATATAGATACAAAATTTACTCTGCTACTGCCACCAAAGATTTTTTCCAGTAAATTATTCAGTTTTATTAAGCACATAAAGACCTACAAAGTTGGTCTTTTAATGTACTTATATGGCCATAAACTTATATCACTGCAATAATTGCATTTTAATGATTTTTTTTTTATCTTTGCATAATTTGTATATTTAACACTCACACCAATAGAAAGAGAAATGCTCAGTGTAGGAGCTTTCTGCTTAGAGATTAGGTGCTTATTCCTCATCCCCACACTGCTGATGAAAGCTTCCTAATTCCTGCTCCGTGCTTTTAATGGCTCCTGGGAAGATAACTTGAGTGTTGTGATGTCCTGCCTGGATCTGCTCCTGGTCTAGTGGAAGTGGAAGATGTCCCTGCCAGTGGAATAAGATGATCTTCAAGTCCCCTTTCAATCCAAACCATTCTGTGATCCTATAAAATAAACAGCAATGTTTTAAACTGCCTAATTAAGCCTTTAATTTAGAACTGATAACAGTTTAATAACACTTGTATCTATAGATGGATGTTAATGAGCAAAGAAGTGCTGTTTGCTGACAGCACGGAGGATCCTGGAGACTGCCACACCCTTCCCAAACCAGACCTTTGCCACAAATGGTTAATTAAGTTCTTGCCTGAACATTCCTTGTAATCATTTCTGGTTCTTTAGCGAGATCAGAATTACAAATTATTAAACCCTGCTAATAATTACTCTAAGTGGACATTAATTAGCGCTGACTAATCACGAGCTTCTTCCTACACCCACTTGCTTACCCCGAGACCTTCTCCTGTTTAATGACACAGAAATGAAAGCCAGATGAATCAGTAATATTTAGAGCTTATGGAAAAGAATTGCCCGAGCCAGAAGGAATAAATTAGCTGGTAATTCCAGAAAAGTCAAATGTATAATTATCCTGCCACGGGGTGTCTTGTCCCGTGTCAGGCTCCTGTTGCCGTGGGCAGAGCAGGAGAGCTCTGGTACCACAGGAGCTGCAACCAGCCCCGTGCTGGAGGGGGATCACCCATTTTTGGGGGGGCTGTGAGGGCTCTGTCAGCTCTCAGACCACTGGGGTCTCTCCCCCAGCGCTGAAGGATGAGTTTAGAAAAAAAACAAAACCACTCCAGCAACATGAAGGGCCGAGGAGCTGGGAGAGCATCCTCAGGTTGCTCCACTGATTTATTTTTCCGAAGTAATTGAGGTCGGGAGGACTCGGGGCTCCCGCTGGGCTTGTGCCGGAGTGGAGATGGGAATCGAGCCTCCGTCTCCTGCCGGCTGTCGGGAGGAGTTCTGCTTTTCCAGAGGCAAAGCTTTATGCCTCTGGAAGGCTCTGTCTGCCGAGTGCTGCTGTCCCCGGGAGGGCCGTGCCCTGCTCATCCCAGGAGCAGTGAACACTCCCCCTCGCAGCCAAACCGCAGCAAACAGGGCACTTAAACACACCACACACTCAGCTGCAAAGCCTGCACTCCAAACCCATGCCTTTTCTATCTTTGTCATGGCTTCAAAGCCCTCACATCTTGGGCTTTTGGAGTGGTTTGGGTTTTTTTCCCCTCTCTCTCTCTCTTTAAAAAGCTGCAAAATGTTTCAGCCCACTTTGAGCGTATCCTCCTATTAAATTCTTGTGCACATGCTTAATTTTTCCTGGTTTTTTTTTTTTTTTTTATTCCATTTAATCTCTTAGATTGATGCATGGCTCTCTGCAATCCTTTTTCCTCCTGGCTCATTGCACACAGTGGAAGTGGGGCTGCAACACAACACGGTTGTGGCGAAGTTTCCCCCCCTGTTTCTGCTTCGGGAATGAATTACATTGCGGCAAATCTATATTTGGAGCTCTCAGGCACCGCTCTCCATCCTGTGCCTTTTGATGTTTTATACATTTTGTCTGAGCTGCCTGTCTGCTGCTCAAGCTGGCTCGAAGTTATCAAAGTTTTATCGTTTTTCAAGTAGAAAAACACTTTTTTCTTCCCCCAGCCCCTCCCCTTCCAGGGGTTTTCTCCCAGCCTGCCACAGGCCAGGCAGCCTCTCCCGTGTTGTTTCATCAGGTGTCAGCTCTTGGCTCTGCCACGGCTTGGGGACAGCAGATAAAAGCAGCATTGGACAATGTTTAGGCGTGGGAGGGTTAGCAGTGATGGTGCTTTGAGCTCCCAACACAGCCTTCATCCACAGAGCTCTTCCCATCTCCCAGTCAGCCCTGGACCCCCTCAGGTGCTGTGGGAAGGTGGAAGCTCGTGGAAGGACATCAGAGGGCTGCTGAGAGATGCTGGATTCCTTGTATTCTGTTCCTCCTCCACTTGTGTGTTTGTTAGTTCCTTGTTCCGAATAACTCAGAGCAATTTTAGCCACGGGGAATTCAAGTGGAAGTGCTCACCAGGACATGCCCAGGACACCGTGGTTTTGTTTGGTTCCTGTGCTCCGTAATCCATCCTTAATTCAGGTCCAAGAGCTAATCCCAAACATTTATCCCTCTGTAGCAAACGTTGCAGTTATTTCAAACCTTTCTGGTGTCTTGAGCTGTAGCCCACACGACCTGCTTTTCTTGGCCTTCCCATTTGGAATTGGCAGCCCTCTCCTGGAGCCTGCAGCTGCCTGGTTTCACTGCCAGCATTTGGCATCAGAAGACGGGGAAAATGTCTTCTGCTGCAAGTGGAAGGTCTAGTAAACTGTAGGCAAAAATGAATTTTCATTGCTTCTTAATGATGATCAGTGATTTTGATACCACTGATCACATGTGTTCCCAGAACATTTGATTAATGAGACCATTTTCTAAGAAGAAATAATAAGCCTGTGGCAAAACTATGACAGGAACAGAGAGATCTGTCTGTACTTCTCTCTCATAAAAGGCCCTGACTGTAAAGAATTTCCTAAAAGTTGTAAACAAAATGGTTTTCTACCTCCCATTTCCCTTTCTCTCTCCCCCAAGCTACTTGCCTCATTAAAAATCAATGCATTAACTGGAGACCTCTTGCTTTGGGGTTGCAGGCAGAGACTATCAAAGTATTTCTACTCCTAACAAACGTGAATTTCCAAAGTAAAGGGGAATCAGAGGACTCCTGTGGATCAGTGGGAGTATCTTCTAGCACTGGAAAATCAACATAGCAAGTCTCTAAGGGATGGAGACGAGGCCTGGTGGCTGCAGGGATGGTCCCTGCACAGCCCCTTCGTGGAGGGTGAGGAGATGGTGGTGGCCCCAGAACATCAGCTCCACAAATGCCTTTTGCTCCCTGCAAACCTTTTCCCAGCCTGCTCCCAGAAATCCCTGAGCTGGTGAAACAGCAGGAGTGTGGGAGAGAGGAAGATCATGGGGACATTTCCATGTCCTGGAAGCAATAAGGAGTCCCTTTGGTCCATCCCTGCATCTCTCACCAGAGGGTCCTGAAGGGCTCCCATCGACTCTCATTTGAACTGAGTTATCTGTTTCTACACCAGATTTAGGATGAGGAACTTACACTGAGATTTGCAGCAATGGCCAACCAGGGGAATATTATTTGTCCTTGCTTGTACCACGATGACAATACAGGCACAGTGGGGATTGTCAATACAATTGCAAATACAATTAGGAAGTGGCAAAAAGTCGTGAAAGAATTGAGTTTGTGCCATGCAGAGAAAACTGCTACAGAGATGAACTGTCTGTACAAATACATAGGATGGGCAAGATTAGGAGGAAAACAGAATCTCCAGGATTGTTATAATGGTGCCATATTTTTTTTAGCCTGTAGTGTGATCATTTATTTCTGGGTTTGATCCCATCTTTGGATGGTCAAGGTGGAGAAAACAAAACAAAAATGCAAGGGGGAAATGAAAGGACAAGGGGGGATGGCTTTTAGCTGACAGAGAGTAGGTTTAGGTTGCATACTGGGGAGAAATTCATCCCTGTGAGGGTGGGGAGGCCCTGGCACAGGTTGTCCAGAGTGGCTGTCCCATCCCTGGAAGTATCCAAAGCCAGGCTGGAGCAACCTGGGCTGGTGGAAGGTGTCCCTGCCCATGGCAGGGGGTGGCACTGGATGAGCTTTAAATTCCCTTCCAACCTAAACCATTCTGAGATTCTGTGAAAATGTGTGGGAGATGATTATCCCAGACCTGGCTAGGGGAATTTTCTGTAACACTCCCTGAACCCAGAGGCACAAGAGCTCTCAGACAGAGGCACCTCTTGAGCTGGACTCTTGCTCTGCCCCAGCCCTGCAGCTCGTGTTTCTGGCGAGTGAGAGTGGGCAATCAAGGTGCAATTACACTGAGACACCAGAAGAAAGAAGATGAATTATGGCCTTGCATTTATATAGCACATTTCATCCCAAAGCGTCGAGTTCAGCGACTGATATACAAATTACATTTCGAGAGATCACTCTATCCATCCCTGACATGCAGATAGATATATATATATATAATGTAATCATTATTTTTTAAAGCAAACTTACTTATTAATGCAAACCCTACAATTGGGGTGAGCTCTTCTGGGCAAAGATGAATCAGAAGTGACAAAACTCCACCGTCTCATGACGAACATGCTTAAGAATGAATGGAATAATTTCGGGACTCAGATCCCTCCAACCCGGGAAGTTCAAAGCCAAACAGAAAACGCCTCTCTTCTCTAAGGATTCAAAACAGAGTTTGCTAAAATGTAATTAAGCACTAAGTCCCTTGGAATCAATCACTTCAAGAAACTAATACCCACCTTGCTGATTAGATGGTGGGTAAGCCAGGGACAATTAATGCATTAGTATTAAAATTGTTAACCATGAGAGCAGCCAGTTTGGATGGGATAATTGCTCTGAGGAAGACTAGTTGATGGTTAATATCAGAAAAAGTGATGTATTGGGGAGAGGGGGAGCTACTTTGTTAACAGAAGCTAATTAAAAGTGACCTAATTCTCATTAATAATCTGTTTGATTTGATACAAACTTGAATCTGGGAGGCTAATTGGGACCATCAGCACGTGTCACCCCAGCTGATGGGAGCTGGGAGGAATTCTGCTTTGTCTCAGAGAGGGAAAGGAACTGGGAGCTGCTCTCCTGGCAGTGGGAAGCATATTTTGGGTCAGGAAGGTGAAGCTCTGGCTCCTTAAGTTATTTTTCAGCCCTCCCAGGGGCAGAGGTCCTTTGCTGCCTCTGCAGCTCCTGCAGCTCCCAGCTATTTTTTGTGGTCATAACTGGGGTGTAACCCTGTAAATGTGGCAGCCAAACTCACTTCAGCAACCAGAAACCACCCCAGAAGAACGAAACCCATCGTGTTTAACCACGTTGAATAAGTTGTTAGGTTCCTAAATTTCCCAGCCCGTGTTTGCTCAGTGTGGCTGAGTGGAAGTGTCAGGGAAAAATGTTTGGTTTTCATAGTCCTGCAGTTAATGACCAATTTTCCACAAATCATAATAGTCTTACCCCATTAGGTTTCATAATGAAGTCTGTGTTATGTGATCCTGTTTGCTCAGCACACACTGAGGGATTTGATGGCCACCCCGCCAGGCCAGGAGCGACTGCGCTGCCACAACGGCTGAGCTCCTCCGACAGCACCAGAGATCCCGGCTCCAGGCAGGCAGGGAGGCAATTCCAGCAGGAAACACAAAGTAACCCTGACGTGGAGCCCACGCTGGCACTGCAGTGCCACCCATCCCTGCCCACGGAGAACAGCATCGCCTGCCTCCGTGTGGGCTTCCAGAGGGGTTCCAGGGGAAGGATCAGCCCTGATGGTGTCACAAACACCTGCCCAGGGATGGGGAGGACACCCCAAAACTGTCAGCACCCCGAGCAGGCAGCGGTTAAATGGCTTGTCCAGCTGTGATCAGAGAATTATGGAATGGTTTGGGTTGGAAGCGGTATTAAAGTTCATCTATTTCCACCCTCTGCCATGGGCAGGGACACCTTCCACCAGCCCAGGTTGCTCCAAGCCCCGTCCAACCTGGCCTCGGACACTTCCAGGGATGGGGCAGCCACAGCTCCTCTGGGCAACCTGTGCCAGGGCCTCCTCACCCTCACAGGGATGAATTCCTTCCCAAGATCCCACCTAACCCAGCCCTCTGGCAGTCTGAAGGCATTCCCCTTCCCCAGTCACTATAGTCCCTGATCAAATGATGCTGCTGTACTATCCTAAGAGGATTGAATGGGATCAGAAAAGGGAGGTGTGGCTGCTGGCTGCATCCACTGCACAGAAAAAAGACACATTTCAGGTTTTCCCCCAATCCTTCCCCTGAAATCGTTTTTTTCCTCTGTGGAAATCACAGCCAAACAGCAGCTCTGTGAATAAAAATGTGGGTGATGCACTGGGCTATCAGTATTTCATTCCAGAAGGGAACAATGGCTGCATTCACTGATGTACAGCAGGGGGTGAAAGGTGGAGATCATTGAATTAATCATTAATTGAGCATTATACTGCTATTGATAGGGCCGGGCAGTTAATGACAAGAAAAGCAACCACAAATAGTGTATTGATCGAAAAACATCCAAACTATTAGTGTACATTATTGGCAATAAATAAACTGGCCAGCCATTACCAACTCCTTTGCTCTCTTCAGATAATCCTGGAATACCCAGAGCTGGAAGGGCCCCACCAGGATCATCGAGTCCATCTCTGCTCTGACCTCTTTCATCCTATTCCAAAACTGCCTCGAGTCACCTCTGAGAATATTCAGCAAAGCAAACTGAGCTAAAGAGGAATCAAGATATGCTGGACCTGCCTCATTGGTTTCACACCATTTTAAAGAGGATTTAGAGCAGCAGAAAGTTGTTGTGGCAGTGGAGGAGCCGAGCGGGTCTTCGCATTTACGTTGCTTTATTCTGCTGGAGATAAAGCCCAACTTA
This sequence comes from Lophotriccus pileatus, assembly GCA_035583135.1. NCBI lineage: Eukaryota > Metazoa > Chordata > Aves > Passeriformes > Tyrannidae > Lophotriccus > Lophotriccus pileatus. Next base: position 5,628,256 of record JAWWES010000076.1, on the reverse strand, counting down.
AAACCCCTTAACTCTTTTTGACAACAAATTAGTTTCAGATCAAGGGCTCCCGCTCTGTCTCAAAACAGGACTTTCACTTCCAAATTATTCATCTTGCCAGAAGCTGTTGCTAACCAAAGGGGGGGAATAAAAAAAAAAAAAAAAATAGAGGCAAATTTTTAATGGTTTGAATAATGTCTTGTTCACTTTCAGTTCTCTTCATAGAAAATTCTCTTTGTCACTTGGTGCCAGAGAGCAAACTCTTCTATCACATTAATTTAGCAGGGCAGCCCAGGCCTGTGGGTAGAAACCTGTCTGTGGGCGTTTTGTGTGACCTCAAAACTCGGCACCCCTGGCACCTGAGCTCCAGAGGGATCCTCAGTGACCCACAGCCTCACTGACAGTGGGCCAATTTATGAACAAATGTCTCCAAAATCAGAAATTTTGGGTAAAATCCTGGTAGTGGCTTGGCAAAGAGTATGTTTTCAGTTTCTTTCATTGCTCAGAGAGAGAAAAGCAGCTGTAAAAGCTGCTTCCAGGGGGAAGGCACCCTGCCCTCCTCCTCCTCCTCCTCCACAGCCACCCCAGCCTTTGAGCTGGGAACAGCACGTTCCAAGAAGCAGAAGAAAGAATATTAACACAAATCAGGGAGAAAGGAGGATATTTTCCCCTTTTTAATTGTTTGCTGCTTGGCTGGTTATTGATTACCTTTTTTGCAGAGTTGCAATTTGTTTTTCTTCGCAATATATTGGCTTCTGGAGGCTTTTAATCAACTGTAATTGATTGTGATTACCATCAGCTGCCCTCCAGCCTGCTTGGCTTATTCCTCGTGCTCAAAGCTGGGGTTGTCTTGCTCCACATGTGCATCTCCTACATCCCCTGCCTGCCTCCTGCCTCCCAGCCAGCCTCAAATCCCAGCTGCCCTCTCCACTTTTAAGGGGAACTCTGGGTCTTGGGGTTAAACTTCAGGGTGGAGCCTGAGTTTTTGAAGCCAAGCTTCCTGCTTGCTGGACTTGGACATTTCAGCAGGTGCTCTGCTTGCAGCTGGAGCTGAGCTGGGATAAGTCTTCTCTTAATGATTAATTGTATCCCGTGGGAAAATCGTTCCACGGGCACAACAATCAGCACTCAGTGTTTCCAAATGTTAGTTTCTTCTGTAAATGGGTGTTAGCAAAAAGCAGATGGCAGAGATAATTCACTGTCTGGTGCACCATCCTCTCCCATTGTCTTTGCCTGGTGCTGCACACTCCAGTCAGGCTCTATTTACAGTTCTCCCTTCAGCTGCCGGGGAATCTCGCCCTGACAGGCTGTGATTTATGGTTATTTTGTGTGCTCTTTTACTCACAAACTTCTTGTTCTGTGGTGTGGTTTGAGATTGGGAAGGTCCCCGGTGAGGCTGAGAGAAAGGGGTTAATTTTGATGTTCTCAGGGCAGCAGGTTCAACTCCTTCTACCCAGGGAGGTGCTGGAAAGGAGCCAGCACTGGTGGCATTTGGGCTTTGTGGCTTCTTAATCACCTGCTTTGGCCACCTGAGCAGAGAAAGGTTCAACCACCCATCAAGAGTCAGCACCTGAGTCGCATAAATCTCTGAGGTTTCTCCTGGTTTCCCCCTTCTTGCCATTCCTGAGGTAGAAATTTGGACTGAAAACAGTCCTAGGGTCCTGTCTAGATTTCTTTTGAGTGAAGAGACTTTCCCTTTGGTATTTGATTGTCCAGATAACCTGGAGTCACCACCACCCCTCTCCTACCCGTGTCTCTAAGGGCCCTCCCATCTGCATCTCAACATCCCGTTTCTCCCTGGTGTCCCCTTGAGTCAGGTCTTCTCTTCATTTAACTCTTCCACTGAGGTAGAAAAATTTGATTAAATGATATTTCAGTTGCTTTTGCTGCCTGCTCTCCCCTGCAGGCTTTCCTCCACCACACCAGCTACCACACAAGTGTTTCTGTGATCTGAAGGCGAAGTTGTTGTCCCTGTGAGTTGTTCCTTTGCCCCTCTGAGACACGGATCGTTCAAAAAGCCTGAGCAACCTTAACACCCTCAGCTGTCAGGATGTCACAGGGATCCTGAAACATGTCAGCTCCTTTTTTTTTAGCTGGTGAGACAAGAAATCAGCTGGATGGGGGCTTCAAGGAAAGCAGGAGGAGTCATTCCCCCAACCAAACAATGCCAGTTTTCTTCCCTGCAGAGCCACCCACAGAACTCTCTAATGACGACAGAACTTCCCATTAAATTTCCCAAGGTGATTATCATTCTCCATTGAATGCTCTGCTCCTGTAGAGTGTTTCTTCTGAGTGCTGTTGCATTCCACAGAAACATGCTAATTTAGGCTGGATCAGTGGAAAATCCTATATAGGATACCTTGTGTACTCCAGCTCCAACCGGGTTTTAATGGGCTTTTAACTGCACAGGCCTTGAGACTGGCATGGGGAACCTTCCAGACCAACATTCCCAGGGCTTGTCCTATTCATTCTAAATATTCTAAATTCATTTCTGAAGATGCTGCTACTCCTCTGCTGGTGTCCCACCTGCCCCCGTGGCAGCTCTACCTGCTTTCTCCTGAAGACATCCGTGGCCTGAAAGGAAACTCAAGAAGCCACAGAGAGTTAAATCAGCAACATTCTTCTTCAAGAAAAAAAAATAAATCTTGCCATTAAAAAGAAAAGCACAGCAAGGGATGTGCTGAGTGGATGTGATAGAAGACATACAGTCACTCCATTTCTTACCCCAAACTCCAGGAAACACAAGCACTCAGTGCTGCTCTCTCATGGACTTAAAAACATTAAAAAAGAAAAAACTCAACAAAACATCAAAGTTTCTGTTCAAACCTGTTCGTTTTGGTACTTCAGCTGCAAGTTTTCACGGTGCAAAAGCATATCCTTCAAGAAATTCACCTCTGAGCGCTCCTGAACAGCAAACTCAAAGTCAAAACACAGAGCCTTGAAGTCCAGGGATATCACAAAGAGAGAGGAATGCGAGAGAAATGTCTCTCATCCTCAGAGCCAACGAGTGTACAACTCTCTCAGAGGCCAAGTCGCCTGTGTAGGACGTCCCTCACTACTGTAACACAAATAGAAACCTATTTTTGTGTAGCATCAGGTCTTGGAGACAATCCAGAGGCAGCTTTTCCAAGCCCCGCTGACTCCAGGCTGACTCACCCCCTTAACTCACACCCCATTGTCTTTATTCAGATTTCCCCCTTGCACTGCAGGCATCTGACATGGCTTAATTACAGCTTTTTTTTTTTTTTTCCCCTTCCTTTTGTTTCTCCCCTTTATATTTAGGATGTTTATGAAGGGGTGGTGCAGGCATTAATGGAGATGTTCGGATTTCAAGAGTCTGCACTGGAGGGGAACGGAAAAAATTCCACATCCAGAGTCAGCAGAGGTTGGGAGCATCCTCTGCCCTGATCCTGCCACGAGGGCATGGCCAGGCTCCAGCCAACCTGGCCTTAGACACTTCCAGGGATCCACAGCTTCTCTTGGCACTTCCTATGGATGGAGGAGACAGAACAGGGAGGGTCCAGGAGAGAGAACTTTAACACCTCAACAGAGCTTAAAAAATAACAGCTTTCCTCTAGGCTTTCAAAGATACAACCTAGAGAAGCGTAGACAGAAATATCTTTTTATTATATTGTAGAAAAATGGCTTTATCTCACCAAAAGTCATGTGGACTGGTACTGTTTGCTGTTGGTGAACACCTTGCAGAGGACACCCCTCCTTTGGAGGGGCAACAATCATCCCCCAGGATGGATGTGTGTGTTTGAGGGGATGCACTGGGTAAGGGAAGGAGATCAACATGCCAAGGGGAAGGGGAAGCAATTCCTCCAAATGCTAAATGAAGGGATGTGCCAACAACAGGGTGGCTCCTCAGAGAGCAGAGCACCCAGCACCCCAATCAGAGCTGAGAGAGGAGGTCATTAAGGGAATAACTCCCATAATTGAGGTAAGGCTGTAAAAGCCAAGGAAAACAACTCCTTGCTGTTAACTCAGGTGTACAAACTGATGGTGGAAGAGGAATGAGGGGGGGGGGGAAATGAATCACTCCCTCTCACTTGCCAGTTATGCAGGTTTTGAAGCACCAAGCCATAACATCCTTGCCTTGCCTTGCCTTGCAGCACCAGGAGCTGGGGAACTCTTTGCTCTCCTCACAGCCAACACTGTTCCTCTGCCCCAGGCTCCCTGTGCTCTGTGAGCCCCAGGCAGATGCAGATGGAAAGCCTCATCCTGCCAGATTTTATGCAGGATGTTTTATTTATACCCTTCTTCCTCCCTGATTATACCCTGCTTGAAATAGAGCACCACTTTTTACTTCCACCACCATTCACCAGTCCTGTCTCCCAGTAAATTTGCCCACAGACAAGTGAAAAAAACCCCACCAAATTAAAGGGATAAAGATCTCCCTGGTTAAGCTGAGCAGCTGGGTCTGCACCCAGGTAAGGAGCAGCTGAAGCTCAAACACCTTGGTGAACAGGGCAGAGCACAGCTGTGGGTTCCATCCCAGCTCTGGGCAAAGCAGGGTGGTTCAGCTGCCCCCAGTTGGTTTCACCAAATATTATTCCCATCTTATGTGGCCTCTTTTTCTGAAGCTGCTTTGTGAAAGCTCAGAAAATGAGGGAGCTCAAAGCAGAGGCAGAAAGGCAGAAAGTGCTGAATAAAAGTGGCATAAATCCGAGGGGGAATGGATTTAATGGTCCTGTTGGTGCCGGAATGTGCTCCGTGCCCGGAGCACAGGCGGGGAATAAGGACACATTAGACCATAACTTCAGTGGAGAATCGGCCAAAAACCTGCTCCACTGAACAGATTACAGCAGATTACACCGAACAGCGATTGATTTCCTCGGAGCTGCGTTTCACACATCTGCTTCAGAGCGCAAACCGGCGCTGAGCTGGCGTGGCCGGGCTGAACCAGAGCAAGGGGGGTGTAAAACCCTGCCAGGCTGCTGCCAGTCCCAGGTATTCAGGCAAACCCCAGCCTTACACACTGGTTTTGTGCCAAAAAGGGATGAGAAGCGGAGAGCAGGGCAGAGGTGAGGCTGTCAGAGCCGTCTGCGACCAACAGAAAGCCTCCAAGGCCAAAATTTCGGTGGAAACCAGGAATGAAAGCCCACGAGAACGAAAATTTTGCGTTTTCCGCAACAGACCATCGGCATTTCTGAACCCAGATCCCTACAGATGAGAAGAAATGCACTGAGAAGTCTCCAGAAACGCAGGCAGATAATAAAGACAGCCCTCAACCTCCCATAGCCTTCCTTGCCTTGTCTGCTGTGTTTTATTCCACAAGGAAAACTGCACAGAGGACAACTGGAAAAATCAGCACTCAGCAAAGAATTCAAATGGTGTGACCAATGTGGCTTTCAGAATAATAAATGGCTCATTTCACTTATCAACTGCACTTTTTATTATTATTATTATTATTTTTTAAGACCGGTTTCAGACTCTTTATTCAGTTACTCGGACCTATTGATGTCTCTTGTGCCAAATCAATACCCTTTCCTAGAGAACACAGAGTAAAAATCCATACTGCTCTTGCCTGGCAGTAAAATCATGCAAGCTTGGTGTTCAGGTGCCTGAGTGATTGCTCTGTGGGCTGGGTATTAAAGCTGCCAAGTGTGGCTGCTTGGCTAATAAAATATCCCATTTCCTGAGCTGCTCTGCACTTACCCCCTCCTGGCCACTGACCTGGAACATCATTTGCAAAATCCACGGGCAAGGCACATCATGGTGAGCCCCCAAGGACTGTGGGATCTCCTCGGGGAGTTTTCTTGGCAGCAAAGTCGTGCTGGCCCAGAAGACACAACCTTGAGAGAGCTCAGGGCTCGCCTGGGGGACTGTCTCAGAGTTTGCCCTTGAGCACAGGCCCTGGGGAATGGTTTACACCAGCAGGAATTCCTCCTGCACACTTTGGGTGCTGAGGTGAGAAGGGGAGGCAAAGAGCAGCATCCCATCCCTGCAAGTGTCCAAGGCCAGGTTGGACGGGGCTTGGAGCAGCCTGGGCTGGTGGAAGGTGTCCCTGCCTGTGGCAGGGGGTGGAATGAGATGAGCTTTAAGGTCCTTTCCAACCCACACCATTCTGGGATTCTGTGATTCTTTACATTCTTTATATTCTTTATATTGTTCCAGGGTTTAACCCTCGTGGGCAGCCACAGGCTGAGTGGTGCTCACAGGCTTCTTCCCCCATGGTTTTTTGGGTCCCTCAAGTTTTCTGAGCTACAACTGCTTGAGAGTTTTGAGCCATTGTGACAACTCGATGCTTAGGAGGCTTTTCAAACTGTTTTATCTCAGCAACAGCAAGATAATGACAAGTCATCTGAATTTTAGGTGTAAACCCACAAGAAACGCTCTGTAACAAGGTAATTCAGCACAGCCCGAGTCTCACTTCCCGAGGGAATGAGGAACACAGACCTCTGCTGATGCTCAGGTCAATGTGCCTCTGCCTTTCCATTCAGGCCTAAAGTTGGGTTTGTTTTTGGTTTTGGTTTGGGTTTTAGAGTTTGTTTTCATTTTCTTTTCAAGTAAGAAAAAACAAAGAATCTGAAGGGTTTGTAGGGTGCACTCAGAAGCTCCTTTGAGACAGAGTCTAAGAAACAAAACAGGAAAGGAATAAATTTTTTCCTACTTTATAAGAGAATTATAGATGAACTTTTTTCCATTTGAACTTTTTTTTTCCCTTGAATCAAACTGTCTTTTCTTTCCTCTGAGCTCCCTGAAGCCTGGCCTCTCCATTTCCACCTCTGCTTATTCAAAAATTGGCCAGGCAGCTGCCTGGGAGCTGCTTTGCTGCAGAGAAAACAAGCAAGAGCGTTTGATATCGCTCGTGTTTGGACGCTCTTGTTCACCTGGTGAGCATCCCGACTCCTCTTTGAAGAGTCAGACACCAGGCTGGAGTGCTGGGAAACTCCATTCCAGCCGACAGCTTCAATAAATGGAGTTTATTAGAGCGTTGGATAGGAAACTGGGTGATTGAAAAGTTGTTAAACCTTGTGCCTGTGAAATGCTGGTCCTTGCTCAGGATGAGCAGGACCCTTCGTGAACCAAGTTTCACTGTTTTATCAGGGATAAAAAAACAGAACTGCTCATTAGGGCCAAAGCATTTATGAGGGTTTTGGGGTTTCTTGCATCCCCAAACCACTTTTAACAATGTTGAGTTGAGGCACTTTAAAGTAATTTTTGTGTATCTAAAGAGTTAGGGAAAAAATGGGAGTTGGAACAAGGAGTTCCCTTCAGTGCAAAGGTTTCTCTCTCCCAGCTGCTCGGTTTTCAAACACCCAGAGAGATCAAAGTTATTTGTTTTATATTGCCAAAGATACTGTACAAGTGTATGTGACTGATTTTTGAGCTCAGTTTTATTGTAGACTTAAAAACAATTTACATCACAATGCAAGTTGACCTCATTCACCCCATTTTGTGTTCATTATGGTAACAGCCTATTCTGGATCATTTCTTGGTTCATATTCAGTACAAGCACGTTTTAATGAGCTTGTTGCCGTGGATTTGAGTCACTACATTTGTATCTTCCCCTCCTTTGTTTTATTATGTTAGTTTTTTTCTTCCTTTTTTTTTTCTTTTTGCTGTTTTTCTTCCCATTTCACTTAGATTTAGGAATGTTAAACCCGCCCTATAAGGCTTGTGATGCAAATCTCACAAATACTGTTCCTCCCCTGTCCCAGTGAACTCAGGGAGGAGGTTTTGTAAGAAGCATGTCAATAATTGATCTTAAAAGGATTTATGCCTGTCTCAGTCATGCTTTCTCTGCCACATTTACTCCAACATATGTCTGCAATCTACTGGGGCAACACAAGCGGATCAGCCGTCCACATGACTGCACTTGGGAGCTAAAAATAACCAGCTGAAGTGAATACATTAAGTTCTGTATGCAAAACACCTCGTGTTAAGTGTCTGTTTGCGCTGCTGATAAAATGTGTGTTGAAATATCCACGGCCTTGATGTCTTGTATTCGCAGAACGGGGCTTTGGCAGCCAAAAATCCCACCCACCACCTGCTTAAATAGCAGGCGCATTAATGTGTTTAATTTCTCCCTTCTCCGCCGTTTTGAAGGTCAGGTATTTTCCCTTACTACACCTAAACAGCTTTCAAACCACAGGACAAAGAACGGTTCAAATGAGACAATTAGGGTTTAGCGAGAAGTGTCGCTGAGTAGTCATTCAAATGCAAGAGGAAATTTCAATTAGATCGTGCTTGTTGCTCCTTCGTGTTTGCTTTTTGCTAATCTTCGAGCACTCAAGCACCGAGAACATTAAATAGCCTGTCTGCCCCTCCAAGTGGGAGCTGATGGGGCTGGTGAGGAGGAGCCAAAACCTCCACCTCCATCTGGAGCGGAGTGTTTGCAGGAGTAGGAGAAACTCCAGAGAACGTCCTTCCCTTGGTGGTAATGAATTATCAGCTACGAAAAGAGGAGGAGAAAGGCTGAGCCCTCGAATCACAGAATATCCTGATCCCACAAGGATCGCTGAGCCCTGCATGGGACAACAACCAAATCCCACCGCGTGTCTGCCTTCATCGCTGCTGACAGAAACACGGAAAAGCCCCAAATCAAAGGGATTTGCCGGTGAGGTTCTCTCCGCAGTGCCAGGAGCAGCTCATGGCACAGGCCCCTCAGGCACCAGCCCTCAGGCAGAACCAGCGTCCTCCTCCCTCCCTCCATCCCCTCCAGCCACGCGGCTTTTCCAGGGATGTGAAACACGGCACTGGCCTTTCTGCTCCGGTGCAAAAGTCAGCCCTGAACTGCTGCAACCACAAAGTAATTCTTTCGCTTCAGGAGCTTCTGGACAACCCCTACTGTCAATATTTGCTGCTTTATCTGGGTTGATTACATCCTTTAATATTTCTCCAAAAGATCCCCCTGTTAAAACAAAGGTCACTGAGGCTGAACACCTGCCAAGGTTCGGATTTTTGGTGCAAGTCCTTAAACATTTTCCTAATTTTGTCAGTGTTTGGGTTTTTTCTACAATTATTGACTTAGTCTAGACATGGATGTGTGTCCCACGCCTGCTGATGAACACACACACAATCTCAGAATCATTTCTGTTGGAAAAGACCTCTGAGATCACCAAGTCCAACCATTCCCACAGCACTGCCCAGGCCACCACTAACCCATGTCCCCTGCATCTCTTTTAAATCCCTCCAGGGATGGGGACTTCCCCACTGCCCTGGGCAGCCTGTTACACTGCTGGAAAACCCTTTCTGTGATGAAATTTTCCCTGATATCCAATCTAAACCTTCTCTGGTGCAACTTGAGGCTGTTTCCTCTTATTACCTGGGGGAAAAGACCAACCTCCACCTCTCTACAGCCTCCTGTCAGGGACTTGTAGAGAGCAGTGTGGTCCCCAATGTGCTCAAATATTTATACATTTATTTATTCCCATGCAATTAAAGTACCTACAAGTCTTCCCAGCCCTTTTACTGACACCAAAGGTATTTGCAAGGGAAGAAATGCTGGCTGGGGGTCTTGTATCTCCAGCAACCATCACTCCCAAATTCATAATCTTTCACATTAACACCCTCAAAAAATTTCTGTAAAGCAAAGTAAAACTATTTATGGAAGGAAGGAGAAACAGGAGATTCAGTTGGAGGACAGACAGATGTTCATCCTCCCTTCTGAGCCCTCTCTGTCTGGAAGCTGTGCATCTGCACAACACCACGCCACGAAAACCAGCAAGCCTGAGCCCTCTGAGCAACAAACAGCAGTAAAAATGCATTAAAAAAAATAAAAATCCGCTGTGCTTTTTACTCTGCAGCTTTTTGAGGGTTTATGAGCTTCTCAGGAAAGATGCAAAGGGCTGCAAAGAACTGCCTGTGTGAGCAAGGGAAACACAACTGGGTGCTTTCATGTTGGCAGGAACTTAGTCCTGAATGGCCATTTGTGCCATTCATCCACCCCAGAGCCGAGCCAAAGCCAGCCCAGAGGAACCCTGCAAACACATGAGCTCTGTTGTCAGAACAACATTAGTATGAGCTGATGCACCCTGGGCTGGTCAGAGCTCCCAGCAGAGCGAGCTGGGGGGAAATGCAGCTGATCTGCCACCTCTGGGATGGAAAAAAGGAGCTCTGTGACAGAGAAAGGCAGGATGGAGAAAACACAGGGCAGGGCAGAATGGGCTGAGCTTGGAAAACACTCAGGGTTTGAAAATAATCTTTATTTTTGTCTAACATTTTTGGAGCAACCTTCTGTCCTGATGGCAGGCGGTGAAATCACTCTGTGGGAGACGACGAGCATCGGTACCTTTTCCACGGTGAGAGAGCCCTGCTGCGGGAACTCCTTCCCACCAGGAAAGCTTTACTGCCCTGGAACCTGCAATCCTGGAGATTTAAAGAGCCCAGACACCCCATAACCAGCAGGGCTGAGGGGAGCAGAGCACAGCTGCTGGTCCCCCGTGGTGGAGAACGTGCCAGGCGCTCCCGTGAGCCGCCCCAAGCCCCCTGACAGCGGCACCCACAGTGGCACCCAGGTGACACAGGCACCTCCCACTAACATTTCCCGAGGTTTTAGCCCAGGAACCTTCTCGTTTGGGCTGTCAGCAAATGTGACACACAGATACAGAGCAGCAGAGACCGCTTTTGACAGCCCGCGGTCCGAGAAGCAGGAGGGAAAATGGATTGAAATAAAAGAAGGGGTGAGGCGGCAGAGGGGGCTTTGTCTGATGGAAGGGATTTTAAGGTGGGATGTCTGATAGGCCTCATTAATCATCACTCACCAATAGGAAAAAGCTTTTCATTCAGAATCCTGGGATTGTTAAGGCTGGAAATGACCTTTAAGAACATCAAGTCCAACTCTCAGCCCAGCACCGCCACCGTGTTCACCACCAAACCCTGTCCCCAAGTGCCACATCCACGCTTATTTTTGAACACTTCCAGGGGTGGTGACTCCAGCACTTTCCTGGGCATTTGTTTCACGCCAGTTTGTTTCTACTTATGCCTAAGAAGACCCTTAGAACTTGCTGAGAGCCAGGCTGTGAGCAGGTCCAGACCAAAGGGAACAGACTCCTTTATTTCTCCTTGCCAGTCCTAAAGGACTGGTTTTGAGTACACGGGATAAAAACTTGCAGAGAGCATCTCTAAACCTCAAACACTCAGCAAAATTTCCTCACACTAATTACCCTGAATCCTTTATCAGTGGTTTTGAAGTGGACAGAGGCTGGTAAATGCTCCTAATTGCTGGGGAGGTCCTTGCTCTTTGTGCTGGTTTAGAGGACATTTCAGTTGTTCTATTTTCATCTGAGCACTTTTACATGGGTTTGGGAGTGCACAACATTATATATGTGGATTTCTAAATAAATGATGCTGGTTGTTACCACCAGCTTTTCACAGAGACCTGATGCCTCTCTCCAGGCACTGTTTGGACAAGGAACAGGGAAGGGAGGAGATGGTGAGGCCAGAAAACACAAATGGAGGGTTTCAAGGATTTCCCAGGCCCCAGGACAGGGATATCTGCCCATCACCAACCCTCTGAAACAGCAACATCATTTTTCATCCCCCACCTGCTCAACAGGATCGATGCCACCTCTGCCACCCCCTGGACGAGGGACTCTGCTGCTCCTGTGGCACCGGCACGAGCGCCCTCAGGTGCTTCTCTAATTCTTCTCACTGATATTTCCATAACAAGCTTTTTGCCAGAGAGAGAACTCACATCAAGTAGCTGTTCCTGTCCAATATTCCCCCTCATTTTTCCCCCTTGCCTCTTGCTAACATCTGTTGAACCAAACTGACAACGACAGGGGACCCACTACAGCCATTCTGGGGGTGCACCGTCGACCCCGATGGTTAAAATCGAAACTACTCTCGTGCTCAGAAGCAGTCAAACACCAAGTAGATCTGCTTTATCAGTAAAAGAAATAAATAAGTATTTATGGACACTGTGATACCTGGATATCCAGCCTGTTGGGGTGGTTTGTGTTTGTCCCCGTTTCACGTCGCTCCCTGTTTGGTTTGCGTTGCTCACGGTCTGACCGTGTTATCTCGTTGCGTCTCTCAGTTATCCTGTTCTCTGGCACCACTCCAGCTGCACCCACTGAGCATATTAATCTTGACACTGCACCTGGGGTTCCACTCATTCCCACTTTGCCTTTTAATAGACATGTCCCCCCTGCACTCAATTTATTACCTTGTTTATATCAGAACCGGCTGAAGAGCACCCGAGTAAATCACCTCAATTATCAAGCTCAGCTACTTGACCAAAGGCTTTAAACCACCACATAAAAGTTACACTTAAAAACTCTGCACTCAGCTGCATGAAGTTGTCTTAGTTTGCATCCCATAATACATGGCTACCCCAGAGAACCCACACACTCATATGAATTTATGGGCTTTTTATATCAGCAGTCCTTTAGGAGTTCTTTGAGTAGACAGATGTGCCAGGTAAGAATCTGGAAGCACTTGAAGGTCTGTAATGATGTGCTCAAGTGAAGACCCTGCTATCCACGGCTGCTGATCAAGTATTGCCACCCCAGAGACTGGAGCTCTTGGTTTTCCAACCCAGCTTAAGATAAATCTGGCCAGGACATGCCAGCACTTCAGGCATGTGAAGAATAAATAACAATAAGGCAAATAGTTCATCACAGGTTGGTAAAAATGAACAAAACCAGGTTCTGTAATGACTGGGATAAATAAAAGCAATCCCTCAAGCCTCTGGTAGTTTCTCCAAAGCCTTATGAGTCTCTTGGTTCTGTAAAATTAAACTAGAAATCTAAAAATCATTAGCTTTATGCTAAGCTTTTTTCCCCCTGCTATTTCCATCTCTGGTCTAATTAGCAATACCTCAAACCCAGTTCCTCTCCCCTGGCATTTCAAATCCCTGCAGGAGCACACATTTCAGGAGATGTGGGCAGAAGCCTGAAAACCCATCAAGGTCTGGCTGGAGCAAGACATTTCTGACACCACAGAGCATCCACTCCCATGGAAATCATGAGAGAGATGTCAAACTTAATTCATACAGGAGCCAGCTGCCCTCAGAAACACACCAACCCAGTGGGCAAGCTCAGGAGTGGATGTGGATATTAATGAGTATTTGAGGAAGAAGCCACCTGAACAGATGAATGTGCTGAGGAAATTGGAGCTGAAGTATTTCAACAAGCAACAGCGGCACAGGATCAGAGGATATGGAGTGTGTCAGAAAATAAGAGGGCCAGGCAGTCACTGGCACACCCAGAAAACCTCCAGTAACACCCTTGTCTAATTTCAGTTGAGGGGTCTAAATATTTACTTATATAATATATTTATATAATACATTAACCATAATATTTATTCATAATCATACATATATTTATACATATTTATATATCATATTTAGGCATCAGCTCCTTGTTTCTGTTAACACTCAGAGCTGGGAGGCCGGTTTGGAACCAAAACAGCCCCATTTCCTGGCAACTTCTCCTCCAAATAACTGGCAAACTTGATTTTTGACACATTTCTACAGAACTTTCTGTTTGGGGGGATTTCCCCCATTTTTGTGCAGGGCAATATATCACCCAAAGGTTCCCTGTATGGGGCCAGGGCTAAGACACAGTTATCTGACCACCCACAGCACTTGCAGCAGGAGAGATTTTAAATTCACTGCTTTTAACATCCTGAGCAGCTTTAACATCATTCCCTGCTCTGTGTTTCACGTGGGAACTTCATTTCAGATCAATCACTTCAACAGATCACTTTCCAAAGCTTCTCCCTCAGTCCTGGCTGTTTTTAATGATCACTCCATCACCATCATCTCCAGCAGCCCATCCAAGCTGGCAAATATTTGGGTTCATAATTATGTTGGTGAATTCCCGCTTTGACATCTCCTGCCCCAAAGAGAAGAGCTGAGACTGCCAGGGGTGTGGGCTCATTTTCTCACTCAGTGTTTGCAGACAGCTGCTGTCTTTATCCTGATTGAAGGACTCAGAAAGCTCCCAATACTTAAATCCCACTACAGCCCAGTTAAATGTTTTCCTCAGTTTCCCCACCAGGCTCTGACTCAAAGCAGGCTGCACAGAGGGAAGAAAAAAGTTCTTTTTGACACGTTTGGACCAATTTTATTGTTGCCACGAGGTGCTTTTTTTTCCTGTGCCATCCAGAGGAGGAATTGTTCCATTTCACTCCAAAGGGATGTCATTAATTCTGGTGCCTGTGTTACAAATGTGTGTTTTGCTGATATGTCCTGTGTGTCATTCAAAGCCAAGTCTCTCCCATCTCATAGTTCTGCTGCACAACAGCTATCACAGGCTGGAGCAATGCACCATGGAGGAAAATAATTATCCAAAAAGTAATTAAATTAATTGACCAGGGAAGTGATTATGTGAGGCTGTGGGGATAATTAAAACTAACACATGTTTTGATGCATTTATAGCATAAATGCTCAGGGCCACGGTGTTAACTGGCCTTTTTAGTGTTGTTCTTCACCCAGTGCAGCCATCCAGGCATCCACCACCCTGCCCATCAGTGAAAAGTGGAGTTATAAATATCATAAAATCCCAGAATGGTTCAGGTTGGAAGGGACCTCAAAGCTTATCTTGTTCCAACTCTCTGCCACAGGCAGGGGCACCTTCCACTAGCCCAGGTTGCTCCAACCTGGCCTTGGACACTTCCAGGGGTGGAAATATGTTTATGCATTTTTTTTCTTAATGATGTTCCTGTGAATGGGAATTGAGGTTCACAAGGAACACGATGTTTGCAAAACCCTAAAGGCAGAAGAGAAGCTGAAAGAAGAATTGTTGTTCACCAAACCTGTCAGAAGCAGAACTCCCCAAAGCTGGCAGGGAGGATGTTTGAAAGCAATAAAAGGAGGGTTCTTAAATTGTCTGGGTTTAGTTTAGCTTTTAGAGCAGAGTGTGAACTGGAAAGTGCTGCCAGGGATGAAAGCCAGAGGATGAAAAAGGAATTAAGTGGATTCATGGACAACGGGCCTGTAAACAGCTCCTTAAAACAGCAGGCAGGGACCTACCCCTGATAGCTGGAAGTTAAAGAAACCGATTTTCTACCTCATCTACTTCTGTCCCTCGGTCTGTGGTGGTGTCCCCTTGCTCTGCTCTGCATGGGAGGACCTCAGGGCAGGGCTGGAGGCCCTGTGCCACAGGTTCCCTCGTGCCAGGAGATGCCCCATCCCTCCTGTGTGTGTGCCCTGCATGGAATCAGTGTCCCAGCTTTGGGGAGCCTCACAGGGCTCCTGCTCCGGCTGCTGCAAAGACATCAGGACCTGCTGAAAGCAAGGTACCTAAACTTCATAGAACAAACATCATCTGAGCAGGAGAGAGATGGATGGACAGTCTTAATTAACTGTTTCTTGTGCCGTATTCTTAATAATTTGGCCGATATTCCCGCAGTCTGTTACAAACTTCATTAAGTTTACTCGCCCCGTGGGCATTTCTACCTCTTATAATAACCCTCATTCCTGTCAAAGATGAATTGCCTGATGGGATAAGTTGATCCTGCACAAATGGAGCTTGCTTTGAACTTGTGGTGATAAGTAGCACCAGACAGGAGGGGTTTTTTTTGTAGTTTATCTTTGTAGTGACATGGCATGAAATAAAAATGGGTGTCGCTTTGCTCCCCGAGCCTCATCCATCAGGCTGTGCAGAGATTAGAAACTACCAGTCAACTTAAAGCAACAAAAGAAAGTAAACTAGAACACTTAAGAAAAGACTTCTGGCTCTTTGATGTCTGCATTTAATATTGATGTGCTGATGTGATCGTTTTCAAAAGGTAATCTTTTCCGGTAGATCAAAACCAAGCTCCACAGTTTTAGTCAGATGATGGTTTGGGTTGGAAGGGACCTTCAAGATCACCACAAGCACCTTCCACCAGCCCAGGTTGCTCCAAGCCCTGTCCAGCCTGGCCTTGGACACTTCCAGAGATGGAATTATTTTTTTCTAAACCATCTCTGGGTAGTTGTAAAAGATCCTTTAGTTCCTATTTCTCTGGGAAACAGCTGATAACCCCCTCCATCTTCTACACCTCCTGACATCTCCCTGCTCCACCCTCTCCTCTCCAGGGGCTGGGAATCCTCCCATCCAGGGAAATGCCTCCTCTCATTCCTAAAACCAGAGCCAGGTGCCTCAGCCCAGCTCCCCATCCCACTGTTCCATGAGGCTGCCCCGTGTCTTTTCAAGTTGTTTTTCGTGGTGTGAGTTATCCCAGTGAGACCAGACCAGTGAGGATCCTCTCTGCTGTGCCATGGTCGGAGAAACCAGAGCCTATTCCATAATTACAGCAGCTATAATGCTTTAATGTTGATGTGGGTGTAATCTCTTAATTAAGACATATTTTATAAAGCTCTTAATGCCTATGATAAAAAAAAAAAAAGGCATTGAAACTTAATGCACTAAACTGAATAACAGCATATCCTACTTTCTGCCAAATAAGAAAGCAGGGAATTATTAGACATCAATGCATCATTCGCTAATGAGTTGTAATTCTGTATTAATTTACCAACTAGCTGATTAGATATGAGAGATTTACCAACTATATTAGAGATTGTGGTTCCAGAAAACTGGCTCGACATCAAGGGGGAAAAAAAAAAAGTTATTAACTTGTTCTCTCTGGTGCACCTGGAATAATTAATTAGCTGGCATTTAAGTAAAATTCGTTAAAAATAGTCTCAGCTGATGGATTATGACATTAGAAATAACACAGGCACTGGCACAAACATCCCCTGCAGTGCTCCAGGATTCCACACAGTGCTCCATGTGCTCCCCAACACCAGATGTTTGGTGATCTCCATATTTTGGGGGGTTTCCTTTTGTTTGAAAGCCACAACTCTAGAAATTTGTCCCTTATAATTTCCAGTTATTAACAGAACTGTTGCTGCTTTTCTGGTCTTTTAAAAACACGAAAAACATTCATGGAATGTCTGGAAAACAGGCTTAGGGTGTTTTCTCTGTGAAACCCATGATGGAAAGGCATTATTTTTTAATGAAGAGAGATGGTTCAAAGTTGTTTTCTGACACCACCTCCCTTTTATTGCCTTTAACAGTTGCAATCATGTTTTTCACATTCTCCCAACACAGACTCCAGAGTTATTTCTGGCAAAAGGCAATAAGCAAATAAGAGCCAACGGGAAAAACATCCCAAAAAATCTGATTTCTTCCAGAGACAAACTGCTGGATTTGGGGGACATATCCCATGGATATTTATGGAAGTGGGGTGGTGCATTCAGAGCTCCTGAAGTGGATCTGAAACCTGAAACTCCGTTTTCAGGAGGGACGTTACGAGGCTTCAGCTCTTGCTGTGGAGCATCAAATCCCTCTGGTTTAGGGTAAAACCACGGTGTTAACCCCTATAAACTGAAATCCTCAAGGTTTACATCTTCCAGGAGAAAACTCTGACTTCTTTAGCACCTCCTGCCAGTGTTTCCACAGCAATAACACAGTGTTGGTGCTGCTCGAGGTCCTAAAGCACTCCCAGATTTAGGTGTGAGAATATTTGTGTAAATTCTATGTGCTGGCCCCACGTTTGTCCAAGGATGGGCTGTTACTCACAAGTCCTACCAACACCATCTTTATTTTTCTAAGAAAAAGCAACAACACATTTATTTTTCAATAAAGTACCAAACGTTACCCACTTGAGATATTTGAGGGACTGTAGAAACATAGATACAGTGTCAAAAAGATTTATACAACAGCTGAAACAAGTCCTTAACACCACCCATTTCAGGGAGGTCAGAACATATTCGGGTTTTTCTGCTTGTTATTTGCTCCTTTTAATAGATTTTCTTGTTATCTCAGCTCTACCTTTAAAGCCCACGTAGGTATTTCCAGAGGGTTGGAAGAGCTCGGTGTGTGCTGACACAGAACTCCCTCGTGCCACCAAAGTTTCAGGTGTTCCTCTTCCAGAAAATGCACTAGTTTGGAACATTTACTGCTTTATTTTTCAGTTTCTATTTTTAGGTTCCTTTAACCACGTTGGGAGTCCTGTCTTGGGGAAAGGGCTGTGATCAGACTGAACATCATGCCAAGTCTGTTATAACTCAGGAGCACACATCAAGAGGGATGCCAAAATGTCAATTTTAGGAATAAGATCAGTAATTTATCCATCACACATCCCCTTTTTATTTTGCCAGGTGCCAAACAGACTGAGATAGATTAGCTAAATATCTCTGGATCCAGCTGCTTTCAGCCCCACATGGCTCATCCAAGATTTTGTCCACCCCCTTATGTTCCCAAATGTCTCTGGAGGTGGCAGCATTAGGACCTCCAGCTTTAAAGAAATGACAAAAAAAAAAAAAAGCAATTAAGGATTGGGATAAACAAATGGGAGCTACTGAAAGACCTCACTAGGAAACACAACTTGCTGCTCTGGCTGCAGCAAAATTAAGCACCATCCCTATTCTTGAGGTTTTGCTTCTCTTCCCCAGAGCATTTTCCCCATGAAATGTGTTAATCCCAACAGTTCCTGATACAGAATCAATGGAACCAAGAGGAGGAATCAGGCTTGTGAATAGAAAAGTGGGATGCTGAGAGGCCTCTGGGTAGAAAGAGCAGCAGCAAAGCAAGGATGACATTTCCTCCCAGTGAGAAGTGTCTTCCTCTGCTGAAACTTGAAACACCCGAGAAGAAAGGGCTCACATGAAAAGCTCTTGCATATCTAGAACAGCTGCAACATCAGGAGGAAAAATAGCTCAGGAGACGTGAGTTATTGTTGCTCAGGACTCTGAAGTATTTTCGTCCTCACACCCAGAGCTGAGCACCTACTTCCATACATTAAAACCCAAATACCCACGTGCAGGATCCGACCATCTGCCCACACCGTTCCAGTTATCACCAAATGGGGGGGGGAAAGCCCCACAGAGCCCCCAAACTCACAAGACCCTTTAATGCTCTAATTCCTCCAATTCTCAGCTTCCCCCCTGGTTGGGCTCAGTCCTGCCTGGCACAAGCCTGAGTGATAACTGGGCTCTGTCCCAGCTCAGACTCCACAAATTAGCTACATAGGAAGTTTGTACGAAGGAATAAATCCTGGCTCCTGCAAGTTCTGCTTTAGAAACAGCACCATGGACATCAGTGAGCTCCCAACAGCCCCCTTTTCCTCCATCTCCTCTCCATTTTTTCCAAAAGTGACCAGTTTTGTTCCAGGAAAGGCCTCGTGAATCTTGCCATTCCACGGCAAAAGCAGCAGGTCAGACCAGGAAGATTTAATAAGGGGGAGAAAGGAAAGGGGGAAAGAGGAAAGGGGGGAAAGAAAGGAAAGAAAAGGATAGGGAGTGAAAAGGAAAGAGGAGGGGAAAGGAAAAACGAGGGGAAAGGGAAAAGGGGGGCAAGGAAAAGGAAAGGAGCTCCCACAGGGGGTTGGGAGCTCACCCCAACTCCCTTCCCCATTTCCAGGAGGGCTCACAGCTCTGGCAAAGACAATGAGGAAAGGACACAATAAATCCAGAGCTGAACTCAAAAATAAATAAATATCTCAGAACAAGGTTTGAAGCAGTGGAAAGAATGACATTAATGGGGGAAAAGGTGTCCCAGGAAGGAGGCAGCTCTTCCACCCCCAGTTGCCACATGGCAGCTGGACTGCCTGACAAGGAGTTTCAGGGAAAAGGACATAATCTTATAATCATTGCCCCTGTAAACAAGGCAGAGCGTTGCAATTGCAGCAAGAGTCCCCTGTGCTCTGCTTGTCTGTGCACAATGTCACTAATTTAGAAAAAGGAAGAGATCCTCAGAAGTTCAGAGAATTACCCATCTCCCTCCAAGTCGAAGCTAAATGGAGTTTTCTGCACTTCCCATCTGCTCATTTTATGTAATATGTACACTTTCTTGAGATTAGATTGTCTTCCTCCTCTTTATCCGAGCTTTTGTAAGAATCAGCCAGGGCACAGACTCAAGATGTAGTGGAAAATCCCCTGCTTTGACTTGTAATGCAAGGATTTACTCAAGAAGAAAGACAAAAAAACCCCAAAGATACCTGTATTCCTTTTCCCAGTTATGGGAATTATGGACAGCTCAGATGATCAGGGAGCTAAAGAAATAACATTATACTCAGGTATAGAAATGGGTAAATTCAACACTGCTTCTCCTGTAAAATCCTTGAATTTGAATTGTTAAAAGCCAGAACAAACTGGACTTGATCATCCATCCCTGGAAGTGTCCAGATTGGACAGGTCTTGGAATAACCTAATTTAGTAGAAGGTGTCCCTGCCCATGGCCAGGGGTGGAATGAGATGATCTGAATCTAAGCCACCAGTGACAACTCCAACCACAGATAAAAACTTCATTTGAAGATGGGAACATTTGCTTTGTCTCCTCTTGTCCTCGTTTTTCCTCCCAGAATAAACATTTTGAACCTTGCAAAGCCCAGATTCAAAAGCAAGAGTCACCAAAGAGACTTTAAAGTCTCTGTAAATGAATAAACAGCTTCTTAACCTCAGACTCATCCTCCACCCAGACACAACATGTCATTTTGGAAAGCCAAAAATTTCAAACTCTGGGTATTGGTACTTTCATCTCCAATCTGATGTTCTTATAAAGGCTGTGGCCAGAGTCTCAGTCCTCTAGAACTCAATCCTAGAGGTCTTTTCCAAGCCTGTAACAATCCTGGGACTCTATAAATTGGCCACAAAGCTCCCAGCGTGGCTGTCCTGAACAGGAGAGGGTGGAACAGTCAGAGCTTCTGTCTCAAAGGGCCAAAGGTCTCATAAGGTCAGTATAAGATTTTCCCAGACCTAATAAAAAAAATAAATATATTTAAAAAGGCAAGCAAATGGGCTTGCAGCAAACAGATGCCTTTCTGTCTGCACTAAGGTGGTGCATAAATGCCAAAGTTCTCCCTGTTCCTCCACCTGCAAACCCGAGGCCGGCTGGGCTGGCTGCACATTCCCTCTGTCGTGCCCTACCCTTCTCCATGGCAGAGAGGAGAAGATCTGAGTTGACAGTGCCTGGATTATTTATAAGGATTGACTCCCACGGGGCTCCCCTGGATGTGCAGCAAAAACTGGTTATTATCCCATCTCATCCTGACGAAAACCACTCGGTGCGGTGCTGGAATCCCTCGCCCACAGAACAAGGTCCTTCCAAAACAAACCCAGCAGGCTCCAGCCTGTGAGCAGGGAGGTGGCTTGTGATTTGTTCTCACTCCCCTGTGGCTCCCATTTTCTTTCCAGGTCTCACTCTAATAGACCAACACCAGCAAGAGTAGGTGTTTCTCAATAACAGTAGAGCCATCCCAGCATCCCAGAGCGTCCCCCTGCATGGAAAGCACGCTCTGAGTGTTGAATGTGGCACATTCAAACAGGGATTTTTGGCTTTTGTATTGACCCTTCTTAGAGGGTTTATCAGTGTAATACCTCCAAAGCCAGAGCAGATGTTTTAGTGTCACCACTGCAACCTTTCCAAGGGTTGAGTTAAGGTACAGTCTTGCAGCTGCAGGAATTTCTGGGATCATTACTGGAGTCATCCCACCAGGAGGCATCTCCAGGGCTGCCAACCCAAACACACTTCAGAAACTAATCAGGGCCAGTTGAGGTGGATAATTTGGTGCATATTCCCTGGGCATTTCCTACCTCCTTTCTGCTTCTCACAAGGTGTGAAGGGCAACACCTCGGCTGAGCTGAGGAACAGGTACAGGATATTCCCTGCCTTTGAACTTGGCTGCAGGTTGGAAACACCCAAACAGACCCTCAGCTGGGCTTCTCAGAACAGGGGCAGTCACTGGTGGGCACACACCGGCCTCTCCCCTCCTCCAGGCACATCGAGTCCCCAAGAACCAGGATCCTTCTCAGGGGGGCAGGAGCCGTGTCATCAGCCGTGAAAACTCGTGGCCTGTGGCCCATGGGGTGATGCAATGGGTTTGGAAATCTTGGAAATCTTTGGAAATTACTGGAACCTTTGGAAGTGAAGTGTTGCACTTTGCTGCTGAGAGGAAAAAAAAAAAAAAAAGCAGATTTTCTTTCAGAAGTCAGCTCAACTTCCCTACCAGGCAGAGAACAGAACTGTGCAGCTGCACTTCCCCCAGCCTGGGGAAGAACATTTCCATCAGCAGTGACCTCCCAGCACAGCACAAGCCAAGGGTGAGGATCATCTGCAAATGTCACAGCAGGGAGAGCTGTGCACAGCACCCCCGAATTTGCAAGAAGCACCAATAATGCTAAAACAATAACCCTCTGCACGTGCCCTCCCACACAGCCCTGCCCCGCTCTGCACCATCCAGGGCTCAGCTTCTGCAGGCACAGCCAACGTAGGTGGGTTGAAAAAAAGGGAAACTTGTTCTTTTCTGAGAAAGAAAAGCTCCAGCAGCCAAAGGAAAGACGTGAGAGCCTAGGCTGGTGAGCCCTGCAGGGCACAGAGCAAGGGGCATTGTGAAGGCAGCGGATCAGGCACTATTTCAAGCTCCTGCTGGATTCCAAGCTCTGGCTAATTACCCTCATTTCGCCCCAAATTGTAAGTTTTGTTTAATTCAGATTTGTGCAAAACCAAGCCCCAAAAAATCCCAGTCCCAGGTGCTGCGTTGCCCCAAAGAGCCTCACCAGCTGTGATGTGCCTGCAAGGTTTGCAACTCCTGCCTTAGTCCAGTCCTGAGAAACAATATTTAACTAAACTGTACATCTTGAGCTTCATTTTCCCTGCAGAAGGGTATAACCCCAAAAGCACAGTGCTTAATATTTTCCCCAGTTTTGTGTAAAACCATCCCAGCAGACAATGAACACCACGAATAATTCCTGTGCTTCCCAAGGAAATCAATGTCCTTATCAACAGCAAATGGTAGCTGCAGTTATGAATATTTAACATACAGCGTTGCTATGAGTTTAGAAATGCCTTGAATGCCCCCAACCCAGCCCTGCAATAAACCCCATGGTCTTGTGGGATATTTTTTAATAAAAAAGAAATCAGAAACATTAAAGCTAAGCCATTAAGTGCTGGAAGTAGGCCTGAATGCCAAATGCAATCTGTGCAACCCATCAGCATATCCCAGCCCTAAGTCAGGGCCCTTCCTAATGTGTTTCACATTTATTCTTTTTGGATGATAAACCCATAAAATGTTCTTTGTGTTGCTAAATAAACAGCAAGTGCAGGTCACTTTAGGATGATACCAGTACTTAAGTGAACTGAATAATAAGTCACAGGCAAGGACAGGCCTTGCACATAAAGCTGCTGCTGTTATTGCTGCAGTGAAACCAGGGAAAACCACTGTTTTCCCAAATGTCTTGGCCAAACCCCACTGCTTACTCTCTTTTGCCCTCTGCCCTTCAGTCTGTGTGGTTTAAACCCTCTGAATCTTGTGTTACCCCATCCCTGGAAGCGTCCGAGGCCAGGGTGCGCTCCCAGGAGCTTTCACTCCGTTCCTGCCCACTGGGAATCGTCAGCAGCTTTTTTCCAGTGCTGTTTCTCTCTTTCCTTTTCCAGCTAAACCCTGGGAGTTTACAGACAAACACTGAAAATCAACCAGTGACAGTAACGAAGTGTCCGACCACTCCTTCCCCAGGCTCGGGAAACACTTCCAGCTCATCCTAATGCTGTTCCTAAAATGATGGATTCTGGCTTTATTGCCTCAAAATCTTTTAAAATCCTCTCAGCTTTATAAAGTCATTAACACAATTCATATTTGAAGATGGCAGTATTTTGTAGTTACATCCATTACATTTCAAAAACAAGCCAAAAATGGCATTTTTTTTCTCAAGAACATCGAGTCCTGAAACGTCTTCCTGAGAAGTTCCAGTGCCAAGGTGTTGGCATTTGGGGGTGAAACTGGCCCCGTGCTGAGATGAAAATATTTGAATTTATTATTTTTTACATTCCTTATACAAGATCCCAGGCATTTTAAGCTGGTTGTATGATTTCTGGATCTCGATTTTCCAACGGAGATGACCCAAAACTCTGCCAAGTAGGAAGGGGTGGGAACCGGGGAAGTTGAATAAATGCTCACTGTTTAAGTTTCCCTTAAGCAAATGACTCGTGTGCATAAATAACACGAGGAGCTGTCAATAAATTCATCCTCAGATTCTGTCAAATAGAAGAGTAATTACAGCTTCTGCTTGTTAATAATGAAATGAAACGTTAGCTGAGCTCCCACAAAAACAAACACCTTCTGATTTCATTGAAGATTAATGCTAATGTGCCAAATTGCCAGTCTCAACTTAATTGCTCTTTTTTATCTCCCTTAAGTGATAAGCAGCAGCCACAGAAGTGGTTCTGGTGACCTTGGATTTACAGAGACCTTCGGTCACAGGAAAATCTACTGCTTTTATTGCTAACTGGGCAACTCCTCTGAGGGTGGAGCATCCCATGGCCCCTTCCAGGTTTCCATCCTGCTCTGCAGAGCCCAGCTTGGGGTTCCTGTCTAACAGGGTTCACCTGAACCCCTCCAGTCCAAGAGAACTACTTTTCCCTCTCTGTGACAACTTAAACCCAATTTTTTTTTTTTTTTATGTTTTTTTTTTACTTCTTTAAAGACCAAGCGGCTCATTTTTCCTTCCCCGTTCGTGTTTTGCAACAATATATTTGCAGGAGGAAAAAAAAAATATCACCCAGCTGCTTCCCATCTCCATGGCAACATCCTGCTCGGGCTCCGATTGATAAATCTTTTGCAAAATCCTGTTACTGCAGGTTAGTTGTGGCAAAAATTATACATTATCACTCCCAAATAACTCCATGCTATTTAACATGTTGCCTGGCTGGACACCACGGCCCGGTTTTAACCCTTGTACACTGAGCAGCCTTCAGTTTGTTGGTGGTTTTCCAGGCAGGAGGTAATTGCAGACACGGTTTAATCCATTTCTGTGTCCAAGCTGTGACTTTGCAGGGCTTTGTTAAGTGTCACAATCACTAAATGGCTTCACATGAGCCCAAAGGAGAGGAGAGAACAAGACCCTACCCACAGCCTTAGAGAAAGCTGCTGTTGCACATCTGTCCATCACTTCTCTCCACCATAAACCAACCTCTGCCAGCACAGAGAGCAAAGACAGCCCAGGAATGTCCTTGCTCATCTCCTGGGCTGAAACCTGGGAAGGCCTGAGCAGAGGAACCAGGGGAGAAGGGAAGGATTCCACACCTGTGCTCTCCTGCACAGAGCCAAGGGGCAGAGCTGCCCAAATGAACTGGAATTCCCTGTCCAAAGCCCTTCCTCCTCCTTACTCCTGACTCTTCCTTAGTGGGATCTGCCTTCTTTCAACTCCAGCCTCCCCAGGTCAGCAGGTCCAGGCTGTCCCTGCTGGAAGGGCCCTTCAGGCAAAGTTCAAATGACCAATTAGTGTCTCTGGGTACTTTTAAGCTGCTTTCCCAGTTTGCCAAGGCTGAGTCAGTAACCTTTGAAAACACAAAGCTTATCGTAGGACGCCTCCAGCTGCATCCTCAGACATCTCTGCCTGGTGATGGAACATTGCTAGGGCTTGGGGGCTCATCTGGATCTGAAGCCATCCAGAAAAGGGAGAACTCAGCCAGATTTTCCCACTAGTTAATAATCCTCTAAGTTCAAAACTACTACCTTGTTAATTGGATTTTTCTGGCTTGATCTTAAATCTGTTGGGTCTTTCTCTGAAGAAAAAGCCTTTCAGTACCTGGAGGGTCCTCCCAGTGAAGGTGCTTATCCAGTGAAATTAAGTTACAAGCTTCTTTTTGATAAGATAAACAGACTGAGCTCCTTAAGTCTATCACTGTAAAATATTCTCTGCAGCCCTTCATCGTTCTTTATTAATTATTTCAGCTCAGTGACACGGCAGCAGAAAGGTAAAATAAATAAATAAATCCCGAAACAAGCAGGGGGAAAGAAAGGGAGATACAGGGAACTGATATCCAAGGCAGGGAATAGGCCAGGATTTCACAAAGTGCATTCAAGCTGTTATACAGCTGGAGTAGAAATTTATTCCAAAGGCCTTCCCGAGGTGCAGCACTGCTGCCCTGAGCAGGGAAAGGCACAGGGAGCCAGGGGAGCTGCCAAATGTAGGCTGAGATAAAGAGACACCCCTTGTGCTGTTAAACACCCGAGACAGGGGCAGGCTGGGGGTGATAAGCTGGGCTGTCCTTTTAGCCAAGGATGTCAACACAGATTTCAACACCTCCTCACAAAAACCCTCACAGATGCACATCAGACACCAGAGGAACAGGCAGATCCCTATCAGGGCACTTGGGAAACTGCAGCAGGGGCTTCTTCTTCGAAGATTAGTTTGTAATGCACATAAACCAAGCTTGAATTAGGTGGTGCAAACCAGCCAGCTGGGAATTCTGCACATTATATTTGTTGATTTACGGATTTATTTGCAGTGTTCAAGTCACCAAGTGCTCCCAGGGTAAAGCAGCCCCCTGAGATCACAGCAGTGATTTCCAGCGCTCTGTGCTCACACTCAGCTCGTTCCTCTCCTCAGAACTGTGATTCCAGGCCAGAAGGACCCCACAATCCCCAAACACCCTCTGGGGTGGGTGTTGATGGATAAGAACACCCAGCCTGGCCCTGGGGGCACAAACTGCTCCTTTCCCAGCCCAGGGAAACCCAGAGCAGAATCCTCTGGAATGCCCCGCCATGGAAAACAGGAATAATTAATTCTGGTCAAAAAAAAATTAAAATAAAGATCAATATTCTCGAACTGGTCATCACAAATGATCACCTGGCAGCTTCTCCAAGAGAGAAATTTGGGACTGGCTCCAGGGGCAGAAAACAGAAATATCCATGTACAGATGCTGGATTATGCCCAGGGAAGAGGGTAGGGACAGAAAAACAGCCCCTGTGCCTTGGAGCCCCAGACCACAGCAAAAAACCCCTGCTCCCCCCAGTTCTAGTTGTGACACAGCAATTATTGCTCTGCCACCACAGTGAGATGATGGGTTTTGGCTCGTTTTGCAGAGCCAGGGCAGAAAAAGGTGGTCAGTGTAATTCCCATCTCAGTCCTGACCTTTACCAGCCAGCAAGCAACAGTCAACACGTGCATTTCTCATTCCATTTTTCAAAGCTGCTTCGCTTACATATGACAGTGACAACGACAGTGTCATTTGTTACATCGCTGACCCTCTCATTTGATTAATTCATGATTTAATTTTCGGCTCAACTTGATCAAGTGTCTCTGAATCGAAACCGTTTGCATTAAAAATAACACATCTTTGCCCTTTTATTCCCAGCGTTGTGGCGGGTGTTGCTTGAAAATTCAATTGGTGCTGTTTAATTAATAAAAAAAAATGGCTAATAACGGGAAAAAAAAAAAGAACCCCCAGGCCTGGATGAAAATCCCTGGTGAAAAATGGATTTTAGGAGGGACTATAAAATTCAGACATTCCCATTTGCACTTTGGCTGGATTAAGACCTGAATCTTCATGGGGATGGTGGTGATTGCCCAGCACAGCTGTGGGAACACCCAAAAAAGTGATGGGATTCAAGTTCCCTAATCTGAGTGATTTTTATAGATCTGAGTGATGAAGGGGATTTTTTTTTCCTGATTAATATATTGTAATTAATTCTCTGAAGAATCCTTGCTTAGGAACTTTATTAAATCCCATTAAGACTAATGAATTGTTGTTGTTTCCTAATTATATAGTTGTTTCTAGTTTAATGAACTGTGTATTAATAGACTTATAGAACAGACATTTTGCTTTCAGGATGGAAATACTTTAAATAAGAGATATATATTCTTGCTAATGGCATCAGTTGCCAGTGACAATCGCATTTAATGAATCTGTTGGAAAATCCTGTCCTTTTAAATACAGATTTTACTTATTTTGTTAGCTAAAGAGGCAACAAAAAAGCCAAAAATTAAATGTATTCGATGTTTTATGCAAAGCTGATATTTTTTCCTCCTGTTAATTCAATTCCTTACTGCAAAACAAGATCTCCAGGCCTCTGCAACCAGCTGAATGCTTCTGATTCCAGTGATATCACAAAGGAAAAGCAGATCAGTGCAGGACAGGAGCCCCCTGAGAGGTTTTATCTCCACAAAATAAATCAAGTGCAAGGATTTTTTTCCAGCTGAAAGCCATTTTGAAGGAGATGTGGTGCCAAAATCCACTTGCCCACCCAGGACTGAGCCCACCTGCCTCTCACAGGCTTGACGCAAATCCTTGTTGAGACAACAATTTTGGGGTGAGCACCCAGGGAAAAACAGGGCTGGGAAAGAGCTTTGAGTGAGATTTTGGAGGACTAAATAGCCCAGAGTGTTCTTTAGGTTGGTTTTGGTCCCCACCCTGCCTGGGGGGAGATGCACAACCTGCTCCAGGAATAAACCAGGTGGGTGTGGGGGAAAAACCGTCTCGTTCTCAGCCCCAGAGAGATGCTGAGCATCCCCCAGGGGTGAGCTCAGTACCACACACCAGCCGGTCTGTGCTGCCCTGGCGATGCCACCCAGCCAGGACACACCTGTCCATCAGCCCAGCCTGCAGTTATTTCACCATCCTCACTAAAAACAGAACCCACACTTCTGCAGCCACTCAACAGCTGTGCTGAATTCCCTCCCGCGTGGCTGAACCCGCTCCCAGCCTGGTGCGTAATGCAAATGTTCCCTGGCACTTCTGTGCCAGTTTGCCCCCAGAGTTCCCCACTCCATGCAGATGACAGCGTGACATGAGGGGGTTTGTGCTTCATTAATTCCCTTTCAGCCTTCCCAACATCCTTCCATGACCATCCCAGAGAGGCGACTCCATTACCTGAACCTGCTCCGTCTCCGAGCAGAGAAGCTGCTGCACCTCCATCAGCTTTGAAATCTCACTGCAGGGGCAAAGTTGGTGCCCAGGGCTGGAATAAAGAACAAAATAACCCTTGTACATCTGTTTTCCAAGGAACTGGCCTAGCACAGAGCTCAGGGTTTGCTCAGACCCAGCAGCTGCACAGTCATACCTACAACAGATTTCATCCAAAGGAATAAACCCAGTTCCCCTGCAAATACCTCCTGAACTTTTTCCTGAGGATATTCTGGAGGGCAAAACAGAGACACTCCTAAAATAGGAGCTGCTTAAAAAGTAAGAATTGCTACTGCTTAGGAAAAAAATAAAAAGGCATCATCTTGAATGCTAATGCACCTAATCTTCAACAGAGTGCAGCCACACCACAGATTAATTTCAGTGCAGAGATTATGTTAATATGCCAAAAAAAAGAAGTTGTGATATTGAGTTAGATCAAAGATTTTTCATTTCAGTCACTGTCTTTGGCACCAGGCAGTAATGCCTGTTTCAAAGTGAAGTCAAAGGCCTCTATAGAGCACTGAGTTGAACAGTAATTATTACAGGGAAAGGCATAAAGTTTAGACCAGAGTGTTGCTTGATCTTGATCTGACATTAGTTGCTTAAAGTAACGGGTGTTTGATGAGGAATGACAAACCCCTCCTAAGGCCAGTGCTGCTCCTGGCAGAGACTGGGGCCTTTCCTTCCTAACCTGAGGAGGAAACTTGGCAGCAGGTCCTCACTTGACCCATGTGATATGAGCCACTCCAGCTCCTCCCAAAGGAGCTGGGGCTGTTCAGAGCTGGAATCATCGTCCCTGGAAGCATTCAAAGCACATGTACATGGGGGACATGGTTTAATGGTGGACCTGGCAGAGCTGGGGGAATGGCTGGACTTGACCTTAGAGGTCTTTTCCAGCCTTAACAATTGTGTAAAGCTTTCAGCATCCAGCCCCATCCAACCAGTGTTTACCCAAAGAGCTCTGAAGTGTCTCTTCTCTGCACTCAGAGAGGCAATGAGGGGGAAGGAAAGCACTGCCTGAAGTGAACCATTGTGAATGTAAAACACAAAACTAGCAAACACTTTCGGGAGCATCACTCCTGCCTCCCCCAGCCACCCAAGGACACCTAATGAGGGAATTGCTGTGGGATGCACAGCCTGGCCAGTCGACAGCAGAGTCCTCACCACAGTGAAGTGAGAGCCCTGCTGAACCCACAGCTCATTAGCCCTGCAGTGCAGCAGCTCTGAGCCTCCCCTCTGACCTCCCAGCCTGCTGCAAAGCTGCTCCTCAGGCACAGACAGGCAGGCAGCCCACCCACAGCTGCCTTTGGTTTCACCCTGCCTGCCCTGGCAGCCCCAACACATTCTCCCCCAAAGCAACAGCCCTGGCCATTGCTGTCACTCTGTACACCTGCACTGCCAGGTGCTGGATTTACAACCTCCCTGCAGTGGAGATGGGCCCTCGCTGGGATGGGGAGAGGCTCTGGAAAAGGAGGATGAAAGGCAGCCACCTCCCCACTGCTGAGCAGGGCTGGTCTCATCACCCCCTGCTCCCACACACCCCACAGAAAGTCCCTTTCCACTCCCCAAGAAGCATTTTACAGAGAGAAACATTAAGTTTATAGGTACACAAGCGCTGAACAAACTAAGCTTGATAGTCCCCTGGGAGGCTGACACCCAGCCAGACCCATCTATCACCTCCTCCTGTGCTTTAACCACCCCTTTGTCTCCCAGCAAATATTTTAATCCTATTTCTAGAGCCTCCCAAAGGCACAGCAGCTCTTTGACTTAACATGCTGACTATTTCCAGGCACTCCAGCCATAACTCTCCATCTGCTCCCTGCAGGGCAGCTCCCAGCTCGGAGAGCCCCGTGGGAACCCCAGAGCTCCCAACATCACCAGCACAGACCGTGACCTGCTCCCCCAGCAGACAAGCTCACTTTTTATTCCAGCCTACTTAAGACTAACCCCTCCCTCCAAACTTTTGTCAAGCCAAGAAACACTTGAAGAATTCTCTGGAATGGAAATAAAAATTCCAGAAGCCTCTCTGTGGTTAAAGTTTGAAAAAGCACCTTAAAGAACTCCTGGGAGGGAAGCACATCCAGACTGCTCTGGAATCCCAGCCACACTCCCACCATCCCAGGCTGCTCCTGTCAGCCCCCCAGGTGTGCAGGGGCTGGGATCCCACCCCACCAGGGCTGGGCAGGGACCTCTGGGTGCCCAGGTGTTCTGGCAAAGCATCTCCTTCCCCAAGATTTGCAGCCTGTCCCCATCCCAGGACAGTATTTCCCTGTTTCCCAAAGTCACAAACTTCCAGTCACACTTGCTTAAAATGAATGCCAGCTGTGGTGGGACCTTATCAGATCAGAGAGCAATCACTGAGCCCCTGACAATATTGGTTAATGATGTTTAACACAGGCTCTGGCTGATTAAAACCGAGCCCCTCTGCTCAGGCCCAGCTTGGCTCCAGCCAGGCTTCTGGGATCCCAAATAACACCGGTCCCAGCACACAGAATGGGAACAGCCCCCTGTGCAGGGCTGGCACACTCGTGGCTGTCTGTGTTTGCCAGTTCCCAGGGTGTTGCTGGGTGTGGAATGAAGTGTTTTGCTGTAAAATCCCAGCACAGGTTCCTGTCACTGCCTCGCAGGAGCGACATTCGCAGGCTGAGCGGGAGACACGGAGGGAACACACGAGAGCCCCCAGAGCCCCAGTTCTCTGCTGCTCCTTCACATGGGTGTTCCTGCCAAGGCAGACTGCTGCCACGCTTGACATCTTTGCATTTGCACCCTCCTCAAGCTTCTCACCTTGCCTTTTTTGCCAGTGAAAACAAAGAGAGATCGCAGCCAACGTCCCGTTTTTACGGCTTTGCTCCGGCTGCAAGGGCGAGATTTCAGTGCAGCAAGAACAGTACATATGTTATCATTTCCCTGTGTTTTTCTCCCAGGAAAAGCACAAGGGGAGTTTTGCTTCCCAGGGCAACAGTTTTATTTCCCAATTATTTCTTTTCTTTCTTTATTTTTTTGGAAGGCTCTCTCGGCACTTGCTTTGCAATGTGGAAGTTTTTTGCTCCTCTGCACTGCTCAGAAGTGTTGTGAGTTTTAATTAGCAGGTTTGCAGTCTTTTTTTCACT
The DNA here is from genome assembly GCA_035583135.1 of Lophotriccus pileatus. NCBI lineage: Eukaryota > Metazoa > Chordata > Aves > Passeriformes > Tyrannidae > Lophotriccus > Lophotriccus pileatus. Next base: position 5,596,602 of record JAWWES010000076.1, on the reverse strand, counting down.
CATTATAATAACAGGCAAGAAATCACAGTTAAATTAGTAAGTCAAGTTCCTCCTCTGAATTACTGTTGGGCACAACCCAGAATGTTTTTAATATGTGTAATTATGTTCAAGGAACTTGTCAGTCACTACGTTAATAGGAAACTCAAACACACTGGCTGCTCCTGCCTTCTTGAGGGCACATAAACCTGATGGCTTCTTGTGAACAACCCACCAAATAAATACAAACCCCCCACTGTGCTGTCCCAGAGATGTCCAAGCAGAAAAATTCCTTGTTACACGAATCCCCAGTCGAAAACAAATGCAGATTCAAGATTCCTAATTGCATTTGAGACTGGAGCATCTTGCCATGACTTGTCAAGGAAATCTTCTCTGGGGAAGGCAAAGAATCATTTGGGAATGGAAAGAGTAAGATAGTCACAAATACATGAACCTTCAAGTGTTTTCTTATTCTTAAAAGTCTGAATATTACATAGAATTGCTGCTCCGAACATTTTTTCATCACATACTGGTTTCTAGTCATGTCAATGGCACAATGGGATATATATATAAATATTAGAATTGGCAGGATTGTGATTTTCACTTAAAATTACTTTTCTGTTGTTGGAACTCATTTAACCACTACAGGAATTGGTTGGCAATTTAAAACAGGCAGGAAAGAGGCATTTTCTCTGCTGGCCTCCCTTCAGCACATCACTTGGTGGCCCAGCAAACCTGGCTGAGGGGCTCCTGAGGAGCCCAGATGATGCATCTGCAGTAAACCTTTTCCTGCCAGGCTTCAGCTGCATCTTTAGTTCCTTGATTTTCTGCCTTCAGTTCTAACAGAACGACCAAACACAGGCAAAACTGAGCAGTTACAGTGACAGCTGTTTGTCACACACTCGGCAGCACACCCAGCTTCTCGCTCTCCATCCCCCTTTTGCATTATTTACAAACTATTCCCTTAATAAATGCACACAAAATACCAGCTCGTTGTTAGTTTGAACTTGTTCTAGTTCTGGAAATACACCAGTTGCTGTTCTCTTCAGTGGCAGACATGGGCTGGAACGGGAAGGGGCTGAGCACTGGCTTTTCTCCCACTGCTTTACCATCCTGCCTCCAGCAATGGCTGATACTTGGGTGCCACAGAGAAAAATACATGTTTATATATGTTTGTTGCTGCCCCTGGCTAAATGTATGGTGTTATTCCACAGAGGAAAACTACCTTTCCTTTCACAAGGCTCAGAAAGGCAGCTAAGAAAAACAGATGAGTATTAAAATGTATCCTTATATATATATAAAGCAAAAAGCACTGCTGTAAATCTCTCTCAACATTTTAATGTGATTTTTTTCTACTAAGTCAGAACAGTCACAGATTAAACTTTCATCCTAAGATGCTGAGAGACTTGAGGGAGGTACGTGCAGAGGTGCTGAGGGGAGAACATTTCCTCTGCTCCTTGTGCTGATCTGGGGAGATTCAGACCTGTGGGGAGGGCAGGACCCTTTTTTGGGGAGCTCCAACCTCCATGCATGGAACAGGCTGAGCTGGTCAGTGTGATGGAGCTTTCTAAACATACCTATCAGTCAGCTCATGGGCTGCACAACTTTTGCTGGCTGGGGGGGAAACGACAAACTTGTAGGACTGCAAGTCCCGGCACTTTGTGCTCCCAGGAAAAGCTTTTTGCAGGGAAGAGGGTCCGGAGGCGGTGGCGGTGGGGGGTGCTGGGCTTTCCTGCCTTCAAAAAAAACCCTCTTCTCCCCCTCCCTTGAGGCTGCAAACCAGACTTCAGAAAACAGTCATCCAGTGCCTCAGACTGACAACCGAGTGCTTGAATCTCGTCACAAGATAAGCCCCGAGTACTTCACAGCCGGGGGGAAATAATGCCATTAATCCAGCACGGGGGATGGAGATGCATTAGCTGCACCCAGGGGAGGGCTCGGCTGCACAGCTCCAGCCCCAGCGACAGCAGATGGAAAAGCAGCTCCAGAAGGGCTTTGACAAGCAGGTCTCTCCTCTCTGCTCCATTTAGGAAAGCTCTGAGGATGGCACAGGCACGACAACAACGGGGTTTTTTTACCTGCTGCAACCCCCAGCTACAAATTTAATAGAATTAATTCTTCACTGAGAGACACGCGTTGAGGAACCAGGAAAACACCGAGTAAAGTGTCGTCTTTCTTGAGGCAAGTTTAGGCTTCAGAGGTTTGGATTGTTTCAGGAAAAGAAATCAGAGCTCTGTGTCTGTTGGTGTGAAACTGCAATATTGAGTCACCAGCCCCGAGGGGATTTAAGAGATGTGCAGATGTGGCACTCGGGGACGGGGTTTAGGGGTGGCCTTGGCAGTGCTGGGGGAACGGCTGGACTCGATGGTCTTAGAGCTCTTTTCCAACCTAAACAATTCCATGATTTCCACCCACAGCTGAAGCGAGCAGCAGGATAAGAGCCAGGCTCCCTGCACATGAGGTACCTCAAGGATCTAAAGAATCCTGGAGCTGTCTCCAGGCTGTGCCTCAGAGCTGGCATGTGTCGTGCAGGTTGGCACCTCACGTTGACACTGAGGGAAGAGGAGCAGCCCTGTACCAGTTATCACTTGAGAGGGGCCCATAAAGAGCACATTGCTAAGAGGCTTCTTGTTAGTAGTAGAGAGCTGGAGATTGTATGATTCATCATCCCCTTTTTGGAAAGCTTGCAGAGCACAGGAACAGCACAAATACAATTCCAGTGGAAACGAAACACTGTGCCTTTGCACACTGGCTTGGCTGGGCAGTCATCATCATCTCCATTTATTTCATTTAATCTTTTAAGTGCACAAATGTAAAACGGTTCTGGTAAGCACAGAGAGGATAAATGAGGTTAAAACAGTGGAATCAAGTCAGGCTTATGCTGAGGTTTTGTACCTTCAGCCCTCTGTCCTTTCTGCCAGAACCATTACTAAGCAATCAGCTTTAAACATTTCGGGCCTCAGTGGCAGGGCTTGTGCATAAAAAGTCTGCCTGCTTTTAGGGAAATCCAACTCTTCATCGTAAAAGAGCTGCACAGGGAAGATAAAATGCAACAAACGCACCTCACTGTAGCATAATTGTACTGGAATTAGGAGGAAACCACAGGGTTTTTTTGGAAAGAGACTGATTTTCTCAGAGCCCTTGAAAAACAGGTGGGTCCTGACCTGCAAACCTGCCTGGATCCCAGGCTGGAGGCAGCAGAGCTCCAAAGTCCAACATCTGTGTGGACCAAGAGGTGTGAGAGACAAATGCACAGGTAAATGAGGGGGTTAAAAGGGAAGGAGAGGCTGGAGCAGTGCTGGGAGCCACCAGCCCCATGGGCAGGAGGAGAGGGAACCCCAAGCTCCAGTTCCTCCTCTTCCTCAGCCCCAGCCACTGCTCATGCAAAGGGGCAGCTGAGGCCCCCCTCCCAACAAGTTTTTAATCTCAGATACTTTAATTCATTTCAGTTGCCATCTTAATGTAAATTTGCAGCATGAAAACCAGGAGTAACTCAACACTAGGAAAGGAAAAGCTGAAACAAAAGCCTGGAAACCTTGGCAGACTCTTTGAAATGTCACAACTCTCTTGAACATCATCTTTGTTTTTGCAGGCAAATTACAAGTCCATGTTCGGAAGTGTTTTTGTTCTGCCACTCTGCTGTGACAGTGTCTGCTGGCAGCCTCTAATTCATTCAGGAAAATCCACAACAGCAGTGAGGAGGAGGAAATGACAACAGCTCTGTGCAGCTCCTCTTCTCTCCCTGCCAGGCAGCAGCAAACACTGACTTCCAGTGTAAAGGGGTTTTAGGACTTCCTAAGCTCTTCTTGACACTCCTCAGGCTCTTGTCTGTGCCTCCAGATTTTTCCTCCAGGTGATCTGCAGCTGAATCACCACGAGGTCCCTGCTTCACCTCTCAGCTTGTTGTCTCACCTAACAGACCTCTGTGCCTTATCAGTCCAGATATAAAGGGCAAATGAGATGCACAAGAATTAACATGGAAGATCTGGGCTGCTCCTGTAGCCGAGATTAATTCAGTACATTTTCAGAGCCCTCGGGGATATAGATTCTGGGATTCTGATCTATGGTTGTTATTCTTTTAAAGGAAAATAGATTTACCTAATTTACAATCAGTTCTGATGGTGGGAGGAGGAATTTAATTCTTTTTTTTTTCTCTTTTGATAAATATACTGCAACTTTTCTATAATCCCTATTAATCTGATCTCCTAGGGAAAAATTTGCTGATCCATCATCCCGTGGCAGGCTTAATTCCCTTAGTGCCTCCAGGCAGGAGAAATGGATTTCCTCTTACCAACCCCTCGCGCCTCTAAAACCTCCTGGTGAAAACTCTCCAAGGAACTCAGCCCTTGTCCACTGATGGGGGGAAAAAAACATGTATCTGTGGAGGCCGGAGCAAAGGTGCTGTGGGGAATCAATGCAGTGATTCCTAAAGCATTCCCATGGGAAAGCTGAAATCCGCAGGGTCCCCCCTCGCCGGCTGCTCGTGCAGACACAGACACCACTCAACCCTCCCCTGTTCAGAAGCAACAGGGAAAGAACATCTGTTGAAAAATAAATGCGGGGATAATTATACGTGATTGAGGATTGGAAAGCGCTATTTTTAGCCTGGCATTCAAAAGATCTGATGAATCAAAGGTTTGTGCTCAGCATTTCGCTCTAAAATAGGAGCGGAGGGTTGACCCGCGGAAGTGGAGCGCCGAGGTGCCGTGTCCCGCGGGGAAGCTGCGCTTCCATCGGCATCCAGGCACAGGGAATGGGACCAGCCCTTCGTTTCAGCAAGAAAGCCTCTATTTTTCCCCTCCAGGATGAGCAGGAGCAGGTGAACATCGAGGCTCTTTGGTCATTATCCAAGTTTCTTTGGGCTCACTCCGCTGCGGAAGATCCAGGAGCGCGCCGTGGTGACACGCATCGAAGGGCCGGCAAACGTCCTCTGGAAGGGAGATGGATCCCACAGGAGCACTCCTGGGTTCTGATCCCACGTCCCCACGATGATGTCATTGGCAGAGAATCACGAGAGAACCCTGACAGAACTGTTTTTCATCTGCTGCATTAAAAAAGTAGATGGAACCCGTGGGGATGTTTGAAAGGGGCCGTAAATAGAGGGAGGGTGAAGCTGCAGTCAGAGCTGGGCAGGTTGGATTCCCCCCCTCCAGGAAATTCTGTGTTTAAAGAACTATATGGAGACATAAAAGGATGATGGACTCAGTTCTGGTGGCTGCCAAGAGAGCCATAAATGCCCAAAATACACGTATTTGCTGGAGTGATGGGATTGCTTTCAGTGCCATCCTCCTGAGCAGGGCAGGACACTGCTCTGTGCCCGTGGGGGCTGAGCCCAGGGGCTCCTGTGCTGGGAACAGCAAAACCAGCAGAAAAATAACTCTTTGGGGCTGTGAGGAGCCCCCAGTTGTACAGCCAGGAAGGATTGGGGGAACAATGAGGGGAAAAGCAAATAGAGCTGCTCCTGCTGTGCCATCGTCCCCTCCAAACCTGAAGGCTGCTGCACAGGAGAGGAAAGAGCCAGCAATGTGCAATCAGAGAAGCTGTTTCTCACACTTATTGCCCTTGAATTGGCAGAGTGAGACATCATGTTTTATATTAACTTCATAATAATTACAGTTATTACTGAATTCATGTATACCAAAGAGGTTACAGCTCCCTAGGAAAGCTCATAATATTATTAATGGATATGCCAGTCCATTGGCAGGATCATGTAACAAGCTAATTCAAACATTTTGATATTAAACAGCATACCTCCAAAAATGCATGGATTTGTGCCTGGTCTCTGGGAGCAATGGCAGTGACACACATCTGGCATGCAAGAAATCATCCTTTGGAAAAAAACTACTTTATAAAGCACTGGTAGCACAACCCAAGAACAGTCATAAGTGCTGCCTTTATTTAAAGCAATGAAAATAAATCTAAAGGGTTTTTTTTTTCATACAGAGGAGCGCTGTGAGAAATGAAGGAATTGCAGCTAGCTGTGGAAAACCATTGGAAAGGAAGATTTTGTCCGTAGGAGAAACTAAGGAACTCACCCATCCTTTCCACACGATTAGTTGTGGAGATTTAATTTCTCTGGGCGTGTGTTCGCATGGGCAAACAAAGTTTTCCATCAGATTAGAGGTGGTGACCCATCTCCAGGGCAGCTGCTGTTGTTGCTTAAAGATCAGGAGAGTGGCTAAAGAAGTCAGAAAAGGTCAACTTTGGGCGGGGGGGGAAGGACTGCAGGGGATTCCTGACACGAGGAAAAACGTTCTCGATCAGGATGGTCAAAGGCTGGGGCAGCTCCACCTCATCCCATCTGCCCTTCATGGATAGTGGAGCAGGAATGTGTGGTGTCACAGGGACATAAACTCAGATTGGGCCTATAACCTCACATTGATTTTTACTGTAAATCCAATACTTGCAGGCTGCCATCAAATGAATTGTTGCACATAAAACCCAACCTACATGACGGGACTGAAATCAGACAGCAGGTCTATTCCAGGACTGTTGCAATTTCCTCCCTTAATGTCAGACTGCAGCAACACAAGCATCTTTCAAAAAAATTAAATTGCTATTAAACTTTCTGCCCATCTTTGTAAATTAACCTCTCTTTCATCTCAGCTTTTGATTTAGCAGGAAATAATTTTTGGAGCAGTTTCCAGACTCCTTCCATCAGGCGTTTGGGCTGTGGTCAATAAGCCTGAGTTAATTACCTGCCTAAACAGATCATGCTGCTGTGCAAACTGGTGCCTCATCTGGACTGCAAATACTGGTTCTCTCTCTCCTTAAAGGTGAAGTTGAACCCCCCAGGACAGCCCCTGTGTGGAAGTTCCAACCATAAGTTGCTTTTCATTTCTCCGGTGCAGAGCCTGGGACTGGGAGCCCTTGGCCACAAGGACTTGGGAGAGCAGCTGAGAACATCCCAGATGCTGAATTTGCCATAACCTGGAGAACCTTTGCATCCCACAGGCTGGGAGGGGGAGTGGAGCCGAGCCACAGGCTGTGGTCAGCACTAGAAATAGCCCTGCAGATTCAGCAAGATGTTTTCCAAAAAAAATACAGCATTTCCTGGGAAAAACAGGGCAACACATCCTGCTGCTGCCCTCTCTGTGACCCTGCAAGTGATGCCAAGCAGGTACAGCTTTGGTGGGGGGGTTCTCTGGCCATCAGCAGGTACCAGGTCCCCAGGTCACCCCTCAGAAGATCAGTGCTGCCTCCTGCAGCTCCAGAGGAGGCTCGTTCCTCACAGCATTCTGCAGCCAGAAGCACAAATGCAGACACTGGCAACTGCAGCCTGCAGTGCCTGGGCCAGCTGAGCCTGATCCCATAAAAGTCTGAGCTGGAAGCAGCTGGAAATGAGCTGTTTGTGAGCACCTGAACACTGGGACATGTTTGTTCCCGCAGTCCAAGTGCTGCCAAGCTCGGGCACAGCAGCACTTGGTGCCACTCAGGACAAATGTGACCTGAAGCAGAAGCTCCACCAACTGCAGTGCCCAGTGTGGGACAGCACTGACACTCTGGGGCATCATTTGTGGGCATCCTTTTTGGACACAGTGACACATTTGGGGCATTCACCTTGACAGGTGAAGCAAAGGTGGCCTGAAGCTCCCGTGGGCAAACATCAGGAATCCAGCACCTTGGAACCAAGCAATGGGCTCCTTTTGGGACCTGCACCCTGCAACCTCCCCTCTCTGACAAGCTGCATGGGAGCTGCTGCTGCTGGGCTGAATTCCTCTGGTGCTAACAAAGAATCTGCTCTAGATTTACACCTGAACCTTTGCTTTTATGTTATTGCACCCACTGCTTCGGCCACAAACCCACAGCCTGTGCAACCAAGGGGGGAAAGCAGCACCAAAGACTCTTTCTTTTCCTTTTAAAGTGTGTTTTTTTCACGTGAAAGGCCTGGCCCACAACCAGACGAGGCTGTGTCCAAGCCAGGTGAACCCTCATTTATCCATTATCAACAAAACCCTAATTGAGAGATCAATTGGGAACCTGCCTCTTCACGCACGATTTGGAGAGCTGACAAAGGCACCTGTAGGGGCTGGAAAATAAGTTCTGCCTCATTACAAAAGAAATTGCACCTAAATGAAAAACAACATATAATAAGAGCTCTAAAATGCCTGCAAAATGCTGCCAAGCAGACAGGTAATCCAATGATGTATAGCACACACCATGCCTTTGACAAGGGTCACCCTTAATTATTCAGCTATTGAAGGAGCTGAACTCACTTCCCCAAAGGCTTAAATGTTTTTTATTATGATGTGTAAATTCCAGGGCAGAGAATTAGCTGGTCAGACCCTAAGAATTGCACCTCTTTGACAGATTAGGACCTAAATAACCGTATGTGCAGCAAAGCAGAGGCACATTTTTCTGCTAGTACCTTTGAAGAGGTTTCTAAGTCAGGATACCCTTCAAACATTCCCCTCCCCTTCTGTTTGGCTGTGGCTGTTTGTAAAAATTTAATGGCCTAAACTGCAAAATATTTAATAAATCTGGGGAAGGCTGGCTTAGCACATCTCCAGCTCTGCAGAGGGAAGGCACTGCAGCACAGCAGAGCCCCCCCAGTCCCTCACTGCAATAAACCCCACAACAAACCCCACAGGTTTATCATCCTCACCAAGAGGGATGAGAAATAGATGGTTTGGTGTGGGGAGTTTTATCTTCTTTTGCTGGAAAATGCACAGTTTATAACCACTTATGTAATTACTTATATATTACTCTAAGCTGGACTTGATAGAGGTCGTTTCCAACTTTAATGCTCTTTCATTCTCTATTTCCACAAGTAAATTTGATCTCATCACATCTACTTTTCTTAAAAATCATCATTATTTATTATTAATGTTTTTTAAAGCATTTCCTCCAGCTGTGTGCACACAGGAGCAAGTCCAGCTGCTGAAGACCCCTGGCCAATCTGGATTTATCCAGGTGTTCTGGTGGAGTGCCTTGGTTTGGGCCTGGTGCTGAGCAAGAGGAGAAAGGCTCTTCTTCCCTCTTGCCGCAGTCTTTTGTAAACCTGAGGGAATACAGCCAACCCTGTGCCACTTTCTGGGCTGCAAAGTGAGATGAGGATAATAAAAGACATCCTGGAAAGAGCCAATAATGGTAAAATGATGTTTGGGCACGGAGGCCACGTGTGGTTGATGGGAAAAAATGAACGAAGCAGATGATGGAGGAGGTGCTGGAAAAGTCGTCTGGATCAGCTGATTAGGCTCCCATTCAGCAGATCCCTGACAAATGGGATGGATTTCGTGGAATAAATCCCTGGCTGTCCTGGTTTATCTCCACACCTCTCCATTTACTTTCCTTTGGGATCACAGGATCCTTTTTTTCCTCCTTTTCCCCCTTTTCTGAGGCCTGTTCCTGTTGTGTCCTGCCAGTGCAAATGCCAAAGTCAGCAGATGAGGGTAAGAAGTTTTGAGGTCACCTGGCTATGGAGGAGCAGAGGATGAGCAACTGTTTTGTGGGAGATGCTGCTGGTCCTCCCAGGGGATGGTGGTCACAGATCCCCCCATTGCTGCAGGGTTGGTGCCCAACCATCCTCTTTCCCTCTTGAATTTTCCCTCTCCCCTTCCCAGCAGCTGCATCCTCACCCACCCAGAGCGTGGTACCCACTCCTGCAGCCCCCTCAGCCCCTCCACTGCTGCCCAGTGCCCCTGCCCAGGCTCTGCTGGGGCACAGACACCTAAAACTGCTGCCTGGAGAGGTTCTCCCTCCCCTCAGCCCTTCCTGAGGACCTGCTGGCGTGCTGGTGGTGTTGGCACCCGTGCCAGCCCACTGCAGAACGATGCCTCAATGCAAGATTAATGAACAGAGGGGAACATTGCCTGCAATTAAAAATAAAAGGTACAAGATGCTGCTGTTGCAGGCAGGAGCACCACCAGCTGCATTGAGATCCATATTATTTAATAATGCACGTTAAATTGTTACAGGCGTTTTAAAAAGCTGACTCTGCTCCACGCACACCGATGTAAATCTGTCACCAACTCAGGACAATCCTCCAACTCGTTTCTTTTGTTCTGCTCCTGCGTTTCTGTGCAATCTCAACGCACTCAGCAAAGGGCCAGTTTGTGCCACAGCATCCCCAACATCCTGAGATTCACTTCTGGCTTCAGAACACTCAGGAAAAGCTTAGAAAACCAAGGCAAAGGCAAAGCCTAGGGCAGAAAGGTCACACCAAGGCCAACGGGGCACTGGGGCATCGTGTCGGAAATGAAGTGGCACAAACACCCCGTTCCAGCTCAGCAGGCCTGGGGGAATGGATTTCTCACAGGCTAAACCAAAGGAATAGGGGAATATTCGGAATCAACCTGCAAAATACTGTGTTTCCTTTCCAAACTGAACACCCCCTAATATTTGTTTCTAATTTTGGTATTTTGCTGGTTTTTAATCTGAGCAAAACACTGGTCTGGTTTTTCTCAGGGGTTAGTATTATTTCCAAAGCAAATCTTATTAATATTCAAAAAGCGCCGTTTCAGCCCTTAAAATGTAGATGTTGCATTTAATAAACATCAGTGGCAAATGTTTTGATTTCGTGAGAAATGTTCTCGGGGAAGTTTTATGTGCTGGAACCCTTTGACAAATGCAACACGAATTCACAAGCACTTTCAGCTGATTCAAACCTGCCTTTTTTTGTTGTTTTTTTTTTTCCCCCCACCAAATGAAACATTCAGCTGCAATGTTTTTTTCCCAACTCCAACGTCTGTCCTGTGCCTGGGGGTGAATTTTCGCTCGGTGTGAATAACAATGCGGCGCAGACAAGATCAATAAATCTCATATTTCATTTTATTCACTGTCGTGTTCCAAGCGAACCTGGCTCACAGCTGTGGCTTCACCGCCCAGCACTCACAATGTATCTTTAATGCTGCTGGAACAAGGAGCAAATTGCCTTTTAAATCCTGGTTATACCCCAAATCTGATGGCGAGCCGTGTAGAGGGAGGTGGGAATGTGGGCTCGGTCCCTGGGGGCAGACACTGGAAGCTCTGTCATCCCTTGGCATGGGCACAGCTCCCTGTGCTCGCGTGGCATTGACTCCAGCAGCTCCCCTTCCCCTCCCAGCTGAGCCAGGACAGGAATAACAGCGCTGTGTTCTGGGGATTTATCCTCAGGGACAGCCCAAGCAGCTCCCCAGGGAGCCTGGCAGGGGACATCGCTCCCACTGCCGTGTGCTGGGGCTGGCACAGGGAGGAGGCCACTCCAAACCCCCTGGGCCCATGGGCAAGACCTGCCCTGATCACAGAATCATCTCCAAGATCATCAAGTCCAACCCTTGACCAATCCCCCCATGTCCACCAAACCATGTCAAAACCTCAGCTCATTGTTTGAACACTTCCAGGGATGCCACCATTCCCTGTGGAGCCTGTTCCAGTGCCTGACCGCTCTTCCAGTGAAGATTTTTTTCCCTAATATCCAACTTGAAGCTGTTCTGGTGCAACTTGAGGCCGTTTCCTCTTGTTCTGTTCCTTGTTACCCGGGAGAAGAGGCCGATCCCCACCTCACCACAACCTCCTTCCAGCCAGTTGGAGAGAGAGAGCTGTAGTTTGTGGTGGTCACCTGAAAAACCCCATTCTCACAATGTGAGAGGTTATTTTTCACAATTCAATCCCAGTTGCAGAGCCCAGCACATCTCAGTGATGCACCAGTACCGCTGCTGGGAACGGCTGCTGTGTCAGGAAGAGGAATTCCTGCCCGAGTTCAAACACTGAAATTCCTTGTGAACACCCTAATCCCATCCCTGCTCCCTGCTGTATTCCTTGCTGTCCCACGCTCCCAGCAATCCCACTTCCCAGTTCTAGGAATGTTTCTGCTCAGCCTCCTCACTGCTCAGCTGCTGGAACATCAGGACATCTTGGAGTGAGCTGGTCTGTCAGACTTGCTGCCTTTCCAGGGCTCCAGGGAGACAAGAGCTGTGTCAGACTGAAGTGAATTTAAGTCAAACCACAACAGATAATAATGGAGAAGGATCCTGGAGATTCCACTTGCATGTGTCTGGACATTGAAGGAGTTTTCTCCATGCTGTGTTTTGTGGGATGAGGCAGCCAAGCTGCTCCACCTCCCCAGGCTGCACCAGCTAGAAATGGGTTAAAAACAAACTATGGGACCACCAGGCTGTGCCAAGCCCTGTGCCACCAACTGTGCCCCTTTCCAGTCTCCCACTCCACTCTGCTGCCTTGGCTGCTCCCTGGCATCCTACCCAGAACAACTACAGCTTTTTTTTTTTTTGGTATTTGTTTTAATATGAACAACAAAGGGATTTCACAAATCAGTGGATTTGGCATTTCTCATTTAGAAAACACTTCAGAACAAACAGATGCGAGCGGGGGAGTTTCACGGAGGTTACAACAATAACAATAATAGGGTCAGAAAGGAATTTATGCCCCTACCTTGCAGAGCTAAGCCCAGCAGGGACATGCTGGTGGCTCAGGGACTGCTGGGAGCAGCTCACCAAGGGGCACAATCCCCCCACCCTGTGTCTGTGCAATGGGAACATGTTCATAGAATTATAGAATCAGTAAGGTTGGAAAAGACCTACAAAATCATCAGGTCCAGCCTTTGAATCCTACCATGCCCACTACAGCATATCATGAAGGGAGTGGTTGCCAGAGGCCAAAGCATTTCCCTGCCTCCCTGGCTGCCCCAGCACCTTCCTTTGGTAATTAAAAACCAGCCAAACCTACAGAAACCCCACAGAACAATCCTCAAGTTATTTTCCTTTGCTTTTTCCACCCTGGAAATGCTGATTGACTGGTGGGTTGCTGTAGAGGTGCCTCCATCTCCCCACCTCCTCTCCTCTCCTTTAACTGCTTCCCTTCCCCTCATCATCACGGCTGTAAACATACATCACAGAGCCAATATTTACACTGCAAATGAAGAATTACTACATCTGGGATGAGTTTACCCCCTTTCTGCTCTCTCCTTGATTATTTTTTTCCCTCTGTGAGCTGTGGTGGGGGTTCAGATGCAGAGGTTGGGCGCAGCACCCAGCCAAGGATGCCAAACACCGATTTTTGCTCCACCACAGAAAGGCTTCAGGATGATGCAATGCTGAGAGAGAACGCTGAGGAGCTGGGAATGTGTTGGCCCCATTACAAAACTGTTTGGTTTATTAGCTCCTGAAAGGAGAGATCAATCCACCGGAGTCGAAATAACTCGCTGGAATGAAATAATTGCGGGATCACTTTGTTACATGCTCTGCTCTGCATTTGATGACTAATTATCAGCATCTAATAAGAGGCAAGTTATCTTTAAATCATGGAAAGGTTAAAAGCTCTGCTCTCCACGTGGTGCTGAACTGCCCACACGAGAAGGAGAAATATCTTTTTTTTTTTTATTGCCGTGTTTATCTGTTTTTCTCCACGTTGAGCAGAAAATACTCCGCTTTAAAAATACACTGTGGCTCCTTTGATTTCCTAAATAGATTTATAATTATCTCAAAATTGAACACACTCAGCTTCTGCCCAAGTAATTGCCAGGCGCTGTCCTGCGCAGGAAGTGCAGATTTTCACTGGGCTCTTCGGATGCAGGAAATGAGGGGGAATGAGATAAATCAGTGCAGCTTTCTCTGGAGCTGTGGGGGTGAGGACACACACACACACACTCAGGCACTGACAATACTGGGCTGGGTATTTTTTATCCCTGACCTGACTCCAGGAAAAGTTGAAGGCTGCACTGGCCAAAGCTGCAGCAAAGAGTGTGGAGCCAAACTGCGGCTCCTTGGGGTGTTCCTGCGTTGGTTTTTCTCTCTGGGATCATCTGGAAGCACCACAAGGTCCTGGTCCCACAGTTTGTCTTTCCCTGAGGTGTTGCTGTGCCAAGAACCAGCAATGAAACTTCTTGCACTTTGCTGAATACCATTTTTATACTTTTAATATTGTCCTTGCACAGGCTCTTGAGTTACCTCTGAAAAAACCTTTCCCTCGAAGACGTTTATTATTGATGCACACAAAGAGAGGCAAAAGGGAGGAAGAAACAACAGAAACTTATTGGGCATCCTCTTAAAATTCGGAGCATTTAAGTCTTTCTACAGTTTTGGGTCAGGGCAGTGTCTCCCTGCCTGTCCCCACCACATTTCTGAATGTCCAAGGACAGACAGGCCCCTCCAGAGAATCCTTCAAGGGATAAAACCAAAGATATCTCTGTGCTTTTCTGAACTTCTCCCAAGTAAGTTTTTTTGCAGTCTAAAGTTTAATCCTCCAGTGCACAAGGCTCACAGCCAGCTGCTTGCATGTCAGGTTTAGGACTAATTTGGGCGATTTTTGGAACTGAGGAGAGTGTTGTTAACTTGTCCTCAAAAGAAATTGAGCAAAATAACTATGAGGTAGAGTAAAATAGCACAAGCATTCTTTAATTCTGTAAAATCCAGGGCATTAAAGCTCCGCTGTTTAAATGGCACTCAGAGCTGTTAAATTAAACAAGCTGACTAAGGAAAGGTTTTCTGAGAACAAAAGTAAAGAATCGTGTCTACAAGAAATGAGTTTGGGCTCTTGCAGAGCTTTTCAGTGACACCTTTCAGCGGTGACATTTCTGGAGCCGGGAGTCAGCCAGCAGAGATGGCAACAGCCCATTTGTGGCTTGTTAGAGTTTACACTTGTTTATGGCCATGGAAGTCGACCAGACAACTCATCTGAGAAATTGGGAGGGAAATTGTTTGTGTGTCTTGTCAAGGAAATCATTTAACTCTGGTCTTTGTGCCTCAAAGTGCGGAGATAACCCCTTGTGGGAGGACTGGCACTGCTGAGGGTGAGATGGAGTCAGCAGCTCCTCCAGCACAGACCCACTTCAGTGTTAATTTAAACCTCACACTGGACATCTAAGTGCCTTTTATCACCGAATATTTTAAAAGGAACAACATTTTCTGACATGAATGTCTCCACTAATGACAAAGACCAGAGGCAGCTCGTGGCCAAAGAATAAATGTTTTCTGAAAGCTTAGCAACAGCTCACGCTCTGAATGTCATCATCCTCCTGGGAAGGCTGGGGCTGTATTGTCAGGATTAGGTGAAATTATCCCCAGCCCTGTTTGCAATATTTTATAGCTGTGCCTCTTATCTTTCCGTCTGAAGGTCAGATGAGAATCCTCCGTCCCTGCTTTTGTTCCTGAAGAGGGGCTATGATTAAAAGTCAGGAAGCGCTAATTAAAATGATTTATTCTTAACAATGCTTTTTGTTGTTGTTATTATTATTATGGTACTGGTGAAAATTCCTGGAGTTTAACTCAGTGCAGAGAAAAAGGCTTATTTTGTAGCCCTGGGCAGGGCTTTCAGCAGGACTGAGCAGCCCATGGGCCAAATTCTCTTCTCATCTGCTCCCCTGCAATAGCTGCAGACTCCAGATCTGGATTTCCATGGAAGTGAGTTGGAGCAGGTGCTGCTCCAATGGAGAGAGTTGATCCTGTAACATGAGTCATCCCTGTAAAATGCTATTTTAACAAGAGCATTTTGCCTGTGCACCAAACATCTAATTAGCAGAGAGCACCAGGAACCAGCCCTGCCCTGGGTGGGCTCTCCCCCACACCCCTGGGTAGGGGTGGCACAGGGAGGGCACAGCTCTTGCAGACTCAAGCAAACACAATTCAGTTCATATTTCAAGCTTTTTCTTGTATTTATGAGAGCAAGAAACAAGGTTTAAGTGAGAGCTGGGAGCCCAAGCTCCCTCTGTACTCTCGGTTTCCAATTTTTTCTTGAAATCCTGGGAGGTTCTGGGGCTTGGTGCCTCTGCACCTCTCCACCATGGTCTGTGCAGAGTTCTGAGCCTTCAGCAGCTGAGCAGCACTGCATTTCTGCCATTATTGCTGCTGCTTTGGCTGGCAGTGGTGGCACCAGTGATTATCAGCTGCACTTGGAATCATCTGGACACAATCCTGTGCCGTGTGCTCTGGGATGACCCTGCTCGAGCAGGGAGGTGGGACCAGATGACCCCAGCACTGGTAGCTTCCAACCTGACCCATCCTGTGATTTTGTGCCATTTTTCTGCTCTCCAAGCTGCACATAAATGCCTTTCCAGATTTATTGTGGCACTGTATGTCTGTGTGCTGACAGAGATGTTACAGGAGTGTGATCTCAGATCTGGTCCAGTCCCTTGGGCAGTCAGGGGCTCAGATAAATGATGCATACACTGGTTTAGACAACATTCCAGCACTAATTAATACCTAAAGTACTGTCTCTTTCATTCTACTTCATCTTGTTGTTTAGAATTGTAAATGTTTGTTTTCCCTAAGAGGAGTTTGTTTTTTCAGACCTGGTTTTCCTGCAGGGCTGGAGACAAGAAAAACACCTCCATAGCATGCAAAGCCCTGTGAACCACCAGGAATTTTAAAGGAACGTTTTCCATGGGTTTATTTGCACTGGATTAATTAGTAAACAATCAGAACCATCTCTCCTCGCTGCTGTCCTCGTGTGAAGGAAGGGGCTGTAGCTGATTCCACTCAGCTGCCTGAAGAGCCCTGGAGCAGAAAAGCTCCACATCAGCAGCAGGTCCCAACGCCACGTGACAACTTTTGTTATCGGCTGGGTCTAAAATCCACGTTTTAATAGGGGCTGGGATCCTACAGAGTCAGCCCCTGGCTACAGCCCAGCAGAGCACTTAGTGCCTGTTAACTCCATGCACATTAGTAGCCCCTTGGCTGGCTGGGTCTTTAGGATTTTCACTTGAAACAGGGGCTTAAATAGTTCTGAAGGCTCCAAAGAGTCAGCACCTCGCAGGGCTGAGTGCTGGGGGTCAGCTCTGCCTGGCCCCAGGGCACAGCCCTGCTCCCTGTCCTCGGGCCATGGGCCAAGTCCCCTCCCCCAGCCATTCCCACAAAATCAGCTCCCAGGAGGGACTCCTGAAAACAAGCAATCACAGGAACTCAGCCAGCAGATTTACCCATACCTTTCCCTGCATGTTGGAGTGCTTTAGATGATTTATCTGCTCAGAAAAGGATTATTTTTGAGCCTCCCTTTGCCAAAAAACGTAAGCCTTATCAGATGGAAATCAGAATCTATTCTTCGGATCAGCAGCCTGGATCAAGGCTCAGGTGGAAAGGAGGTCACATAAAATTCAGACCTTTCATGAATATTTGTCCTGCTTTTCATTAAGCTTTACACCTGTGGGGCTGATCCTGAGCCTGCCAAGTGCCTGCACACACTGCTGCTGTTTCCAGCCCCTTACACAGCCAGGGAACAAGGTACAGTCTTATTTGGATGCATAATACATAGATAATATATTAATTACTTTCTGCTGGTGTTTGGAAAGGCGATAAATGAACCCTCAGATCCAAATTCCTAGTTGTGTGTGTCGCTCTCGACCCTGTTCCTCAGCTTCCTCAGGAAGACTGTACCTCAGCAAATAAATTGTTGTAGGCCAAAGGTTCTTCAACACTTTGAAAACTGAGAAAAAGAGGAATTTTATCTGCCATCAGCAGAAATAAAGAGCTGCTTCTCGTGCTCTGAGAAACTGGACAGTGTCTGCAAACTCAGAGTTCTCCAAATAAGCAGTGGCATAAAACTGAGCTGTTTCATCAGTACCAAAGCCATCATTTGGATTGAACTCTATTCCAATGCTATTACGTGGATTTATTGTTTGCCATTCAAACATTTGCTGTGTTCCTATTCAGGCTGGTTGCATTATGTCCTGCTTCATCATTCCAGATCTCCCTGCTTTTTGCACGTTACTCCTTGTACACAGTGTTGGGAAATACATTATCTGAGCACTCAGCCACGACCATAAAGGTTATCTTATCTAATTGAAAAGAGGAGCCAGTGTAACTCATTCCTGGGTGAACAGTGTGAATTTTCATTCCAGGAGGCTTCCTGGTCAGAAACAGGACCCCAGTGATTTTGAAAGCTCAAGTTCTTTTGATTTGCCAGCTTCTCACCTCACACAAAATCAGAATTACTGATCAGCTTGACCCTGAATTTTGCCACCAGCAAAAACAGTCATTTTTAACAAACTGTGCCAATATGTCCTGGTTAACCTCCCCCCTCCCTGTAATAGGAGTGAAATGGTTCAACACCAATAAAATTTGCTTATTTGTGATATGACACATTTTCCTAGGAGACATAAAAAGCCAAACAGTTGTATCTTTTCTAGACTAAGAGCAAGAGCACCTCCTGCTCAGCGAGATGCTTGCATAAATATCCCTTTTGAGCCCCTTGAGAGGCTTAGATGAGAGATTTTTCCATTCATGAAGAGCTTCCTTTAGCCCTGGACTATCCAAAAATACGAACTGAATTTACTTTCAAGCTATCAGCGACTGCTGCTGCTGGGAGCAAGTTTAAATTAATGCATTAACAAAAGCTTCCTTTCTCTATCAAAGGTCTGTACTGAGGATTAAGATCTGAATTCCAGGTTAGCCCTTAATGACACACACATGCACATTGCCTTTAGCTGGAAGACTACATCCTGCTAGAGCAAGGCAGAAATAATGATCTTACTGGATTCAGTATTAAAAAATAAAAAAAGAAATTAAGATTAAGCTTGAATTCTGGTCGTGGAATTTGTCTGCAGGTAAAGTTATTTTTAATCTGTTCCAAGATAAAAGAATAAATTTATTTCTGCCTATTAGAATTCTCATGCAGAGAGAGGGGGTTGGTGTGATAAATTGGTTTGGGGCTAAATCCGCCTCTGCTTGGGTTTCTTTTTCCTCAGCAATGAGTTGGGAGCTGGTGAGGGGCTCCTCCTGCTGCAAATCCCCCCCAAATCCTTCAAGCCAAAAGCCTCAAGCCTTGGGTAGAGGAGATCCCATCACTTTTGATACAGCCACATAAATATATAGACAGCTATACACTCTTCTATACCTGGTAGCTGAACACTGACAGTCTCACTGCCCCCATATCTAATAATAATAATAAAAAGGAATGATGATAGTACAGGACTCATTCCCCAGACAATAGCTGGGCAGGCTGTATTTTGTTTTATGGCTCTTGACTTGATTTAAAATGCAGTCTTAAAAATGAAAGAACAGCTCCTTAAATTTGCAGTAAATGTATAGTTTCCCAGGCCTGATTTACTGGTTATGAACCACCAAAAAGCTGCAGTTCCAATTTATTGTGCTGTTGACTCTGGCAGCAAAAGCCTCAGCATCACTGAAGCTCTGGTAACCATCCCAAACCTGATAATTCAACATTAATCATTTATTTCGGGTTCGTTTGGCTTTTGTTGGGTTTTATTTTATTTTATTTCATTTTATTTTTGCTATTCTTTAATTGGCCTCTCAACTTCCAGCAGATGATGCTGATTGCTTTGATGGTGACTGGTTAACCCAAGGAGTGTGAGATCAAAGGAGCGCAGTTGGCTCGTGCTCTGCTCGGTTCAGAGATTTTTAGCCTGGGTTGACTCATAATTACAAGAATTCCCAACTGGCTGGAAGCAGATCTTGCAAAAGAAACTTGCTGCTGAGCACTGGGATAAAGAACAACGTGTGAAGTCCTGCCTGGACAACGAAGACACCAAAGCATGAGCAGCAAAGAATTCAGATGATTTCACAGAGCTTCTCACTTCAAGCCAATTGTCCTGATTTCCCTCTGGTCATAATTTCTCTGTTCAACTCCCTTGTTTTGGGTGAATCTGCCACTTGTTTGACAGGCTGGGAGAGCTGGGAGTGTTCAGCTTGTAGAAGAGAAGGCTCCAGGGGACTTTAGAGCTTCTTCCTGGGCCAAAGGAGCTCCAGGACAGCTGGAGAGGGACTTTGGATAAGGGCAGGCAGTGGTAGGACAAAAGGAAATGGCTTTAAGCTGAAGGAGGATAGATTTAGGATGGATATTAGGAAGAAATTGTTCCCTGTGAGGGTGGGGAGGCCCTGGCACAGGTTGCCCAGAGAAGCTGTGGCTGCCCC
>JAWWES010000076.1:5542458-5576727 GCA_035583135.1 Lophotriccus pileatus | reverse complement strand
CCAAGGCCAGGTTGGACAGGGCTTGGAGCAACCTGGGCTGGTGGAAGGTGTCCCTGCCCATGGCAGGGGGTGGAATAGGATGAGCTTTAAGGTCTCTTCCAACCCAAACCATTCAGAGAATATCCTGAGCTGGAAGGGACCCACAGGGATCATCAAGTCCAGCTCCTGGCTCTGCACAGGACACCCCAAAATCCCACCCTGTGCCTGAGAGCGTTGTCCAAACACTCCTTGAGCTCTGGCAGCCTTGGGGCCGTGACCACTGCCCTGGGCAGCCTGTTCCATTTCTCTGGCATGGATGGAACAGGTAACTCATCTCTCCCCCTGCTCCTGGACAGCCCTTGTGCCCTCCAGCTCCACTTTCCCCTTCGCCCTTCCCCACCTGCCCGTGCAACACGCCCACTCTCATCCAAAATCAGGAACTGCTGATGTTTGGACGCTGATAACATGGAATATGGCAGGAAAAGCACCATCCCCAACGAGCTGCTGTTGTTTTACTCCTGGTTTTTGCAGGCCAGGGCTGTTGTTTTACTCCCCGTGTGAAACGAGACTGCAAGAGCGAGTCACGGAACGCACCGGGAAGGGACAGAGGACAGTGGACAATCAATCAAAGCCCTAAATCGGCCTCACTCCTGCCCTTCAAGGGTCTTTTCCTTTACTATCATGTGTGATCCTTTCTTGATTCATTAATGTCAGCTGAGCAGCGAATGCTGCAGCTGCTGGCTCGCTCAGAGCTGCTGGACCCCGTCCACGGCTCTTTCCTCTTCCCTTTTAGGAAGAAGTGGCAGAATGCAGCTGCCTGGGAGGCTTTATTTTGGGTTGGAAGATCTCCAGACAGAGAGGGGGGAGGAAAAAAAAAACTGAACATGCTGTAAATCAGAGATGGCCTTGAACCAAACCCCCTGGTTCCCAACTATCAACAGGCAGGGAAAGATTCAGACCAAGGCAGGGATATGGATTGGCCATCATGAGCCATCTCAGGCACGTGGATGGCTCTGAGAGTCACACCAAGATGGGAATAACACCCCTGTGAATTCTAATTTTTCCCCCAAAGCGGAGATAAAACACTCTCCAGTCATCCTAAATAAATCCCCTGACCCCTTACCATCTCCCTGTATGGATCCTGCTTCAAAAGGGGCTTGAAAATGAATCAATTTTCCCTCTGGGATATTTTTAAGGCAATAACAAGGTCCCCTTAAAAACTCTCAAGGGATGCTGAGAGGAATTCAGAGGTTTTTTACAAATCTCTGTAAAATATTTCCAATCTTGGCCTTGCCAAAAAGAAAAAAACCTAAAGCAGAACTGTGGAAGGACTATTTTTTATGGACACTTTCCCAATTTAATAGTCTAGTTTTCCTTATAAGAAAGCCTGCAAAATTTTTGATCCAAATCCAGTTTTTGGCAGCTTTTTTCCTGTCTCAAAGAAAATTTAGGTTGGTCCTAGTGAAGACCATTCCCACCTACAGTTCCCAGGGATAAAATAGACACAGGAGTGAGGAAGATGCTGGAACTCCTGATTTTGCCAGGCCTGTGGCAGGAAGGAAAAAAGTGGCAGATACTTTTTATTGGATTTCTAGGATGAGACAAAAAATGCCTTATGCCTTCATGCATCCATTTTTAGGACTACATGTTCTCTTCATACCTTTGCACATCTCATGCCCTTCAGGAATCTTGCTGCTACTTGTTAATGTTTACACGTTCTGATAATGAACTTTTTGTCAGAGGATATTGTTATATTCCTTCTTTAGACAGAAACCAGGCTGGATGGGGCTCTGAGCAGCCTGTTTTAGGGGAAGGTGTCTCTTCCCATGGCAGGGAGGTGGAGGGAGATGAGCTTTAAGGTCCCTTCCAACCCAAACCATTCTGCGATTCTGTGATTTATGAACACAGAGATTAAGAATCTTCCCCAGGGTCTGAGAGAGTTGTCAAAGCAGCAGAGATACACCCCAGCTGTGTTTTCCAGGCTGCTCCAATCACTCCACCACATACCTAATTTTAAGGCGACTCTTCCACCTGACCACATTAATGACCTTCTTAAATCCACACAGGCCATTCCACGAGCTGGGATGCAAAGCCAGGAAACCTTTGGCCCAAACCACAGGACATAATCAGGGCACAAAGCTCCAATGTCAGGGCAGGCTGTGATTTCAAGCCACCAAGCTGTATCCATGAAACTGTCGCTGCAGAACGTTCCACAGCACAGCCACCAAGTCAACGGGATATTGAAACACAGAATTTATGCAGGATAGCACCCAATGCAAAGAACAACCACAACAAAGAAAACACTCTGTAGAGGCACAGGATATAAATACAGAAAATTAAAAAGGGGGAGAAAAAAAAATCAAGTGAGCTATATTTAATGCGGGTATTGAACCGTGAATAGTTTATTCCAGTTGTTTCTCTGGGAATGTGGCTCGTTTTAGCACCAGCTGGTTCTACTTTTCAGGAGTAGAACGAGGAGAAGTTGTTCAAAAAGTTTTAATGAAAGCTTTAATTGGCGTGGTGGAAAATAAGGAGTTGTTCCTGGAAAGAGAGAGGAAGGGAAAGGCAGAGTGAGAGAGCAAAAGGGAAAGAAGAGAGAGTTAAAGAGAGAAAAGAAGGAAAGAAACAGAGAAAAAGATAACCATAAAAAAAGAGAGAGAGAAGAAATATTTTCACACCAGACTATCTGCAGAGAGCTTGCTTTTGACTTTCATACTCTATTTAAAAATACAAAATTGGGAGCATTGCAAAAGAGTTCCCAAATTAGCTTTTTAATAGAGATTGGAAGTTAAAAGGGGACGAGTCATGGGGGAAAAACGATTTGGAATCACAGCCAGGGCAGCACCAGCAGAGAGTGAGGCCAGAGCACGCCCCAGTGAGAGAAGAGGCAGGAAGTTTTATGAAGTGATGACACTGTAAATCACAGAAAAATCTCTTATACCAGCAAAAGCCAAATGACATTTCTGGTTTTGCTTTCTTCTGAGCATCTGCAAGAGGGAAAGAGCAAGTGGAGATAGAGGGAGGGTTTAAAAGTGGAAAGCAGTTCTGAAGACATCTTATAAAGATGGATTTGGGGTGCTTTGATATGTTCAAATTCTTACAGCCACTGAAAGTTTCTCATAGAAGTTTTAGGATTCACTTTGCACACAACTATTCATGTGTCCAGCATGCAACTAAAGATACATTGCATTTGCATAAACTCATAACTAGTTTGCAGCTTTAAATATTATTGGGGGAGTTGGGTTTTGGGGAGGATTACTCAGGATCTGACACTCAGAAATCAGTGTTATTTTTTAATAATTGCATTGAATTATCCAAAATTAGACAACATTGAGACCCTGAGTTGGATCGATCAGCTCAAGGTTCAGTTGGATACCAGGAAAAATTTCTTCACTGGAAGTGTGGTGAAGCACTGGAATGGGCTGCTCGTGGAAGTGGTGGAGTCACCATCCCTGGAAGTGTTGAAAAAAATGAGTCAACGTGGCACTTGATAATATGGTTTAGTGGGCACGGTGGGATTCACTCAAAGTTTGGACCTGATGGTCTTGGAGGTATTTTCCAACCTTAACAACTCTATAATAAGGGTATCAGAAATTTTCAGATTACACTTTCCAAACTACACAACTGGAGTGTTGAAGTGTTGAGGATTTGGAGGGGTTTTTTCCCTATTTTTTTGTCTTGAGGAAGGTCTTGGGTTAAGACCTCTGAGATTTCACCTGGAAAACCACCTCTGGTAAGCCCTGGCTGTGCCAAGTCCCCGTTTCCCCTGTTTTAGGGCACCACAGGCACACCAGACCCCACAACACACCCACCCCTTGCTCACAGTGATGCAGCTGGAGGAGCATCTGCCACCTCTGCCAACAGCACCCTTGCAGCCCCCCACCCAAGAGGGGTCCTGCACCCCCGACCCTCTGCCCAGCTCATCCCTCCACCCCGGGGGTCCCTCACCCGCCAAACCTCCCTCCCAGAGCACCTCTCCACCTCGGGTCGGGTCGGTGGGTGCGGGACCCTCGTTGTGGGGCTGCTGCAGGGGTCCCGCACCCCCCGTTTTCCTCCTGCCCTGCTCGTCCCTCCACCGCCAGTGTCCCGCACCCCCAACCCCCCTTGCACCCCCCCAGCGCACCCCTCCGCTCGGGTGTCCTTCATCCTCGACTCCCCCGCCCAGCGCATCCCTCCACTCCCGGTGTCCCGCACCCCCGACCCGCCTCCCAGCTCATCCCTCCGCCCCGGGGGTCCCGCATCCTCCATCCTCGATGTCCCGCACCCCCGACCCCGCTCCCACCGCCCCCCTGGGCCCCGGGGGTGCCGCACACGGCCCGCGGGCTCTCTCCGGGTGACACCTGCCGGCGGCTCTGCGGGGACGGGCGGGCGGGCGGGGACGCGGCCGTGTGCGGGAGAGCCCCCGCCGCCCCGCGCCGCGCTCCGGAGCCCCCTCCCCGCTCCCTCCCGCACCGCCCTGCCCTCTCCTTCACCGCCCCCTCCTCCCGGCGCTCTCCTCCCGCGGGGTGCTGATGCTCCGCCGCTCTCCGCGGGCGCGGTGCTGATTCTCCGCCGCCGCCGCCCCGCGCCCGCGCACTCCGCGCGTCCCCGCGCCCCGCTCCCGCAGCCGCATGGCCGCGGAGGCTCCGGGCGGGCGGCCGCGGCCGGGAGCGCCCTGCGGAGGTGAGCGGGGGGTCCGCGGGGTGTGTGTGTGGCGGGGGGGGAAAGGCACCGTCCCCGGGGGATGCTGAAGGTGGGGCGGGGGGAGCACCGGCCACGAGGGGTGCGGGGGACACCGGCCCCGTGTGCCTCCCGCCCCTCGCGATCCCGCCGTGCCAGCGCCGCTCGGAGCTGGGCTGTGCAGGGAGGAGAGGCGATGGCGAGGCGGCCGAGCCCCGCTCGCCCGTGTGCGGATCGCTCTGACTTTATGGAAGTCACCAACTATCGCTGCGGCGCATCCGTCACCGCCGGGAGCTGCCCGGCCGAGCAGGGCAAGGCTGGCTCGCTCTGAATCGGGCTCGTAGTTATTTACTTAATGGAGATTCGCCGGCGAACAGATAAATGAGAGAGGCAGCCCGGTCTCTCTGAGCGTGCCGAGTCCAACTTCTGACCGTGGATGAAAGAGGGATGCTGAGGTGGTGTGGAGACAGGACTGGTAAGAGCTGCCAAGGAGCAGGGCAAGCCAGAACAGCAAGACAAGGGGGAAAGGGGAAGGCGGGGGGAAGGCAGAGGGGAGAAGGACAAAGGGAAAGATCAGTGTAAATCTGAACTATTTCTTTTTATTGCTGAGTGTAGCCTCCCGCCCCGGCGAAAGTGTTGGTTGTAGGTTTGTGATGCTGGAGGGATAGCTCATTTTCTTGTCTAGAAGGAACCTCTCCTGTGTTGTCCCTGCCTGACAGAGAGCCAGGGACACACAGGGAGCTCCGGGAGGGACCCGTGAAGTTCATCCCATACTTTTCCCCCCTTCATCCCCCCCTTGCCACTGCTGGCACATTAGCATGCAGGGTAGGCTCTGTGTATTTAACGACTCCATTTGCCAGTGTCTCTGTCAGCTCACACCGCCCTTCTCCAGCCGCGCTCCACAACCTGCCTCCCTGGACCAGCCGGGTCCATCTCCCTGCTGCGACCACCCCACTGGATTCTCCGGGACCCGGGTGCCATTCCCAGCTGGATCAGGCAGCCAGGGCGAAGCTCCGAGCGGTCCTGGAAGGGGAGGGGGCAAAGCGAAGCGAGCTCAGGCGAGAGAGGCAGGGAGAGCCTCGGTCTCGGCAGTAATGAGGGAGAAGCTGTTTAGTCATCTCTCTATATATACTTTCACAATGATGATCACATTTACTGATTGCTTCTGACTGTATGTAGAGAGGGAGTCAAGAGGCAGGCAGCACAGTTCACCTTGTATCCTGAGGAGTGACTGCTCCCCCTTCCTTCCAGTTCCCCACATTTAGCCCTACTTTTGGGCGCCGAGGGTGTCTTTCCTTGCCAGGTAAGGCAGCGCTGCGAGCCAGCAAGATGGGGCTCTCTGGGCTGACCGGGAGGGAGGGAGGGGAGAAGTTTGCATGCATTCATCCTGAGCCTGTTGCTTTTGCTCCTAAATCTCTCCACCAGACCGAGGGAGTGAGTGTTTTGCAGAAAGTTTTATTTCCTGATGTGGTGGTGAAGGGAAAGGGTGTGTGACTGACCGAGGGTGTTGAGTCTTGGCTGGCATATTTTGCTTTAAAGCAAATGTCTCTTTGCTGCCTGAGCCTGACCCAACAAGGACAGGGAAGAAGGAATGATGTCAAGGCTCTTCACTCCCATTATCAGTGTCTCATCGAGAAACTCACAGTATGTTTGTGAGGCAGATTTCAAATCATCCCTGTCTGCTTCTCGAAAGGGAAACACTGAGATTTTTGGGTTGTTTCTGCTTTCATGAGAGGATGGAGAGGCGATTATTAACTGTGGCACTGCCAGGAGAGCAGTAAGGGGTAAGAATTCAGCCTTTATTTCTTGACTCTTTAGGTGAACAGACATAACTGTTCTCTGAAGTTTTCCTCCAGAGCTTTCCTGACCTGCCATGCCTGTCAGGTTTTTATTTCCAAGTGGGATGAGACCAGGGTGCCCACGGAGTGGCTGCAGCACAGACGAACCGCGGGAGCCAGCAGTGGTCGGGAGGGACCCCGATGAGGTTGGAGGTCCTGGGAGGGGGACAGGGGGCTCATACCTCAGCCATTTCTATCAAATTCACTTCACCATTTCACTGTCCTCACAATTATCTCTAAAGAAAACAGACTCCTTTCTCTACAGATGCTGACTTTTTTTTTTTAAAATCAGGAGGCAAATTATTTTATCTCATGTACCAGGTCTCCTAAATGTCATCAGCAGGGTGCCAGTCTGCTGTTAACTAGTTCCTTTCAAATTACATGCAGAAATTATGGTAATTAAAATTAGATATATGGATATAGCTAAATATATGCTTGTTAGAATTAGAATGTGTCTGTTTTCTATGTGAGCTGAAGAGACTCTGTGGACAGTACAGCAGATTTTGAGTCCAGCCAGTTGCTTTGCAGCCTAAACAGGCTGGATAGCAGTTACCAAAACCCAGGCAGGCAGAAAAGGAGGATTCTTCCCCCATTCTGTAGGTAAACTTGTTACTTCATCTTTTTTTTTTTTTAACTCAGCTTTAGGTTGTGCAGCCCTGAATTACAAATCCAGTCCTATCTCTCTCCTAATTTTCTGTCTCTTATTTCGGGGATGGGTGAAGTTCCAAGGATTTATGGACAAGAAAAAGCAAGACCTTTCTGACTGGAGATTTCATTTCTCTTCTCCCTCTCCCTCATAAGAAAACTTATAGCCAAAAAAGACTTTTTGGGTGGGTTTTTGTGGATCAAATGGAGAGGATTCAATGCAACTTAGAGAACTAAGCTGTGTTTTCTTAACCAGCTGCGTCTCTTGGTCGCAGAGAAATGGGAACCAAACTTTCACAGAAGAATTCCCCTCTCTTTCTCTTGTGCTTTAATATCCTGTCCACTTCACAGCCCGGATATTTATAGCTTCCCTACGCACACTGCCAGCATGGCAGGACCCATTTTATCTTTAAAAATTGATTTAAAAGCGTGGAAGTCACTTATGAGTTGCCATTGCTTTATTAGAACAATTATATGTGAAGTATTTATAGTGCCTGAGCGGCTAATGTAGGTAACCTGGAATCCACAACCAAAGTTATGAAAGTACAGAAGAGGTTTGTAATGCAGTTCCCCTGAGAAATCAGGGGAGATGAGGATCCAGTGTGAGGAAGCTGGTCAGGTCACCCTGCATCAGTCCTGGCAGAAGGACTGTGGTGGTGTTAATTGAAATCAAAAAGCAGAGAGGACAGACTACCAGCAGGGAAAGGAGGAACAGGATGCTTTATTTTGGTTTCTTTGTTGTTTGCCTGTATGTATTGATTGAGAAATGAATGAAATAGTTGTTATTTTGCCGCCTCTTGTTCTCAAGTGTTTCATGAAAGTTAAAAGATCCACCACTGCTGGTAGGAGGCATCAGCCTGAGCCCACTGAGCCCCTGGAGATGCCCTTTCAGCTGAGGACTGGGGGATCTTTTCAAAGTCAAGCGAAGAAAGTTTCTGTGCCTGGCGCAGACGACAGAGCCGGGTCCCCAGGGCTGCCAGTCTGGCACTGTTAACGCAATAAATTCCCTCTTTAGGGCGATAGGAAAAGTAATGCTTTGTAATACTGAACAATCCTTAGGAGGGAAGTGTCGTGGGATGCTTGCTCCAGTGCCATGTAGATAAGCAAAGTGTCTCCTTGGGATAAGCATCACTGTGGATTATTATACGTTCCATAATTACAAAACCCCCTTCCAGCGGCAGTAAGATGCTCGCAGGAGGGATTTCAATTGTCCTTTAGGCGGTACAATTGCACAGAAAGATGCTCCGCATTAAGGTGATGAATGTTAATTTGCCCTGAAGAGGAAGAGCCTTTCTGTGAGCAGTTCAGTTCGTTTTCACCACAGATGGATTCCGTCCTTTTTTTCGTTCAGTATTTTGGTGGCCTGTTGAAATCAGTAATGCTGCAGCCTTACTGGCTGGAATGGCAGCTTTTCATGTAATTTAACAACTTTAGAGGAAAGCTGCCTACAAAGATACAATTAAGCTTTGAGGGCCTGAATCAGTGAAATCAATGGAATTGCCATTGATAAATCGACTTTTGATAGGGCTCCTAATGCAGCTTATATGATAATGGCACCTTTCTTCAGATAATTTCATAAGGTAGAAAAACATTAGGGGAATGAAAGTAAGTGCAAGTTAAAACAAAAGTTAAAGACTGCAAGAACTCTGACCAAGGATCAAAAAGATAAAGAAAATTCATGGTTTGATCAGAAGCACAAAAACTGCTTGAACTTCAAGAGAATATTGGTTGAGGATCTGGACAATTTGGGGTATTTTTCATCTAAAAATCCAAGAGTGCAGTGAACATATGTTGTTTCAAACTAATAGTCCTTCAGTTCTTCAGCTGAAGGATTTCTGGCCTCTGTTAGCTGGGAAACAAGCAGGGAATTCCTGCTGGAAGGAAATCTTCCAGCTTTGGGGGCTTCCCTCATTCTGATGCTCTTAGTAGTCGGTAGCTTAATCCATGAGCTTTCACCCCTGGGAGTGAAGTTTGCTGTTGCTCAGGTGACCTGAGCAGTGTTTCCCTGAAAGCCAGAATATTCCCCTGGTCTGGCAAAGGGCTGGAATTCTCCACAAGGGTAAAACCCACCTCTAAATTAAAGAGAGTAGCAAAAAACTGCTGCTGAAGCCAGGCCTTGCATTAAAGGTGGAAGAAAAACAGTGAAAACCAGAGATTTTTTTTCCATTCCTTTCAGCCAAGGATGTTCTTAGTGCAAGATTCAGAACATATTGAACTTGTTTAAGGCTGGAAACACAGCTGAGCCCAGCCTGGGGTTTTTGTGGTGTAGCATTTCACGGGGTGAGCTGCCAGCTGATTTCACTGGAGTTCCCAGCTCTTTCTTGACAGCTGTAGTTAAACTGATGAGCACACGAGTCTTACACCTGGGGAATTATGGATTAGTCTTGTTTGTAAGGAAGCAAATATAAATTACCGTGTTTATGCTACTTTTAAAATGCTTTTAATGAGGAATCATTTGCTATTCAAAGTTTCAATCTACAATAATGCCATAACCTCGCCGAGCTGATTATCACGTGCCTTGTTTAACATCCTTCTTCAACTGGGAGGTGAGGGCGAGCCGGTTGTTTTAAATTCTTGTGTCTGACACCCAACTCTTTAACACACCAGGGCAAGACACCCCCTGCTTGACTGTGTGCTGTGTTCTGTTTTGCTCTGTGTTTTAGATGGAACTGATCTGACTTGCAGCAGGTCTCGGGAGCATCCTGATTATCCTCTCCAGTAACAAGGCCTGGGCTCATCATGGCAGCAGGAGTAGCAGCGTGGTTGCCCTTTGCCAGGGCGGCTGCCATAGGATGGATGCCAGTGGCCAACTGCCCTATGCCACTGGCTCCAACGGAGAAAAACAAGAGGCAGGATGAGCTGATCATTCTCAACGTGAGTGGCAGGCGATTCCAGACCTGGAGGACTACACTGGAGAGATACCCGGACACTCTCCTGGGCAGCACCGAGAAGGAGTTCTTCTTCAACGAGGACACCAAGGAGTACTTCTTTGACCGGGACCCCGAGGTCTTCAGGTGCATCCTCAATTTTTATAGAACTGGCAAGCTGCACTACCCCAGGTACGAGTGCATCTCTGCCTACGACGAAGAGCTCGCCTTCTACGGGATCCTCCCAGAGATCATCGGGGACTGCTGCTACGAAGAGTACAAGGACAGGAAGCGGGAAAACGCGGAGCGGCTGATGGACGACAACGACTCGGAGAACAACCAGGAGGGGTCCATGCCGTCGCTGAGCTTCCGGCAGACCATGTGGCGAGCCTTCGAGAACCCCCACACCAGCACCTTAGCCTTAGTCTTTTACTACGTCACCGGTTTCTTTATCGCCGTCTCTGTGATCACCAACGTGGTGGAAACTGTCCCCTGCGGCACCGTGCCCGGGAACAAGGAGCTTCCGTGCGGGGAGAGGTACGCCGTGGCTTTCTTTTGCCTGGACACGGCCTGCGTGATGATCTTCACGGTCGAGTACCTGTTGAGACTCTTTGCGGCCCCCAGTCGCTACAGGTTCATCCGAAGCGTGATGAGCATCATCGACGTGGTGGCCATCATGCCCTACTACATCGGCCTGGTGATGACCAACAATGAGGACGTCAGCGGGGCCTTCGTCACGCTAAGGGTTTTCAGGGTTTTCAGGATTTTCAAGTTCTCCCGCCATTCCCAAGGCCTGAGAATCTTGGGCTACACCTTGAAGAGCTGCGCCTCCGAGCTTGGCTTTCTCCTCTTTTCCCTCACTATGGCAATCATCATCTTTGCAACTGTGATGTTTTATGCGGAGAAAGGGTCCTCGGCGAGCAAATTCACCAGTATTCCTGCTTCCTTTTGGTACACTATTGTAACCATGACAACACTGGGGTGAGTAGTACTTTTCCTTTCCCTGAGCAGCAGGCAAGCATGTGCGGGGAGCTTGACTTCAGCTACTCCTCGGCGTTTCCCTGGGTGCATGTTCGGGAAGGGTCAGGGACCGCTGAGGGCTTGGTTGTTCTTTGCCCTGCAACTTCTGCGCCTCGGGGGAAGTTGTACGGAATGGAAAAGGCGCTTCCACCCACTTGATGAACGCTTGGCACGAGGGGAGATGAGCGCAGGAGGGTGGAGTGGCAGGTCCCGGTTCGCACTCCTGCTGCGGGAGAGGGAAGCTGACACGGGTGCAGGGGAGCTGGCAGAGAGAGCTGCTGGTTTTTTCTGGCTTTCACGCAAAGTTGCTGATGTGTCCGTTGTGTCTCTCCGCGATGTCGGCCGTTGTTTCTTAGGAGCCGCAGATTTGCCGAATTCAGACGGGTGTTGTGGGTCAGTGCACTGAAAACACCCCGGGATCGCCGGGACGGGGTCGGTTTTCACTCAGTTGAGCAGGATATGGGCTTCTTGTCCGGGTGTAGTTGTGAGTTTGAAAACTGAGCGCTCTGTGGCGGTTGCAGGAGAATTTCAAACGTTCCCATGGACAGGTACAAAGATAATGGAATCAAAGTGAGGGGAATGTAGCCTGGAGGGCACTTTCTTTCCCTTATATTTCATTCCCGTCTTACAGATGTTTCTACTGAGATTATAGATTCGTGCTTCTGCTGCTCTGGACTAAAACCTTTGCAAGCAGAATAGCCAAGCCCTCACCCTGACAAGGTTATGTAAAGGCAAGTGGGCATTGCAGGCCATGCAACGCTGTGATTGAGGGCAGTCTCTCCATTCCACACACCAGAACAACAAACTGAGTTTAGAGTTACTTTACAAAGAGCTTTTCCCGCTGGAGAGTTCACAGAGTTTTAATATTCGAATGTAGGCAATTCTTGTTCTTGTAATACTGTGCCCACTTTTTCTCTAAACTGCTTTTGATTTTAAACACTTCCCTGTGCCCATTAGACACGACCAGGCTCACAGTAGCACTTTTAAATTATTAAAATCATAATTCAGCTGTCAGAAAGGTGCCAAATCCGAGCATGTGACAGCTGAAAGTCTGAATTTCTTCATTAAGTGCAAATGTAGAACCTTTTTGTCATAGTCACCTAAAGAGCTCTTATTCCTCCTTTTCAATATCTAAGCAAAGTGTGCAAGTTTATGGCAAAAGCTGCTCCTTACCCTGGGAAAGTCAGTGCTTGCTTAGAAATCAAAGCTGGCCTTTGCAGCTCAGCACTCCCCAGCCCTGTGGCTCAGCTTTCCATTTTCTGACTGGTCCATACTGGTCAGTTCTCACCCTCCTGTCCCCACCAGCAGCTCCAGAAGAACACCTGCCCTGGGTGGCTTCTTCGTGTGTCCTCTGCACGAGGGGAAAGGCACGAAAATACAGTTCTATTCTGGGGTTTCTGTTTAATAATGATCACACCCATCCCTCTATCTACACACCCCTGTGCCCATTCACACTTCTGCTGTTACATCTTTGTGACAGGACAGTTGGGGTCAAGGGGACGTTCTCTCTTGGTCGGGAACAAACCCAGTACGTGCAGAATGTGCTGGAGAGCAGCTGAGCCTCTGCTCCCCTCAGTTTTGGTGCCCTTCCCTCCCTTTCTGAACGCACAGACCAACAAACCAAAGTGCTCCTGAGGACCTTGAAGTGCTCTCAATCTGTTGTAATCACAGAAATTATGGGTAAATGAGTGCTTTAAATGAGTTGACACGGGTTTAAGAAATTAGGCGTTTAAACAGAACTTTGTAAAAATTCATCAGGAAGGGACCTGTAAAATGCTGTCAAAGACTTAAGGCTTAAAATTCCAGTATTTGGGATTTTTTTTTTGCAGGGTTGTAATTAAAATAGGTGCCTCTAGCAAATAGTGTATCAGCTGAGTTTAGTGCTGTATCACAGATTGACAAGAAACTCAGAAACATCATTGACAGCAGACCGTGAGGAGCCCCTGTGCACTTGGACAGCACCCATCTGCCCACAACCACACTCAGCAGGTCCCCTGTGCTTCCTTAGCCAGGCACCTGAAGCCAAACACTCTCCCCAAAACCTGTGCTAGAAAGAAAAGTTGCAACCATGAGCCATAAAAGGCTGATTGCTGCCAGACCAGCTTTGCAGAGCCCCCTTCAAACCCCCTGGAGAGGCATTTTTGGGGCTGGTCAGGTCTGTGGTGGGGTCACAACACTGGTGGAACGAGGCACTGGCTGTGCCCACAACTCTCCCCCACAATTTGGCGTCACAGCAGTGAAATTCATGACCCCTAGAAGCTCATTTCCACCTCCCTTACTCCCACCCTGTGGGGTGGGCGGTTGACCCTCCTGGAGGAATTAACCCCCCCAGGGTTAACCCCCCTGGCCCCTTTCATTTCCCCAAAAATCCTTTCAGTTCTGACAAACTGGCACTTTTCAGGCAACATTTCATACACATCTCTCTTCAGAAGCCATTTCAATATGTTTGGAAGGGTCTTGTTGCTAATGAGAGTACTGGCAATTCCCATCACAGAGATGTTGCCAAAAATGCAGCCAAGGTGTCCTAATCCATCAGACTTTGCCTACTTAGTGCTTGCCAGTTCACTGCTTGTATTTCAGCAACACTCAGAGCTTTTATTGGTACCTTAAGTATTTTCTGCCTTTTTTTGCCTTTAATAATTCAGCCAGCGTTTAAAGCAAGAGATTACAAAGCACAAAGGTTTTTAACTCACAACTGTGCACGTATATTTTGTTTTCAACCCCTGGTACATTTAAATCCAGACAAGTGAATGTTTCCCTGACACTGGAATCCCACTGTTGCCTTGACAGGGTGCTCTATAGGAGTGATTTGGAATGTGCAGGATAACTTTTCCCGTGTCATCAAGACCTTAAAAATTAGCCCCATTTGTATAAAATGGAAAGTTTACTTACAACAAACAAACAAGGCAAACAGTAGGAAAGCATTAACCCTCCCACTGTACTGTGCATCAGCTGCTGTTCCAGTTTCCTAAGTATCCTTAGGCTACAATCGATTTTCCAGATTGACCCATAAATAAAAAGCAATAAAAATGCTGTTCTTCTGGAAGGTGAAGCACTGCATCAATAAATAATTGCTGCTTTTGGTGGGTTTACTATGCAAATCAGTTCGGAGAAATCCAGGGCGATCCAGCTCCTTAGGTAGTTAACAACCCAAGGAGACAGGTACAACAGTTTTTCTGGAATGGGAAACAAAGCAAAAGAATTAAATTATACTGACCCTGCATCTCTGATCCCTCTGCTGTGCTCATCAGCCCTGGTTTAACAGAGGCTGTTTTTAATTTAGCACGATTTAAATTTTGCTCAGGAGGTTTTATAATGAAAGCATTATTCTTGGGTGCATCTTAAATCAATCTGAATTACTGAAACAACTATTCAAAATTAATTCAAAATCAGCTCTCCAATTCATGCAGAAACATTTTTCTCAAGAGGCCAGCAGATACCCATCCTCTCTAAAGCATCAGTACAATAAGCAGTGGCCTTGCCAGGACTCTTGCTGTGTCCTGCAGGAGGTTTTGACCCCCAGGACCCCCCATCTCAGGACTGCAAACACTGCTGAAAGCAGGGGAGGAGCACAGTGCTGGTCCTGGTTTTTAGCTAACTTGCTGTGCAGTAACCACCAGTTTTACATCTACTTAGTAATGATTTAATTATAATAAATTTGGTTGCCTTGTTACCGGCACGTCGGCCTTCACAGAATCCCAGAACAGTTTGGGTTGGAAGGGACATTAAAGCTCATTTATTTCCACCCCCCTGCCACGGGCAGGGACACCTTTCACTAGCCCAGGTTGCTCAGAGCCCTGTCCAATATTCACTTTTATTGCCATTTACAGACTGCTGTGGTTGGGGCAGCTGCTGCCCCTCTGTGTGCATCACAAACACAGCGGGGGGACGAGACCCCTCCCACACCGCTCAACCCCACGCCAGTTTTGCCCAGAACACATGTTTTTCTAAGCTTTTTATAGCTGTTTTCATTTCACCTGACAAGAGCAGTATGTTTCAGGCTCCTGGGCAGCATGTATGGCCTGCAGCAAATTGTAGCTGTGAAAACCTGAGTGCCACGTCTACCTGCACCTCCTGAGGTGCCTTTGGGCATCACAGCCGGGCTCCCACTGAGCCCCAAACAGGGGAGTAGAATCCCAGAATGGTGTGGGTTGGAAGGGACCTTAAAGTTCAGCTCCTTCCACCCCCTGCCATGGGCAGGGACACCTTCCACTAGCCCAGGCTGCTCCAAGCCCTGTCCAACCTGGGCTTGGACACTCCCAGGGATGGGGCAGCCACAGCTTCTCTGGGCAACCTGTGCCAGGGCCTCCCCACCCTCACTGGTAAGAATCTCTTCCTAATATCTATTCTAAATCTATCCTCCTTCAGCTTAAAGCCATTTCCCCTCGTCCTGTCTCTCCAGGCCGTTGCAAAAAGTCCCTCTCCAGCTCCCTTGGAGCCCCTTTAGGTACTGGAAGGTTCTACAGGGAAGGGATATCCATGGAGGGAATCATCACTGAGGTCTTCTGATCATTTGTGTCAAGAAACCAACAAAAATGCAGATCAAGAGGCCAATGATGGATTTTGTTCTGGTCTGAGCTTAAGGATACACTGTGTGGTTTTCTGTTGCCTAATGAAGGCTGAGCTCCCACAGCTCAGTGCCCTCGGGGTGGTCCTTGGAGAATCCATCTCCGTCTCTCTCCCTCACCATTTGCAAGAACATAATGCTTTTGAGAACACTATTCCTCTTTCAGAGCTGGCTGCACTGGTCAATGAGTTTGAAAGACACACATCAGTGCTCTTGGACAACACAGTCCCATCTGTATAATTCATTTAAGGAACCAGGTTAAGGCTGGGAAGTCAATAAAACAGCCGTGCTGGCCTGGTTATGTCAACAGCCTGATCTGGAGCAAGAGCTGAAATTTCTTAGAGGTTTTATTAGCTGAGTGCATAGAGAGCAGGGATTTGGGGGTAGGCTCTGTTTTTTGGTTTGCCTTGGCTCAATCCAGTCCTGCAAAACGTGGATCAGGGAGAACACGAGCGAAGAGGCGCCTGAGCAGCCCCTCTGACAGAAACATCACTCTTGGTTTTGCTTAGTTTTGTTTTGTTTTGTTGGGATTTTTTTTTTATTGGTGTTCAGTCAGGGAAAAGGCAGGGGCTGAGATTTTAAGCAGTGAAATGGAATGTGAAACCCTCGCTGCCAAAGTGCTGACAGCTGGGCTGGCGTGAACGCGCCGGACGCCGAGCGCGCTGCCGGGTACCGTGTGACCAGAGCTCGCTCCGCGCCGATTTCTCCACAGCAAAACCACTCAAGCTGATAGTAACCTTCATTCACCCTCCTCCCTGCAAAACTCAGAGGAGTTTGCAAAGTAAGGGAAATAATCAATCATCTCCGGAGCGCTGCCGTTCCCGGCTCCTCCGGAAAGGTTGTTGTTTGGCCCTGGAATCATCTCGTGCGTGTCAGTCCTTCTGTAAGTGCCACTGAACTGAACCAGGAAAAATGGCTTGAGCAGGGACGCTGCTTTGCATATTTAACGTCGTGGATGGGGAGATGGATGAGAGGTGGGATGTTTCCTTTGTGAGGCAAAGCGCTGGGATTTCAGCACTCTCGCTGTTTCCCACACAGCCGACAATTCCTGTATCCACAGGCCAAAGAACTGCTTGAATTTAATATACAGGGGAGTCCAATCAAACAATGAATTGATGGAGCTACACAAAGAAGCCATTTCCTTGAGCTTTCATTCTCTTGACTCCAGCTTCATCTTATATGAAACGTGTATCAATTTTCTCCTCCTAATGGATTTACAGATATTGTGTGCAAAATGTCTTTGTATCAGAAACTACAGATGGAACCTTTTCCCGTCACTGTCTTGATATAAATCACAGGCAAGCGTCTCATTTTTGAGCTATTTGTATTCACCAGAACCCCAGATGTATTAAAATACCTTTATTCATTCTCAGAGCAAGTTGAATTTACTGTTGGGGTTTTTTTCCTTCTCTTAAAAGCAAGAAAAAATTACCCATCCTCATGCTTTCCGTGGCTTTGGATATTTGTATGTGCAAACACACCATTTTTAATGTGCAAGACAAAATAACTTGCCTTTAGGGTAACTCGTTGTGTGAGAAGTGAATTATTTTGAATAAGGCCAAGAAATGGTGCTGACTAAAATTGTAACGTGACTGCTAAATTTACCAGTGGAAGCCTTGGCAGAGATACATCTATAGCAACTGATTTACAGATTTTTTTTTTCCTGAGCTCTTCTTTCTTTTTTTTCCCCCCTTTTCTTTCTAGCCTGCAACACAGTAAGTGCCTGAGAAACACAGATTAAAGATAACATTGTGTTATCATTGGAGATGAAGGGAAGTGATTGGCGTGCTGACTGAATCTGAGCTATTTTTAGCCTCATAAACTGATAATTTCATAACAGTGCTGACCCAGTAAAAGTAATCAGTTTACAGACATCAGCTGAAAATAAAGGACAGAGTAGCCACTGTCAGTTGGAAAGCAGGGATAGAGGAAGGAAAGTTAAAGGCCCTGCAACAAATTAGCCAAAACTAATTACATCTCTTAGCTGATTACAGCCCATCAGGCTTACAGGGAGAGGAGCAGAGGGAGTTTCTGAGTGACTGAGTCTCTGCAGCCCCTCTGGCCAGAGCTTCATCCTGCCAATACCCATCCTCATCCTCATCCTCACAGTGAAATTTGTGCCTCGTGTCCTTACCCAGATCTGCTCACTTGGATTTGGCATGAAATAAAACTCCCACCCCGTTGTAATACT
Source organism: Lophotriccus pileatus (assembly GCA_035583135.1). Classification (NCBI taxonomy): domain Eukaryota; kingdom Metazoa; phylum Chordata; class Aves; order Passeriformes; family Tyrannidae; genus Lophotriccus; species Lophotriccus pileatus. The sequence continues at coordinate 5,558,961 of JAWWES010000076.1, read as the reverse complement.
GGGAAAATGAGACATTTTTATTGCAATTTCTTAAGGGATCTGTGCATTCAAGGGTGTGCAGTGACAGGACAGAGGGGGAACAGCTTCAAAATGCAAGACAGAATGTTTTGGTTAGATTATTAGGGAGAAATTCTCCCCTGTGAGGGTGGGGAGGCCCTGGCACAGGTTGCTCAGAGGAGCTGTGGCTGCCCCATCCCTGGAAGTGTCCAAGGCCAGGCTGGACGGGGCTTGGAGCAACCTGGGCTGGTGGAAGGTGTCCCTGCCCATGGCAGGGAGAGAGAAATAGAAACTTTTCCTCAGCACCACCCAGTGTTTCTCCCTGCCATCCACCACACTCACACCTCGGGTACCACGACACTCAGCGAGCACGAGCCCTGACCCGTGTAACTGCTGTGGTTTCAGTGGAAGTGATGTACAGTTTGCATTTAACACAGGCTGTGCCTCCCTGCCCTTCAGCCCTGCCCATGCAGAGCTCACAGGGACGGAGCTTTCCCGCTGAGTTACCGGGGGATGGAGCAGGTTTGTTTATTTTTAATGCAGCCCGAGCCTCAGCAGAGGTACCTGAACGAGCAGCTGCTCCTTGCACTGCTCATGGACACGCCCTGGCTAAGTGTAGGCAGAGGACCCCTGGTCACCCCCAGCCACCTCTCCAGGCTCACCAAAGGGTGCTGGCAGTGCTATCCCCCAGTGAGCATCACAACTCAGTGAAGTTGAAGAAGAAGAGAGCTGCAATTCGGTCGTTTAGCCATTGCCTCCCACTCTCGCTGCTTCAACACCCAGCACAGACGTTCTTTTCTGTCAAATTCCACCACATCCACTGTGAATTTCTTAATATTTTCCTTCAGTGCAGACAGATTAATGAATGCTTTTCCTGCAGACCAGAAGACAGGCAGGTTTCAGCCGAGCTCTGCCTTCTCCTGGACAGGCGATGCCTGCAGAAACAGATTGTGCCCATTTAACTATTTACCACTGGTACATTAGAACACATTCAAGGGCTGTAATTCACCTCTTAAAATTACAAGTAAAGTGTGGAAGAGTTATTTTAAAATCAATATCTACCAGAATGCCATTGTTCCAACATTAAAACCTGCTGGGAAATTACTGGGAGGCATGTGGCAAGTCAAATCACTGCCTGCCAGAGGAGGAAACAATTCATTACTCCTTTAAAAGGTGCAAGTCTTTACTGGCTTTTCATTCTGCTTCGCAGCCTCAGAAATGACGCTGGAGCATCTGGCTCTTTCTTTTCCCTCATTCTTTCATGATTTCCCCCTTTTGTTCTGCCTCTGTATTGTGGGCTTGCTCTTACTTTCCTCGCGGGGCCGTGAGGGGTGTTTGGGGCTGGGGGACATTGTCAGGGCTGTCACTCCTGATGCAGAGTGGCAACTCTGTGTATGAATTATCTCTCACCTATAAAAGCATCTGCAAGGAACAACAACAACAACAACAACCACCCCGAAATGGGCAGCCACTCAAAGCCATTTTCCGAGCAGGCTCTTCCCCGCCCGGGTTCCGAGAGCCATCGCCTGGGGAAACCTGCTGCTTTCATCTTGGCCTGCCATCTGCAGCAGAATTAAAACACAGATCAGCTTCAGCTTTTTTGCCTTCAGGACTCTGGGAAATTTGGCTGCTGCACATCCCCAGGAAGCCCTTGGGGAGGGCTGTTTGCCTCTGAAGAGAGTAGTCCTGCCCCTGAAACCTGAGCTTGCTGAGGTCTCACTGGACCTGTGCTGTGGAGCCTCCTAATAAAAAGGTCAAATAATTCAAGTAATAAATCTTAAAGACGTGGAGGGAGGCAGCTGCTGTTATTGATAATGCACCTCCCATGGCAGCAATAACACCCTGGCACCCCCCAAACCTCCCCAACCTCATCAGATCTGCGGGGTTCACTTTTAACAAGCTCCTGTTAATCAAATAACACATCCCCAACGCTGTGAAGCTCCCTGAGCATTTTTAATATGGGTAATTATTTTTCATGTACTCGTTGCTTTATTCTTTCTGTCCATGTGACTCCACTCTGCCATCTAAAAGTCACAAACTGCTGCTGTCTTTCTCATCTTGCCTGCAGACCCAGGGTTTCACATCAGATGTGAAAACAGCAGATGATAAAATCTTGAGTCACTTTCAGCCTTTAATATGTAAATGCAAATCCTTGATAACAAGATTTTACCCCACAACAAAACAGCCTCTTGTTTTTTCTTCTCTGTACTAAGGACAACACTTCTTACTATTATTTAACCCTGCTTATTTTCTCACTTAGTTAGAATCACAGAATCACAGAATGGTTAGGATTTGAAGGGACCTTAAAGATCATCTCATTCCAGCTCCTGCCATGGGCAGGGATGCTTTCCACTAGCCCAGGTTGCTCCAAGCCCTGTCCAACCTGGCCTTGAACACTTCCAGGGGTGGGGCCACAATCCTCAAATCCATGTCTGCACGCTCCACATGCACTTTTGAGGTGTAATTTGGAGACATGTGCACACTTTTCTCTATATTTTTACGATCTGGAGCACAAGGGAGTCATCCTCCTTAAATATTAATTACAGTCACTATGGTAAGAACAAAAATAGCACTTTATTTTTCAATGGGAAAGGATAATACAAGCCAGCTCTTCTCACAGCCTAATGCTGGGCAGGAGTAAGCTGTCTTCAAAAGGAAAGCTGAAGGGAGAGAAAGCTGCTCTGAGCTGCTTTCTGCTGGAGCCCATCTCCTTAGTTTGGATCAGGAATGCTCTGTGAAAGCAACCTCAGCCGTGCTGTCCCTGCTGCAGTTTGGCTCAGGGTGCAGAGCATGAGGGCTGCATCCCTTCTGGACCAAACAGCACTTCAGGAATGTGCTCCTGCTGCAAATGGGAGTCCAATCCCTGACCAGACCAGAACTAGTCTGAAATAAATCCTCCTGAGGGGTGTTCAGTGGGTGCCTGGTGCTCTGCTCCAGCCCAGCTCCTGCCAGTGCAGATACAAACTTATCCTTTCCCTGACTGATCCCAAAACTCATTCTCAATTACAACCCTGTTTTAGTGGGTGGGGGGGGGGGGTTTATGTTTACATCATTTCTTGAGCTTTGTCATCAATATTAATCTGAGAAAAGCCCCGATTGTTTCTTTCTACCTCTTCTGAGGGAAGATGGGAACAGGCTGTGTCGACATAACAGGCTCTGACACCTCCGTTACTCCACTGCATGAGAGCCTTTTTCTAGTAATCAGTGTCTGAAATGAGTAGAAACAGGGCTTAAATTTACCACTTTGAGCATGAATCAATGAAGCATTATTGCCAACACACATCCTTCACTGTCACACGTCTCAGTTGTGCTCTTGGTTCAGGAAGATTTAAAGCCCCGTCTCCCACCCCGTCTTTGCACCTGAGATATCCTTTTTATCAGCCTCGCTCTCTGATCTCTGCATAATTAACCAAAATATGAAATTCCCAGCTTCTGCCATGCCTATGTGTGCTTTAAAACTTCCCACAAGACCACTAGGTTTGTGTGCAGATGGGCAATCACGGTCAGCTCGCAGGAGGCAATCACAACTTTTACTTGGTGCCTCTTTCTTTTTCCTGCCTACTTACATCTGCCCAACCGTCTGTTCATCAATCCAGGGAGCATCCATCACGGAATAGGATGAGTCCTACTGAGTCAGACACTCTGCTTCAGTTCATGAAATGAGCTGGCATGGTGTTCAAGCCTTGGCACACTTGATGCAAAAGACTTCAGCACTTTTAGATGTTTTTCTGCTACAGAGGGAGAGCAGGCCAGATTAAATAATAGAAACAGTCATTCAGCAAAACAGCTGTTGAATGAAAACACATAAAACAGATGAAATTGGGTAAAAGTCATCCCTCTTGCTGAGGGTCAGAGCAAGGAGTAAGCTGGGCTGAAGGGATACAAGATTCCAGGCTGCAGAGGGCTGAGCAGGATGAATTCCACCACTAATGAGCTTAGCGAATAAGCTCATTACCTAATGAGCTCTATTGAACAAGCTTGAATTCCTGCCTAGGGAAAGCCCTTGGAATAGATCAAACATAGGTAAACAGCTCCATCAGTTTACTCACAGAAGAGGCATCTGAAGCTCAGGAGCAAGCTCAGGGTCACGGGCAGACTCTTTCCCGAAGGTCTGGATGTCAGGATGGATCAGGAAAGACACAAAGAGCAGAGGCTCTTTCCCAGTTTGGCCTTTCTTTACAACTTCTGATGCTCCACCATGACTTGTTAACACAACACATGTCCTGATGACTTTCCTTCACCATTAATATCAGACTGTTCTCCACCTGAGACACCACAGAGCTGGAAAACCTCCAGAGGCCCTTTCTGACCAAAACTGTTCTGTGACTGAATCAACAAACGCTCCCGAAATGGTTCATCTCTGTGAACCTCCACCTGAAACCCCAGCCCTGCTTCGGTGCCTGGGAAGATATGTCAGAGCAGATGCCAATTTAGAGGCTTTGGAAAAGGCCCAGAGGAAATCTCACATCCATGCTTTCTTGTGGATCATTTATTACCCAGAAAGGCAGGAGTCTTGGAATATAGAGTCCATAAGGAATGGTCCATCATACTCACATGCTGTTTAGCCCAGTTTTCAATTCCATTGGCTTGGAAAAGAGAAAATGAGATTTCAGAAGAGGAGGATAGATCTACAGATGAAATCTTATTTTTTACTTCTACATAGCAACATTTGCATTTATTTTTACCATTTTTTCTCAGATTTTCAGCAGCTGAAGTATTGTTTAAAACTACTCAGTTCCTCCAGTTGTGCCACTCTAAAACATTGTCACTGTCCATCATTGGCCTGTTGTCATCTGAGCAGAGCTAAAAAGTGTTGGAAGAAGAAAAGGGAAGGAAAATATCTGAACTTAGCAGTAAAATATAACAGATAATTTGGTGGGAGGTAAAGAGTTTTGGTAGGAAATGGGTGTTGAGCCTTTAAAATATATAGATTTAAACCCCTGCACACATGCCCTCAAGTGCACATCCCAGGGCAAATAAACACACAGGCAGCTCCTTGTACGTGTCAGGATATATCCCCATGATTGCAGCAGGGAAGTCTGGCACCAAATGTACTGTGAACTGAAAATGAATTTCAGCAGTTTTTATGATTTTTTTCTTTTTTTTTTGGTCAGAAACAAAGCCTGCACTGGAGCTGCCTCCTCAGCCCCATCCAGGGGGTGTGTAAAACCCTCTGCTCAGGCCAGGCTGTGGCTCTGGGTGTCCTTCCAGGCTGGATTTACTGGCAGCTCGGACACCCCCTCACAATTTCAGGATGGAAATAATTTTTAATGGGCCTGCCCACTCTGCTCACAGCGTGGATGGGGAGTAACTCCATTACAGTCAGTGAGTCACACCAGTGAAAAACGAGCTTTGCTGGCAGCTAAACTGGGCTCTGCGGGTTGGAATAGGTCGGGCTGGAGTTTGGGAGGCGCTTTATGCACTGTTTCCATGGGAAAGTCGTTATGGCAGGAGGTGCCTCTTGGTGTCAGGTCCTCCACAGAGCCCCATCTCATCATTCCTGGGTCCCAGTGCTTCCCTTGGACCCCTGGGAATAGTGCTGGTCTCCAGCTCTCTGTATCAGCTGCACTATTGTTAAGGCACTTAAGAAAACTGTTGGATAGAATTTATGTGCCATTAATAACTGCTTCCCTGGCAATATCAAAACAGAGTGGGCAGACAGCACATCTACTACCTATAGCTCTTAACTATACAATAAATTAAATCCACCCATTAAATCATCACAAACTGAGAGAAAGGGCAGTGTCTGAACATCCCTGGATGTCGAGTGCTTTGTTTGCAGTGTGAAATACTCAGGATGAAAACAAGTGGTGACTAAAAACGAGTCAGGAAAGGGTTTTATGATGGAATCATAGGATATTCTGAGCTGAAAGGGACCCACAAGGATCATCCAGTCCAACTCCTGGCCCTGCACAGGACACTCCGAAGTCCCACCAATGTGTGATTTGTGGAATTTGGTAGGAAATAAGCCGAGTTGCACAGCTGGTGGGCAGTCACAGCACCTTGGCTGGGCTTGGTTTACAGCTGGACACAGATGAGTGCCAACAGTGCTAGTGCAGCCCAGGAGGGGAAAAGGAGTTACCTGATGGTGCTGGTGGAGGATCTCCAAGAAGCTGTGGGCAGAGAGCTTCCCTATACCTTGATGTGTCCCACTTGATTGATTACTCTCAGCTTGTTCTCCAGCTCATTGCTGGATTGTACAGAGAGATCCACCTTTTTCTCTAAAGGTCAGCATCACATTTGACAGAGGATACCATAAAACATGTTGTAGAAGAAGGATGCCTTGTGTCCTGCATTTCTGGACAGTGTTTCTCCCTCATGAGCTGTCACAGTGGCTTAGTGTAATAGGCTTCTAAGGCCAGCCCTGGCTGCCAAGGTGAAGGGGTTTTTGGATGGCTCTGACCATTTCCCTCAGCCAGTCTTATCATCTGGGAAAGATATAAATGCAAGTACAACATCTGTGCTTCTGTGCAAGCTCTGGCTGTGACTCAGGACACAAAAAGCTCCATGTGAGCAAGGCAAAGTGATGGTAACTATGTGCTTCTCATGGCAACCCTGGGCAGGCTTTTGGGAAAGGCCTGATGAACATTTAGGAAGAAATTCTTCCCTATGAGAGACAGAGGTTGCCCAGAGAAGTTGTGGCTGCCCCATCCCTGGAAGTGCTCAAGGCCAGCTTGGAACTTGGAGCAACCTGGGCTAGTGGAAGATGTCCCTGCCCAAGGCAGGGGATGAAACAAGACGATCTTTAAGGTCCCTTCCAGCCCAAACCATTCCATGACTCTATGAATTTCCACCTCTCTGGAATTTAACCAGATAAATATGCACTGTCAGATATCCCTCTCATCCCACACTTGGATTGCTCCAGTGACAATTCTGCTGCCAGACTGGCTCTGTGTCCACCACACAGTGGTCCAGAGGGAGAAGGTGACCTGACAGGGATCACACACACCAAGTGTATCAGTAAATCAGCTCAAATGGCTTCCTTCCAAATGTGCAATACCATCTAAATAAAATATCAAAGAACTCCATCTCCTCTCAGAGATAAAAGGAGAGAATGGTGACAAAAAACCACGCAGCATTTTGGGTGGCAGAGTGAAAGACATTCCTCAGGTTTGAGCTTTCCTGCTTTGCAGGGGAAGACCCAACATGATTTAGCAAAACGCAACCGGGAGTTGCTTCTTTCCCAGACGCTGATTTATTATTTAATGCTAAAAGACTATAAATAACAAATCTGCAGAATCATCCAGCCAAGAAACGTAGGGATGCATGGAAAGAGCCCCACACACTCTCAGCAGGCTCTGCCAGGAGGTTGTCATCCAGCACAGCCTGTGACGGGCTGTTCCCGTGACTTAGCGGAGCAGTTCGCTCTGTTCCACGCCTGCCACGTGCTCCCAAGTACTCTTGTTGTTGCACTTCCCTTTCCTCAGATTAAACTTGGCCTGTAAATTATCAGGTTTGATATATTTTACCTTCCCCCAGAAGGAAAAACAAGTGCACCAGACCGTATTTTGAGTTAAAGTGCCCGAGGCAGTTGGACATTCCTCAGAGGTTTATCCAGCAAGCTGCCAAAGTGGAATGGATGTACTCTGTGACCAGTGCTGCCACACAGTATGTAGAATGTTAAACAACGGCAAAACCACCTCGTTTAAGTTACAATATAACGCAAGGTTTGAGCTTTTACTCTATAATCCATTTTAAAGCACTCTTGGATCTGCTGTTCTGTGGTAAAATTGGATTTTTAGAAAAAAATATAGCCTCAATACTCAGCATAACAGAATGTAATCACAGCAGTCAGTTTGCTATCTAAGATGTGATGCATCCTGTAGATCTTTTTTTTTTTTTCCCCCCCTGCTTATCTTTTAAATGCAATTTTCTGTCCCACTCTGTTGAGGACACGGTTAAATCAATGAAATAAAAATAGCGTTGTAATATTACATCCTGTGGCAAAAGACTCGTGTTGCTCCTAGTCAGTGGCTGTAAAAGTGATAAACCCAAACCAGATTTCACATAACCAGCAGGTCTTTGATTGTCTTTATTCCTGTCTCTGCTTCTCTATGGAACAAGGCACTGAACCCCCCTGACACCACACCCTGACTTTTGGTGGTTCCAGATCTCTCTTGTCCACAGAGAAAAAGCCCTTTATCGAGAGCAACCACCTCTCCAAGTGCAAAACAGTGATTTCAAGCCTTTTCAGTTGCATTTTCATCCATTTCAGAAGAACTCCTTGGTTTTCTTCAACGATCTGACCTTTCACAAAACAGAGCATCTGTTTCCCCTCCAGCTGCAAACCTGAGTGTTCACACACATGGTGAGGTGTTCCCAAGCACAGGTGAGCAGAGAACAGCCCCTTAACACCAGGGATAAACAGGAACTATTAATATGGCATTTTGGAGTCCCACAAATGCAGCGAGTGCATCCTTAGCCATAACCATACGTGCATCCAACTGGGAGTAAATCAGATTGAGCGGGCATGAAAAAGCTCTTCTGGAGGATTATGTGTAAGATGTGAGAAGCAATCACACTGCTAGATATGGTTAAAACATAACCATAAAATAAAAATGCTGTAAGTCCTGATGATTTGGCACTGATGCAAAGCCATTTTTAAATGCTGCCATTTGGATATGGTAGAAAATTATATCCCTCTTTCAAAAAAAAAACCCAAAAAACAGAGTAGTGAGTGGTAGGAAAAAAAAACACTATGGAAAAAACAGCCCTGAGGAAAGACATGGCAGAGCCATGGGTCTCTCTCCTCTGCCTAGCCCGTAATTTCCAAATTATTTTCCTTCCTTGGGTTTTGAACTTGTACATAATTCAAGAGGAGCTCGTTATGTGCTGTTAGGAGAGGGGACACAACAGGACTCATGGATATTTTGCTCCTCATTCATTCTTTCAAAAGTACATGGACTTTTACAATAAAATCACAACATCCAAAAATTGCTCTTCGTCTGCTGAGAGACTCAAAGTTCATCTGAGCCTCATCAGCCTACAGGAGGAATTGAACACCTTTCTGGAGACGCTCGTGTTCTGGTCTGTGCCTGGATACTGATGTGAGCTGAACAGCCTGAATCCTGATCTAGTGATGCACATGAAACACCTCGACCCTCAGCAGGAGTGGCAGGAAATGAAGTGTAACTTCTCAGGGGTTTGGCTGATGAAGAGGTTACGAGCAGCTGTCAGAGAAAGCCCTTTTCCTCCTCGCCACGTGCTCCCCGTGGGTCGCAGATCACTCCCAGCAGCGTGGCAGGGAGGATTCTCTGAACCAGAGGCATGTTGGCTCTCTGCCCACTGTGAATAATGGGCTTTGTCAGGAATGATCTATTTGAAAACTAAGCACTGCTCGGGGTTGTCTGTCAGGCAGACACAACCATTTACGAGGCCTCACGTTAATGGGGCTGCAGATCCCAGAAAGGCTGTGGTCCCTCTCGGAGGAAATTAGGTCTCTCCTTGGCTTGTGGCCACAGTCTCCAGCCAGTCTGGGGACAGAGAGTGACCCAAGAGCAGGACATGCCACCCTAGACATGGATCTTCATGGCCAAACCTGCACATCCCACACTGTCACCGTGGGCTCGGAGAAAGGGGACACAGAAAGAGCATAAGCGGTTAAAGGTAAATTGCTTATTTCCTTCCCAAAATCCTCTCTCTGCAGGGAGAAACAACTCTCATGCTCAGTCCTCATCCATCCTGTCCTGAGCTGGGGAATGTGAGCTGCCCAGCAGGGAGGGGCAGGGGAGCACACTTCCAAACCACTTGTCTTCTGTCCCACTTAGGTGTTTGTTTGTGCCACCGCAGGCTCGGGGGGTTAATTACTAAGCCAAAAAGACTTTCTTTTAGGGACTTGAGGGAGAAAAGTGCTGCTGAGGGAAGAAAAGAGCTTCCAAAGGCCAGTTATCCTTGTTGCCTTTTTTCCTGATACACATCCTCCCAAGTTTCATCTGAGTCACACTCTGCCTCAGCGAGCGGCGATGCTGCGGTTGTGTTTGGGGACTGGTTCAGAGGGAGGGGAAGTGCCTGTGCTGAGCCGTGGTGCTGACCTGAGCACGGGGCTGCCTCCCAGCAGCTGCTGAGTCTGTGACCCTGTGACAGCTCAGGGAGCAAACAGCTGGTGTCTGAGACGATTTCGGTGACGTGAGATGATTGCAGAGACTAATGTTCTCCCAGCTCGCTATTGACACATGGGGTGGGTAAATGAGATTTACTTTGGCATCTCATTCACTTCTCAATCCATCTTCTCTAGTGGGTTTTTTTCTTTTCCCTTCCAGCCTCTACAGGGAAAGGTCAATCAGTTTAATTGCAGATGTTAGACACACACACACGTGCTCCAAGTGTGCTCACAGGGCTGAACTCTGTTACACACTCCTGACTTTCGCATCAAATACAGTAGCAACAGGCCTCTTCTGCAGTAGAGAAACCTCCTCACATATCGCTGGGCTGATTACAAAAGGAATAAATAACTCAAGAGAAGTGAACTTGGTGATATTTCTGTACCAAGGCTGTCAGAATATGCTACAACTGTTGTTCAAGTTCACTGCCTTCCTAGAAAAAAACCCTGACATCTCTATTTTGCAGATGTAAAATCAAAGTGAGACAAAGACTGAACTACACAATAAAGAATTCCCTGCTCCTGTTTTGGGGCAGAAGCACATTCCTCACTGGAGCAGGGGAATCCTGTGGCTCCTTCAGCCCATCACCTTTACCAGAACCTCAATCTGAGGCAGCTTCCATCAAATCCTTCTTTGTTTCTATAAAAACCTTGACAGCCATGGAAGGTGACCAGAAAGGGTCACCTCCTGCAGGCAGGCCAGGGCTGGCACTGAGATTTTGTGATGGTCAGAGAGTCAGTCTGACACTTTTCCACCTGCAGTTTCCTTGCCTGTCACTGTAACATCACCCCAGAAGAAAATTCTCCTGCTCAGACAGGTAGTTTTGCTGCCTCTCATCTCAGTTCTCCCACATTCAAGACTGCTTGAAAAGCACAAACTCGAGGCTCAAATCCATTAAGGAGCTATTAAATGGTAGACTGAGACTGACACGTTGTTTCTGTCCCTTTAGAAAAACCCACAATTTCCTACAGGGCTCAAAACAAACACACAAACACACAACCAGCAGTTGCCTCCCTCCTCGGAGAGGGTGTTCCAGGAACTCCTGCCGCAGTATAAACTTCTCTCCGAAATAAAGGACACTTTGTGATTTTTAATTGCCTCCTAACCTTTCGTTAATTGGGCTTTATGCAGTGAGCAACATCACAATAATAGGTCTGCAACCTCTGTGCAGAATGTAAATGGGCCACAATCAGGGCACACCTGAGCACGCCAGGCCCATCCACCACAACAGAGACTTCCTAATTATCCAGAGGCCTTTGTTTCACTGGAATTACTTTCAAAGCAAGCAACATCTGAAAAGCATTCCCCACAGGCCACAGATTTTGGCATTTGCTCATCAGAGAGGCACAGAACAGCTCTACAAAGGGATGGCTTTCAGCAGCTCTGAAAAGTCACATTTTAAATTTATTTCCATAGTAATGAGTCCAGCGAACAGTTCTGTCAGGAGGATTTATTTGCAGGCCTCACGTTTACGTTTTCATGTAATTTCTGAGCTCCCCATAAACAACGGGCTTTATGGTTAATCAAAGTGATAATCCCAAGGGCAGGAACTTGGTTTCTGGCCTCGGCTGTGTCTGTGCCACGACACCCCAGGGACTGGCCATGCCTGGAGCTCACCTGTCTCCAGCTGCAAAGCACAGAACCCACAGGATGAGGCCACAAAATGTGAACTCGGGGCGTAAAAGCCACAGACCCGATTTTTTTTGTGAGAGAAGGTTGTGTCTCAGAAAGACTTTTGCAGCTAAGAGAAACAGCTAGTCACAGTCTCAAAGCCAGAATTCATCTCTCTTGTGTTGCCAGAGCTCAAGGTTCTCTACCCCAAGGCAGGTTTGGGTTGGATATTGGGAAAAGGTTCATCCCCCAGAGGGTGGTTGGCACTGAACAGGCTCCCCAGGGCAGTGGGCACAGCCCCAAGGCTGCCAGAGCTCAAGTGGTGTTTGGACAATGCTCTCAGGGACAGGGTGGGATTTTGGAGTGTCTGTGCAGGGCCAGGAGTTGGACTGGATGATCCTTGTGGGTCCCTTCCAGCTCAGGATACCCTATGATTCCATTAACTCTAGCTTTAGGAGCCAAATTTCTCTTCCTTCCATCTCAGTTCTCCTATTTCTCGTGCCTCCCCCTGTTCAGCCTCCACCCCCCCACCCCAAAACCCCAGTGCTGCAGTGGAGCAGCTGTTTTGCTGGATCCAAGCAGAGCTGCAGGAGTCTCCTGGGGACCAGGAGCCGCTGGCACAACCCCTGGGATTCGGGAGCAGCTGGAGCACAGGACGCTGCCCCTGCCGGAGCCCCACCAACCCCTCTGCTCTGCAGCACCAGGAGGGGCTGGGAGAAAACCCACCCCCTGAGCACATCCCATGCAGGGAGGTGGGTTTGACTCAGGGATTTCAAGAGCTGGGGTCCCAAAGTTTCCAGGAGAGCCCAGCTGAAGCTGCCCAGGATGGGGCTCCAGGTGGTGTGAGGGCTCTGGCACCGGCTCTGCAGCAGCATCTGAGACCTCTCCCCTCCTCTCCCCTCGCTGGGCTGGCTGGAAATATTTCCCAGCAGAAACTTGCTGTCTCTGGGGGCTTACAGTGCCATTTGTTCTAATTCTTGTTGACATTTCATTTAACACGCTATTAAATGACCCCCTTCAGAAGGATGAAACAGAAATTTGCTTTAGAATGGGGGGGGGTGGGGGGGGGGGAAGGAAATAACGTGTGTGCTTGAGGACAAAACAAGCTCCTGATTTATTTTCCTGATAAAGTTAACAGAGCTGGTGAAAAGCATCCAGCCAGCCCGAACCAGAGCTGCTGTGTTGGACTTAATTCCGTATTTAGGGATCGTGGCAGCGAAGTCACCAATGTCACACCACGTGCTGCTGTGATTATTGCCATTTTTAAACCAGCCATACCGTTTCTACCCAAACTAATCTCTCCTTTTGTTTGTAAGTGGGGTTGAAAAGCTTTCTGTAAACAGGTCGGTACCTGCAATTAGACGACGCCGGAGAATGGAAGGACAAGTGTGAGGGAGCCGGGATGAATCATTTTTTTATGTGAGCAATTTGGCAATGACAGATTCTATCAATCACCCCTGCGCTGGGGCTGTGGAGTAAGCAGATCTCCTGACACGTTTTATGCCTTTCTTTGGACGGTATAAAACGACCTCAGGAGGTGGAAGGAGGCGCTAAAGGCAGCCGGGAATCAGTTCACGGGGTGAGGAGGGAGAGGAACGGTGCTGGCCCAGCCAGGGAGGGGACAGTGGCTCCAGGAGCATCACAGCCAGAGCAGAACACAGGCTGGTGTGAGCAGAGCTGGAAAACACAGCGAGAAGGGCACCTGTAAAAACACACCTTCCTCAGGCTTTCCATGGGCTTTAACTCCCGACGTGCTACATTTATCTTTTATGGTGATTAAAGCTCAGCAGAGTCATTAATTCTGAGACTTCCCTCCCTGTATCACGTTAAGAAATGGACTTTTTTTACTTGCTGAAGGAAAATAACCCCCTTTTTCCCTTCTAGACCTGCTTTCACGGGGGAAATGCAGTGCTGAAAATGCTGTGAGGGAGTCCAGTCAAGAATTTAATGAGTACTGGAAAATGCAATTTATGGGGATAAACAAAGGCTGTCGTTTGCAGAAATCCCACAAGTTGGTAATGGGATGTATCAAAGCAGCTGGTGGGGGGTGTCCCACAGCATCACCCTGTGGGCTGCAAAGCTGGGGATGAAGGGAGTGGTATTTTCCCCACCCATACCTGGGCAAAGCCAGGGACACAGGACAGTCTGACTGAACAAACTGCCAGCAGGACTGTTACTCCTCCAGTCCCTTTTCTGACTCCAGCTTCCAAAAAAAACCCAAACCAAACAAACCTAAAAACTACCCTTGGGAAAAATCCTTTTGAAACACTGAAGTGTTTGGAGGATGATGTGAACTTCTGCTTTCTCAATTTTTAAAGTAGGATTATGTCATATAATATCCTTAAAGAATATTCCCCAGGGCCAGTCACTTTTACAGTGAATAATATCTAATCACCCATTTCTTCCCCATATAATATACTACTGCCTTCTAAATTGGTCGATCTAATTAGCTCTTTCCCCTAACACTGGGTATGATTAAATCTGTATTAAAACTTTCTGTGCAGCACAAGAGCAGACACACCTGAGCATTTTCTAAATTTAGCAGAGGACAATATTTAATGGGTTATTTTTAATGGATGCTGGGATTGCTGCATAAATGAATTCTGATTTGAAGTTCCTCAGCCTCCTTATTTTTTTTTTCCCCCCTCAACTCCCTCAAATTGTATATCAAGTAGATTAGGAAGAATAATGGGGAAACCTACCTGGTACCATCCATCAAGGATCTTTCAGAACTAAATTAACAATGAGCACTTTATGCAAAAAGAGGAGGAAGAAACTGGGTTTCTTTATACTTCAGCTTCATCATTCCAGGAGACGTGTCAGACTGGAGACATTTGGACTCATCCCGTGGTTTCCATGTGCTTTAAACAGGGCAAACATAAGGGCTGGGAACAATTCCTGAGGATTCCCACGGCTTGCACGTCCCTTTGATCTGAATTTCAGGAAGATCTGCGTGTATTTGGGGTAGTTAAGATGCCTGTTTGTGTGTCGTGGAGCAACGACCTGATCCTCAGGAGAGGCTGCAATTTTCCCCTAAAGCTGCAGGCTCGGGAAGCAGAGCTCAAGGGTCACCTGAGTGGGGCAGGAGCAGCACAGCAGATGTTCCCCAGGGTGGAAATCTCCTGGTAAAGCCCCAGCTGGGCTGTCTCAGCCCCCGGGAGCAGCAGTGACTCAGGGCTGGTTCCCGAGCTTAGCAGGGGAGTTTAAATTGCTCAGCACAAGTGGCGACTAAAGAGGCAAAGCAGGGAGGGTGGGAGACCTGACAACATCAGCTCCGCGGGAAAAAAGGCTGAAAATCTGTAATGGGATCTCTTCCAAATCCTTTCACTGTCATCCATTAGTCAGGTAGCTGGGAAACCATCAGGTGCTGCTGGGGGCTCTCGAGTGCCTTCAGGAAAACCCACAAAAGCCTTTGTGTGCCTCTAATCTGAATATTTTGTGTTGCCACTGCAGGAATTTATCTAAATTGTGTTGTGAGGATTGGAAGTTGGTTCTTGGCCCATTTAACTCTACAGCCACCTCTTTCATTAGAGTCCACTGGCAGAAGGATAACCAATGCATCTTCATAATGACAGAGACATCCCCAGCAGGAGACAATAAGGTTGTTTCTTACAGAGGATTTGAATTACTTCAATTATCGTGTCTGAAGCCTCCCATTCAGGGAAGGGTGAGGTTTGGGATTACTTTAGAGCAATCAATTGTGCCTGATTGGTTATATTCAATAAAACTAGATGGGAGAATCTTTTTTTTTGTGTGTGTTCCCTTCAGGCTGTACAAGCTCCAAGGCTTGTAAAATCTCCATGCCCCCTTCAGGGCTGCCACTTGAACAAAACAAAGGCACAAGCTGGAGCAAGGAGAAACTACTACTCTTGGGGGTGTTTAGGCTGCTTGTTGCTGAAAGAACAGTTTGTCCTCACGTGTCCTCAGCTGCTGAATTCAAGGAGCTGGGAGAGGGAGATCGGGCTGTCACCCTCCCTTTGCAGGTGGAGAAATTGAGGCTCACGGTGGAAAGGGATGCAGGAGAGGGAATCACATCTGCTTGTGTTACAAAGGCAAAAGAAAAGGTGTCCAGAAGGTTGGACAGAGCTTGGAGCAGCCTGGTCTAGCGGGAGGTGTCCCTGCCCGTGAGAGGGAGGTGGAATGAGATGAGCTTTAAGGTCCTTTCCAACCCAAACCATCCCGTGATTCCACGACTGGATCACTGTGCAAGGCTCAGGCTGGCTCCCAGTCAGGGTACCACAAACCCACCCCTGACCAAGAGGCAGATCCATCCCCAGGTCCCTTCCCAGTTTCACCTCCAAACAGATAAAGTTCTCGTGACTAATTAAACCACACTTTTTCTCTCTCCAGTCAATACAATAAACACAGGCCAGGGGAACACAAAGAACAGGCTTTGTGAGTGGTGGAGCCTCAAAGATGCTTTCCAGCATTAGGAAGCAAACACAAAAGCCAAGCTGGGGCTTTTTATTTTATTTTATTTCTGGATAAATACGTGTTCCTCTGGTGTTACTTTTGGCATGGAGGGAAAGAAAAACGTTGCTGCCCAAACAGAATGGCCAGAGGCTTTAAAGCAGATCCTCATTAAAAGATTTGTAATCCTGCCCCTGGAAGGCATGCAGAAAAGTGGCTGTGCCTCAAAAAACTACAACACATTCATTATTTTTTTTTACATAATCCACTCCTGTTTAGCCAGACCTCCAACTTACATTTAATTTGGAGCATAGATATGAGTTCAGACGGGTTTAAAATTCTGCCTTGAATAGAAACTCTTTGCTGACTTGAGGCCATAGCTATG
>JAWWES010000076.1:5531499-5542358 GCA_035583135.1 Lophotriccus pileatus | reverse complement strand
GCATAGATATGAGTTCAGACGGGTTTAAAATTCTGCCTTGAATAGAAACTCTTTGCTGACTTGAGGCCATAGCTATGAATTTACTCTCATCTCCAGGACTTGTGGCTGACATTAAGAACCCCACCAAATCTCTGAACCTCCTACTGGCTCCAGGCTTATTAAACTCCCTAAAAGTTTTCCCTAAGAAAAAATATTATTTTTCTCTTCATTTCCACCTCTGATCAAAGTTGTCACACCTACATTGCAACATCCCTTTAAAACTGAAACCAGGTGACATTTTCAGGTGTGTTTCTCCATTAGCCCTAAAATCTCTTCTGGGCAGGCAGGAGAGTTGTTCTTTTGGAGCAAGAGTTCTTTCGGGAAGCTGTGGTTGCCCTGTTGGTGAGAACAAGGCACCAACTCACTCCAGGCTGAATCCCCCAGCACGTATTTCACTTAGGTGGGTGTTTTTATCCCACTGCCTTTAGCAAAGCCCCTCTAGTTTGTGATACAGACTGGTTTAAGCACCAGTTTGCTGTGCTCTGGTCTCCAGCTCAGCCCTTCCCTGCTAAGCTGCCCAACACAGCACCAAGGCCTCTTTCCAAAGCCAGACAGAGAAAAGTTGCAGGAAATAATATCGTGGACTCCCCAAGGAAATTAAAGTGGTCACGTTGGAGCCAGTTCCTACAACGGAGAATGAAAGATGCTGCATTACCAGTGAAGTAGAAGAGATTGTGAAATAGGGCTGAGCTTTTGCAGCTCATGCCCAGGCTGAAGCTCTGTGGTGTCTCAGGGTAACCTCCCAGCCTGCTCCTACGTTTGCTTTGCAAAGGAGGACACAAAAAAATAATGAAAAAGGCTTTTTCTGCCCCCCTCTTCACTTAAGTGTCACCTGAAGGTTTAAATTTAGTAATTAAAAGTTCCTTTATGCTTCTGCGTGAATTTTTTAGATATAGTCATTAAAAAATAAAATAAACCCTTGGCATGATCCACCTTACATAACTTCCTCCACAGTTTAAAAATAACCTGTACAACTTTCTAGTACTCCGTGTGCATCACAGCAATTAGAGAGAGGCAGGTAATGCAGAGCTCATCCCTCACCCCATCCCTCCTCACCCACATCTTCCCTTGCAAGAGCTTTAAGCCTTGGATGGAGCACAAGGTGCCCACGGTGGAAGGGGTAACAGAGCTTTCTGTGAGAGACCCACCCCAAAACCCAGCTCTGAATTCCCCCCTCCTCACCCCCGCCCATGGAGCTGAGATTGCTCCTCATCCCATCATCTGACAGCCCCCAGGGCTTGGGGCTTGGCCAGGAGGCAGCTGCAGCTGCACATCTGGACTGTGAGGATCTGGGTGTCCTCCTGCCCGTGGGGTTTCCCTGTTTCCTGCAAGCACATTCATGTCTGAAGGAGCTGTTTGTGTCTGGAGCTAAAAGGAGCAGAGCTCTGCGTCGTAGCCTGGCTCCTGCCTAAGTGAATTACTAGAGAATCCTAAATCTTATGTTTTTCTGGTCCAATAAATATTAAAGTCAGGGAAAAAGCTCATTAAAAGCCCCAAGAGTATAAATACAAAACGGAGCTGTCTCTGTGTTTGTGCTGAAATCACACAACGCATTAATAGCCTCCCTGTCCCGATCTCCACAACTCTGCAGCTGAATCCTCTGCTGAGTGCTCTTGTGTTCCAGATAAACTTCCTGAGAAATTCTCAGGAGCAGCCAAAAAAAAAAAAAAATCAAAACCAAAAAAAAACAACTGGAAGCCACTGAGAGTTGCAGAGTGGAAAGAAACGAGCACGTGAGAATGATAAATGCGTTGGAAAATAAGGAGAGCGAGGATACAGATCAACACGGGTCCATAAATCATGGGCATGCATGATGAATCTGTTATGCCAGCTCTGCCTGTTGAACTGTTAAAGCAGTGCTAAAATATGATTGAGGCACGTGTGAGAAACTCCAGGCAAGTCTCCCAGGCCTCCATCCCTGTCTGGAGTAAATGATTACAGCTGTACTCACCTAAGTTTACATTAAATTAGGATCCAGCCAGTTTTAGCTACAGAGAGAATTATTACTGAGCATACATCAGGCACAGCATCATTAGGGAGCTGGGCATGCATTTATTCTCCCTTTCCCAACTGTATTCCATCCCAAGTTTATCCACTACTTCCAGCTTTCTTCTCCTAAACATACACACACCTGCTCTGGGTGTGCAAGAGAAATCCGGGTGAGCTTCACCTCAGTGAACCCAACAGGGGCAAAGGAGAGTGGCAGGGCACGAGTGGAAGGGGTCAGGAACCTGAGATCCCCCTAGAGAGGGAGGAACAGCATCCCTTGGTGACCCCACAACCCTGCTCCAGCTGCTGGAGGTGACTCCATGTGTGTTTTCCCATGAGGATCCAGGTCGGATGAGCCCCGTGCCGCTGCCTTCCGTCCCCATGCTGGTTTGCTGTGTCATTGCAGAGCTATTTATAGACTCAGGGTTGTATCCAGGGAACTGGAGGATGTTGACTAGTGTTCATCTATGAATAAAACATGGATATTTTCCTGGCTTGAGGAGCTGAGAGCTGCTTTGGATTTAATGTTTTACTCTCTGATCGGACTCAGCTGCTGAGCCAGTCACTTCGCCTTCACACACAGGGAAGGGAGTCGAGACTTGGACTGAGAGAAAACATTGCAAAACTTGGTCAGAATGCCCCTTTCTATCAATATTATGGGGGGAAAAATGACAAAACTTCAGTAAATCTGCTTTTTATTCAGCTAGTTTCCTTTCCTCCAGTTTTTCTCTCCCCTGAGGTCATAAGATCAGCTTCTCAAGCGAGCACAAAACATTTCATTCCGGAATTCCTTTGCATAACACAGGCTTGGAAATCTTTGCCTATCTCTAACTCTAAATGGGATTTTAAACAGAAGGCATGCCCATGTTTTTTCCACACATTAAATTGCACAAGAGGGAACGTTCCTTACTTCCTTCTCCTGATGCCCAAGCACCAGCTGGGGCTGCCCGCTCCGCCCTGAAATTGTACCACTTGGATGAAATCCAACATCACCAAAAGCCCTCAGTGGCCATGCAAGTCTAGTGGGGGGCAGATCTGTGGAATAACAAAGGCAGACAGGACAAAACCGCCCTTGCAAAGGCTGAGACTCCTCTTTTAGAAACAAATTCCCGGGCAAAGGGCAAGACTTGCTCTTACTGATGTGTCTTTACATTGTTCTGCCTTTGTAGAGGGAAAGAAGGAGCCCCAAAGCACATCATTTATTCCTACCTACCACCTTTCACCCCTCAGCTGAGCGAAGGGAAGGGAGGAAGGTGATGGATTTTTAGCTTTAATCAGCCAAGCTGAGGAACCCAGAGCAGTGCAGGCTCTGCAGCACGGCACAGCACGTGGCTTTCCAGTGGGCTAAATGGATCTAAACTGAGCTCTCGTGCTGTTGCAGCCAGGATATTCCTGGTACATCCCAGCTTGCCAGCACCAAACCTGCTCAGGGATCTCAGCACTGCAAGGGATTCACCACAGGTCTGTCCACAACATCTGTAAGGGAGAGGTCTGGAGTGCAACCAGCTGCTCATGGAATGGGCCAAGTGTTTCACCCTCTCCTGGTTAAGACACTGAGTGGTTTTTGTTTTCTGTTTAAATCACCATTTCTTGCCCCTCCTTACAGTCACACATCTGTTAGGCAGCATCAGGTCTGACAGACACTGTAATATTGTGGATTTAAATTAGATATATGGAAAAAAATCCTTCCCTGGGAGGGTGGAGAGGCCCTGGCACAGGTTGCCCAGAGGAGCTGTGGCTGCCCCATCCCTGGGACTGGTCAAGGTTGGACAGGGTTTGGAGCAACCTGGGCTAGTGGAAGGTGTTTGGAACAAGATGAGCTTTAAGGTCCCTTCCAACCCAAACCATTCTGGGATTCTCTAAAGGGCATTAAACCAATAATTTATCAAGGAATTCTACACCAAATCCATGGGCAGATGAACCGAGGGAATGAGCAGGAGATTCACCACCTCTCAGGCACATCATCTCCTTTTGCTGATCAATACAAATGCGCCTCCTGTTACCTGCAAGTCACCACGTCTGACCCAATCTGTCTCTCTCTCCCCGCTGAAAAATTAATGCCAAGTTTTCCACAGTGACAACTGAGATGTGAAATGACAAAAGGAAGGTCAGTTTGATGGATATATTCCTCCATACAGTTTTGAAGTAGGTCAGGTTATATAGGACTTGGCATCGCTCTCAAAGTAATCATAACTGGAATTAAATTTAGACTTCAATAACGAAGGCGCTTGAAAAAGTCAAAACTCCAGGCCTGGTTTTGTGGCCCCTCTTTGCTCCCTGCAAGAGCCACCCCAGGGCTCCAGAGTCCCCTCAAAGGACTGATAACACACAGATAATGCCCGCTCACCCCAGAGATTATTTGATGTTTTGCCATTATTTTTGTCAGCCTCCTTGGACAAATCACCCCATGGTTATGTACAACACTTTCATGGCAGCTTTCACTGTCAGATTGCAGTTTATTTATAACAAACATAACCTTCCAGCTGCCTCTGCAAGGTGAATAAATACCATCAGGCTCTGCTGCTGCAGCCCAGGATGTACAGAATGGGAATTTGAGGCGAACTGCCCAGATGTGCTCCAGGAGGTCACGACCAGCACAGCGAGAGCTCAGTTTCTCCTCATATTTAAACCTGCTTTACTCAGAAAACTTCCTTTTCAGGTTCAAAAAGGTTTAGGTTTAATATATACCTGCCATGGCTCGCTTGGCTTGAGTGGGATTCGCAAGAAAAATAACAAAACAGGGCAATAAGTTTGTGTTTCTCAGTGTTTCAACCCAGCCCACAATAGAAACCCTGCAAGAAGAGAGCCTGACCTAACGAGATTACACAGGTTACTATTTTTAAAGCAAACTACACCGAGGAAGAACAGAAAGAGAAGCCCATTACTGGGTGATAAATAAAACAGAACTCATTTTCCAGTGCGTCCTGTAAATCAAAACGCTAAAAAGAACCACCAAGGCTGTATTAAAGCCGAGAAAAAACGCAACATGAAATCAATGTTAAAGGCCATCTCGGCATCCTTTTATCTAACCAAAGTTGTAAACACACTGCCACACTCCCGAAGCACAAAATCCATTTACACTTTGCCTGCTCGAAAAGAGGTCTAATGCACTTTGAAAACCGCAGACTTAACTGCCTGTTTCTGCCGTTTAATACACAACGAGGCTTAGTAAGATTTGCAGGGGAGGCACAAAGGGGCAAAGCCAGCCCTAAAGGCGAAGGAAATTTCGGGTTCCCTGATGGAAGCGCAGACTCAGCGCTCGGCTCCTCCCGATAATTCTCTGAGCGATTGGCAGATGTTTTGGAGCAGTGGCAGAGAGTCAGTTTTCAAACCCAGTTCCCAGAAGGGCGTTATTTTTTTCATGGAAAACTGAATTCCAGAGCGACACGGGCCGTTTTAGCTTTGGGTGGCACAACCAGAGAGACAAACCCTGCAGGAGAAGGCGGCTTGGGCTGCGCAGGTTTGCGCCGCTATGGTCAGCAACACGGGGACAACCTCCCTGTGGTCCATCCTCAGGGCGTTCAGATCTCTCCATCCTGCTCTGAGCTGCACATCAGCACTTCTAGCTGAGAGGTGCAAGCTTAAATTTCTGAACTGAGTAAGAGAAAACTCCGAAACCGCACAGACATGAGCTTAGAAAGACGGGTCTGAAGACATCTAAGACTTGTAGCTGTTTGAAGTCATCCCCTGTGACCAGCCATCCACCATCCGTGGACTTATCCCTCACAATTTGATCTCTCTGCCAACATCTGGGTGTCCTGCAAAGGCTGCAGAAGCACTGAACAGTGAGTTTGTGCTCTTAAAACCCTCCTTAAACTCTCTGCCCTGTTCTCAGCACTTAAAACTCCCACGGCCTCTTGAAGCCCACGATGCTGAAGCATAAACTCGGGGAATATTTTTCCCTCTGCTTAAAATTAGAGGGGCAGACATCAAGCTTAGTTGAAAGTGGTGTACACACAGCAGAAAGCTGAGAGCTTATCCACAAGTGGTCTAAGGCATGGCACAGACTCAAATGACTCAACACAACAGATGCTCTTTATACCTGTCTGACTTTTCTGTACAACGTGTGCTTTGATCCAAAAGCTTTTATGGCAACGCTCGAGCCAAAGATCAGTGGGGAAAACAGAGTCCTGTTGACTCCAGAAAGCCCTGGATCAGACTGGCAGAGGGAGGAGCTGAGCACCGGGCTCTGGAGGCAGGAATGTAAAATGTGCACACTCAAAATTAAAGAAGTGCCTCTTGTGCAGTCACCCCGATAATTCATGTTAATTCTCCCCCTCAGAAATGCCTTTTAGCGTTGGGATCACAGGATCACCCCAGGAAACCCCTGCACATGGCTCTGCCCCCCTCTGGACATCACATGTTGCCAAGACAACCCTCAAGGAAGGAGCCCTGCTCTGGCTGCATCAGTGGCCTGAGGGAAGGGGAAGGGGTTGAGCGGGCTGGGAGCAGATTTCCATGGAAAAATCAGACAATGTCTTAGGAGGGGGTGATGAAATCACCAAGGATAACATTTGTCCTTTCTCCCATTACTGCAGCATGCCAAATTCCCCGGTTCTGACACCAAGTTCTGAGCTGTGCAAATAAATCCAGAAATAAAAAAATGGGGATCCCCGCTGCAAACTGCCCTGAACTGTGCAAATAAATCGAGAAAAACCCGGGATCCCTGCTGCAAACTGCCCTGCCGAGGAAAGAAACCCGCTGGGGCTTCTGCACCTTTGCTTTTAGTTCTCTTGAGCGTTTCCTTCTCTCGCCCATCTCCAGCCCGGATCCAGCAGGTGTTTCCATGGCAACACCGCGGAAAGCCATCGCTTCCCTCTGACATGGGAGAAACGTTGAATGGCTGAAAAGAATTGGCTTGGGAAAAACCTGGGAATTCAACTAAAAATAGGCAAGGCAATAGCGGCAGGTGATGGGGGAAAGCTGCCCCGGGGGCTTCAAACCCCTCTGGGGGTCTCGGTACAGCTGAAGGCAATTTGTTGTTTCTCTTTGATGAGAAGAAAGAAAGGTCTTTGTTTGCTTGTAAGGTGTGGAGCAGCCCTGGCAGTGTTGTCCCTTCATTGAGCCCACCCCACCCCCTTAGCAGGAATTCTCCCAATTGCATTTTATCACATAGAAACGATTCTGAGTGAGCCAGGAAGGAGCAGCAGAGCCCCAGACTCTCCCCTAAGGAATGGCTTTGCTTGGAAGCCTATAACTCTTACAGTAAGTCAGTGTAATTTGTGCTCTGATGTCCTGCACGGCTCTACAACAAGTGACAAATCAATCATTATCCAAACATCCTTTGATAATCAGTGTGGTTCCATTAATTATGATAAATGCTTTCAGCAGCTGCAGTTATGTGGACCTAATGCATAATTGCTTGGGAATCATATTACCCTACTTTTCTCTTCACTTCATCAAGTACAAAGTCTCTCAAAAACTGCCACACTGCAGCAGCTGAAGGCAGAGTTTACACAATCCACTCTTGCAAGGGTTTAATTGGAGCAAATGCAGAGTCCATTAGCATTACTGTTATTAAATATTAAGTAATATTCCTTGAAAAGGGCCCATTACAGCTTTACAAATTACAAATATACAGGAGGACTCTATCAGCTTCCTGACCCAGGGGATTAATTGGAGCAGTTGTTGCACAGCAACACGGTGCGGGCGATTAGGACCTCACCTAATGAGCAGCACTGCATCCAATTGGAATTGCAAGGAAATTTAGCCCTGCAGAATGCAATTACTGCATCCCAAACCCGATTGGATCGAAGCCTGGCTGGGTTCTTAAAAAGTGCACCTGGAAGGAGCAGGGGGGGATGAAAAAAGAGCCAGAGATGAGAAGGGGTAATTCCCACTGGTCTTAAGGACACGAGAGGGGAAGGGGCTGAGAGGCCTCCAATCAGAGGGACAAATTCAACAAACAGATCACTGGATGCACCTTCACATGATTAAACCTCAGGCCCCCAGCACATCCCTGGGAGCAAGAGTTCAGCTGCCTTTTCAGAGGGAACCCACATTTCTATCAAACCCCAGGAATTGTTGTCAAAATACGACAAAGGGAATTTAGAAAAGGTTATAATTCTTTTGAATTCATAGAGAGATGGCCTTGGTGGCAGCTTTTCCCCTTGTTCAGGGTCTTTTTTTGTTTTTTGTCCAAGAGCAATGCCCATTTGTCACTGGGAGTCACAGGATGCTGAACTGGATGGATTTTTTGGAGCAACTGCTCCTGAGAGTGCCTGTGCTTTTATTCCCTTTCATCCCAGTGATCTCAAGGAGTCAGACCTTGGGTTTACATCCATCATCAGGGAGCTTTAGGGGAGTTTTCCAGGGGATTTGGCTAAAGCAGAACAGCTCCATTAAATTTTGAGGGGAACCAGGAGCACATGTTTCAGTGCTTTCTGCAACATCTGTGTTATTCCTGCAGTAACTCCTGCTGGGAAAAGTATTTTAAGATCGGTTTTAGGAGGGGGAAAAAAACTGAGTCAAAAAAAAAACCAAACCAAAACAAAAAAGTGGGCATGGAATAAATATTTGGATGGACCAAAGCAGCTCAGGGAGGATGCAGGAGCAGCTCCTGGATGTTCCAGCTGCCACTCCTCATCTGGCAGGGACAGGGAAGCAAAGATGATGGAGCAGCTTGACAAGAGCCTTGAAATTTTAGCACCCTGGGGAATCAAAGGGGGAAAAAAAATGTGCAGGAAGGTTTGAACGAAGGGTTCAGCTGAACTGCAGCTTGGAATTCCCAAAAGGATCAGGAAAATCGGGATACAGACCCCAAACCAGCCAGGTCTGAGCAGGAGCCACAAGAAAACTCCTGTTGTGCTCAGTCCAACTGGGAGTGAGCAAAACAGCACCTTTGGGGTGCCCTGGGAGGAAGGACAACAATTGTCACCAAAAAGCAATATTTAAAGCAGAAAAGACAAGCAGAAGTTCTGCTTAAAGGACTCCTTAGAGTGGATTTTCTCCCCCAGAATTTTGACTTTTTAAGACAGAATTTTCATATAAATAACGAGGGCTGTGCAGATTCTGAGTCTGAACATCCTGTTCCCAGTGCTCTGCACTTCCAGACGTCCCTTATACGGGCAGAGGGATCCTTCTTATTGGACACAGAAAAAGGTTCTGCAGAGGGATTCAGAAAAGTACTGATATTTGTATTTTCAGGAAAAAAAAAAAAAACACTTCACAAGAAAGGAGACAGAGCAGACACAAACCTGAGGAAATTCCTGAAGCACCTCCATGAGGCTCTTTCTGCTGATTTTCAGCACCTTGTTCTTTAGGCTTTAACCAGAGCCTTTCCTTTTCTGATGTACACGAGTTCTCCCTGTGTCCTCAGATCCTCAGGGATCCACCCTGCTCTGTCCCCACCTGTCCCTTTCCTGCTTTCAGGGATGTACATCAGCCCAGCTCCAAGAGCTGTATTGCTTTTTAGCAAGGAGGGGTTTAACCCCGTGTTCTCATCAATTTTCCCTGAACCTTTCGGCATTTAATGATGTGAAAATAAACCCTCTTTTGTATTTGGTGTGGTTTTGGAGTCTAATTTAGAAATGGTTTGAGAAGAGCTTTTTTTCTTCCTTTTTAGCCTTTATATCAGTCATTTGATCTGATATATGATAAGCTCAGATGAGTTTAAACTGATTCATCCTATTTTGTAATGTTTAAATGTACTTTGCTGGAGCTCCATCATAATGTCACACACTTTTAAAATGAATAATTCATCCTGCCCACCTTTTCTGAAATGCCAAAAGGATACTGAGCCTTCCCAGAGAGAAGCAAATACCTTTACTTAAAAAGTACACAAGGAAACAATATAATTTAAGAACAAATACCAAGCCCGGCTGCACCACTGCAGATCTCAATACCGTGACCTCATGTGGGAGAACAAGCTGGAGCCCTGAAGGGAGGGAAGAGCTGCTTTTCCAGGGAAGGGTCAGCTCTGCATCAGGCACTGATGGCTCTGGGCTTTCTAAGGGGAACCAAGAAATGTCTGAAAATCAGTGACAGGCACAGATAAGAGTCTTGGAGCAAACGCCTGTCAAGGAGCTGTGCAAGAAAGGACATTGATTTTTATCCCCATGCTGGCACTATTTCAGGGAGAGCTTTGTCAGTTCTATATTTAGCTGCTGGATTAGGTACCTCACTAATAGCCAGGTAGAGTTTTGTCAATTCTGAGCCCAGCAGGGATCAGGTTAAGACTCTGGAACGAATGTGAGCGAAACCGCTGTTTGCCAACCGGAATAAAAACGCGGGGATAAGGGAAAGGAACCCGGAGAACTTTCAAATAACAGGCAGCAGAGCCTCCCCCAGCTGTAGAGCCCCACGATTTCTTGTGGGCAAGGGCCCACTCTGACCTGGTGAAACCAACCCCCCACCCAGCAGCACCCACCCCAGCGCAGGGGGAAGGTCCGTGGGATTTCGTCGCTCCCTGGGAACAACAGCAGGAACTCCCCAGCCACGGGGATGGAGGAGGATGAAGGGAGCAAAAACCCCACTCTGGGTCTTTTGGGGAAAGAGGGTGTGGTCGGGAAAGGGGCACAAAGATGACTGGAGTGATGGAGAAGCTCTCCTGTGAGGAAAGGCTGGGAGAGCTGGGATTGCTCAGCCAGGAGAAGAGAAGGCTCTGGGGTGACATCAGAGCCACTTTCAGTGCCTGAAGGGGCTCCAAGAGAGCTGGAGAGGGACTGGGGACAAGGGCCTGGAGGGACAGGACAAAGGGGAATGGCTTCACATGGACAAGGCAGGGTTAAATGGGATATTGGGAAGGAATTCTTTCTGTGTGAGGGTGGGGAGGCCCTGGCACAGGTTGCCCAGAGAAGCTGTGGCTGCCCCATCCCTGGAAGTGTCCAAGG
>JAWWES010000076.1:5441154-5530943 GCA_035583135.1 Lophotriccus pileatus | reverse complement strand
TGGAAGTGTCCAAGGCCAGGTTGGACGGGGCTTGGAGCAACCTGGGCTGGTGGAAGGTGTCCCTGCCATGGCAGGGGGTGGAAGGAGATGAGCTTTAAGGTCCCTCCCAACCAGACTGTGATCCTCTGATAAGAAATGGGGCTCCCAGGCCCACATTCCCTTGGATTACACATTGTGCCTTAATTCCAGAGCAGAAAGAAGCATCTCACTCGTTCACCCCAGGCTGGAGTCACTGCAGGACTGACCCTGCTTTGCTCACAGCCTGGCAGGAACTGAGCAGGAATCTTCTGAAAATGTCACATAAATCCCTTTGCCCCGGGGTAGCTCCGAGGGAAAGGCAGGAGGCTGCACTGCTGGCAGGGCAGAGGAGTGAGCAGGGCCATGTGCCAGCACTGCCTGGCCTCCAGCAGCCCCCTGTGCCTCGTCCCAGCACATTTCCAGCCCAGCAGAGCCCCCCTCGACACCCATAAACCCATCATTACCCAACTCCGATATCTGAGGGCCTGAATCTTAATTTGTGTTCCAAAAATATTTGATGCAGGGGTATTTTTTTTACTGAATCGTGGAGAAGGCAGGAGATGAACTGTCCACTGGAGATGCTAAAGGCATCTGATCACTTTTGCAGCACTTCTGGGTGTTATCACTCACCACTTCAGACACTGCTAGCAAAGAGCAAGGCAAGGTCAGGCCTTGCTTTGGTGGAGACAAGGCTTCCAGCAAGCCCAGATCACCTCTCCAAACACCTTATGAGACTGGAATAAATAAAACTCAGAGCAAACTAAAAAAACCTGTAAAACTCAGTAGTCATTTTCCACCAAGAGCCCCGTGCTGCTCATCAAACATTGAAGAGCAGTCTGTGAATAACTGAAAAAATGACCTCATTGTCATTCTTCAAATCTTCCCTTCAAGCCTCAGAGCCCAGAGGTTCTTGTAAAAGTACATGAGATGAGTCTGGAGTCCTGTGGCCACAGGTTTACACTCCCAGCTCTCTCGTTTGATACGGCTGAAATGCAGAACAAATGATTGGCAGAGCCTGTACATTCACCCAGGCTCTTTCTGAAGTAACATGTGCAGGGAAAGGCAACAGTGGGATGAATGGTTTTAGTGCCAGTTGCAAATCTCCTGGAGTTTTAACTCTGGAAGATAAATAAACCAAAAAAAAAAGCATTGTGGACATTTCCCAGATAGACTTAATTGCCAGCACACTTCGGGGCAGGAATAAGTGAGAAGTGTTTAGACCCCAGCTGAGGAATCTGTCTGCAATGCCTTGAAATGATGGAAACAAAATGATGGAAATAAAATGACTGAACCTTCACTGGTTAATTAATCTCAGAGGGATGATTACGAGCACTCTGAACCCTGATGAGAAATTAAGGGGTGTGGCCTCCCTTAAAGATCATCCCATTCCACCCCCTGCCATGGGCAGGGACACCTTCCACCATCCCAGGTTGCTCCAAGCCCCATCCAACCTGGCCTTGGACACTTCCAGGGGTGGGGATTCCACCACTTCTCTGCACAGCACCCCCAGCAGGTCTCTGGTGAAGGATGGGAGGGAGAAACAATCCTTGCAAACGAGATCTCCAGTGCTCAGCATCCTGCTGCTGCAGGGGGCTCGGCTGCTGCTCACCCTGCTCCGAGGGAGAAACCAGCCTGTCTCGTCCCTCCCAGGGCCCAGACACGCCCTTGGGATGGAAATTAAATCTCCTGCAGCTCCTTTGGGACAGGGCTCTGCCTCCACAGCATCCTGCCGTCTCCAGGCTTGTCTGGCCCGCTTAGGAGGCAGCACTGGGGACCTGAGTCCTGTCCAAAAGTAAAATCCAAAGACCAGATGGTGTAGGTTTAAGCATTTGGCTTCTGTTTGAGCTTGGGAAGAGCAGACAGCAACTAAGATTTGGATGCCAGTGAAAGCTTAAGGTCCAGCCCCAGAAAGCCCATTCCTGGGGGATAAGACTTGTTTAATGTAACTAAATTAGCCTTCCATGGCTTCACACTGGTTGGAGGAAATTGTGTGTGATATTTATCTATATATATGTCACTATGATTGAACAGTGTTCTTACAGAGACTAAGCAGCAGATCAATGGGGAGATGTCCCTTTCCTAAACAACCCATCTCTCACAGACCAGGTCATTTAGACCTGGATGTAACAGAAATGGACTCATTTTGGATGTCCTGCCAAGGGCTGGGCACACCTCAATGCCCAGTGGGAGAAGCAAGGCAGGATTCACGAGTAAACAAGCAGAAGGTGGGCCATGGGGGATCAGGAATTCATTAACAGCTTTTAAGGCCAGAAGGGAAATTGTGATCACCCTGGGACTGGCTGTTCAGCAGCAAAAGGCCAAACACCCACGTACCTGTTAGCTATGCCATAACCACAATGGGCTTATGACTAATTTGCTCAGGTTTGAAAATCAGTTATGTTTTCTGTCAAGTTCAGCCCCCCCTTTTTACTGCCATTATTTATTGGGTGACTGGATTTACTCCTTTTCTCCACCCCAGGCTGCCAGGGATGTTTCCAATAGTTTCCAAAGGCCTCCCTGAGCAAGAGGAGAGGATTTAAAAGTAGGAGTGACCCACTGTGCTGATGAAAACCAGGGCCACACAGACTGACTCCTGAACTACGCTGAACCCTGTTCCTGACTCAGCAAAGCAAATCAGCATTGATTTAAGCAGTGCTTACAGTAAAGCAGGTGCTTAAGTGCTTTCCTGGATGATGACTGGGACTCTGAGGGCCTTGATGGATCCAGCCCAGCATTTCCCCGTGGCTGTTCAGCCTCTTCTGTTACGTTTTGCTATAATTCTGTCACCTTATGAAGAACACCAAGCTTTGTCCCTTACCAGCCATCCGCAAAAAGAGGCCCAATAAAACTCTCTAATGATGTCTGACTGCAGAAATCTTTCCCACCATCCATGTTTTGGGCACCTTTGGCCTCCCCTCCCCATAGCCAGTGACCCTTCCTGCACCTCCTGGCTACGGTCTGTTAATGCCAAGTTTTACATTGCATTCGTATTCCCCGTGACGTGCCTTAAAGCCGAGCCCAGACAAGGGCAAAAGGTCCAAAAAAAATCCAGTTATAGCTCCTTTATGAACGATGATTCCACTTAAGAACTGGAAAGTGCTGTTCAAGGGAGGATAAAAGATACCCTCCATAGGAACACATAAATTCAGGAAAGGACACCCAGCTTTCACGGCTGACGGGAGGATTTACCGTCTACGTTGTCTCTTATCGCTCCAGTTTAAACCTCAGCTGTTGCAAATGATTCCAAATGGAATTTTCTGGGGTCCAAATATGCAGAAAACGAGCCCCACAGTGCTAAAGCAGGGGTTTGGCTGTGTGGAGCCTACGTGACCACGGGATCCCTGTGCCTCGGTGCAGGTTCTGAGTCATCCAGCTGCTGCTGGAGTAAGTTAATAAAAGGCAGAGGGCAAACATCCTGCTTTGTTCTTAATTCCTATCATGGACTAAGATGCAGCTTAATTAACCAACCTTCTCTCCCTGTAGGACAGTCTATCACCACTTGCCACGTGTAAAACACTAGACAGGATCACAGAATATCCTGAGCTGGAAGGGGCCCACAAGGATCACACAGTCCAGCTCCTGGCCCTGCACAGGACACCCCAAAATCCCACCCTGTTCCCAAGAGGTTGTCCAAATGTCTCTTGAGCTCTGGCAGCCTTGGGGCCGTGCCCACTGCCCTGGGGAGCCTGTTCAGTGCCAACCACCCTCTGGGGGAAGAACCTTTCCCTGAGATCCAACCTAACCCTCCCCTGACACAACTCCAGCCATTCCCTCAGGTCCTGTCCCTGCTCACAGAGAGCAGAGATCACTGCCTGCCCCTCCACTTCCTCAGTGTCATTAAATACTGCTCTTTATACTCAAAAGCCACATCACAACACCACCTGCAGTCAGTGGTCCATGTAGAAATGCCAAGGATGCAATGGGGCAGAGAGGCTGAAATACACCCCCAGCTGTAGAGTTGGTGTCTTTCTTGCTCATAAGTGGTGTCAAAACCATGTGTGGAGCAGAGCTAATTCTTGCTGAATCATTCCAAGGCCTTTTTCCTGCTTCTAAATTATCCTTAACCCGGCTGCTCTCCTGCCACGTGCGTTAGCACACAGCATTTCTCAGCTGAAACATAAAGCAGGCAAATCCTCATCTGTGAACTGCTGTCAGGCTCTTCTCTGGGAATATTCCTCTTGCCTGTAAGGCTGTGGCTCCAGTGGCACCCCCAGCTGCAGGGAAACAGCTCTGCTTGCTGGGATTCTGAGTATCCACTTGCTTCCCAAGTGACTGCTGGCAGGTATTCACAGAATCACAGGATGGTCACCTGGGCACCTGCCAGACCCACCCTGCCAGTCCCAAAAGGGGAACAGTGAGAGGAGGTAAAACCTCCCAGCAACCAAAGTGACAGAGAGAAGAAGATTTCTGTGTTTGACAACGAGGTGAATAATCATCCCAAATTCCCTGCCTCACCCCAATCCCCTGCTGAGTCACTGGGTCCCTGTTGGTACCCCGGGCTGGGTGACTCTTCTCTCAGAGGCTGCCAGGGAATTTTGCCATATGGCAACAAGGAGATTTGACTAGTTGACTGTTTCCTATTTGTTTTAATTACTAGTTTATTAGCCATATGTTAAATTGCACACTTCAACCACTCAGCAGTGTTACTGGAAGTCAGAAACTATCTGGATGGGGTTACTGTTGCCTCCTGAGCCATGTGGGTGTTTGCTTTGGGTGTAGTGTCACCTGGTGGGAGGGCAGCAGTGCTCTTCCTTGTCCCAGACTGTCCCATCTCATCCCATGTCACCTCTTCTTGTTGTATTTAATCTCATCTGCCACCTCTGCCAGCACCAGGCACGGGGGAAAGTCAGACCTCTGGCTTCCCACCAGAGCCACTTGTCACACTGGAGGATGCTGATGGCATTCCCAGGCTCTGGAAGCCCTGGAGTCACACAGGGACCTCCAGGGAGAGCCTCCCTCCCAGATGGGTGATTTGGTGCTGCTCTATCTGAATAGCACATTAACAGGAGCCTGGAACCCCTGTGCTAATCACCCTGCAGTGTTTGCACCTCTTTGTTTCTGCATTCCCATCAATCAGCCATATAAAAGTTAATGGGAAATAGATAAAGAAGGTCATAAACAGCAACAGCAGAGCTTCATTTTAAACCTCACTACAATCTCCACAAGGGCCTGAGAGCAGTTTTCCCTCGGCAGAACCTTTTATTGCAAGGCAGATTCTGGCACCGTGGATTTCACCAGCACACAGCTCTTTCTAAGAGCAGCTAAGCCAGCTATTAAACAAGTCCCAAACACCATCCCACTTCTTGTCGGGAAACCACTGGAAAGGTGTTTGCAGCAGGAGACTAAAAACGCCACCAGAAAGAACCGGGCACCTCGGGAAACATCTCATTGCCTTTCACCACTATCACACTGAGTGTCAAATAATTGCACAGAATTAAACACCAAATTCTGGTTTACTGGCCAAGCTAATTTGTTCAGATTTGTTTTCTTTCTTTTCTTTTTTTTTTTCCTGAGAGAACTGTGAACATCATTTTATAAAATGCTCTCAGGGGCCTCTCCACTACCAGCTCTCTCCTTCACAGAAATGTTAAATACTTCCTTTCACACTTGCACCTTCTCCTGGAAAACATCTTTACAATAGGTTTCCTGATTCCCATGCAGTTTAGAAATTCGGATTCCTAGATGTTGGGGTTGACTTTGCATCCCATTTTCCCCCCATCATTTCAAAATGCAGTAACTTCACTCTTTCAAATACCTCCTTTAATCAACAGTTCCTCCTGATCTGCTCTGATGCACCTGCTCCCTGTGTGGGCTCAGATCAATTTTTAGATTCCAGTGACTGACACATTTTTAAAATACCTTTCAGCTGCAGGTTTACAATAGATCCCAGGTACAGATTTGCAAGAGCAGATGATGACAGCCCCAAACTCACCCCCAGGCAGTGGGTGGGAGCGAAGTGCTCACCCCCACGCTGTGATGGGAGCTGGGGGGAGACTCCATCACCCCTGCAGCAGCTCCAGGTGCTCTTAGAATCACAGAATAGAATCAGGAAGAGTCTCTTGCTCCCCTCAGTCCAGCCAGCCCAAGCCTGGGTGCACTGACACACAGGCAGCTCCTGTTCTCCGGGAGCCAGCTCCCTGCTGGGGTTCAGACTAATCTCAGCTCCTGCACATCCCTGAGCCCTTCCCACATCCCATGTTCTCCCAGGGAGCCCTGACCCAGTTCTCTCTGAGCCACTGGAACAGCAGACCTTGAATGTGCCACAGGTGAGCAGTGCCAGGCTGGGGTGGGAGGACAGGTAACACCACTCTCCACGGCTGCAGTGCCTGTGCCACGCTGTGCAGCACAACAAGCCTCTGGATATTGAGTTGCTCAATGTTTTGGGAAGCAGGCCCTCCCCAAACCCTGCTCTGCTGGTGGTCTTTCCCCACAAAAAGAATCCCACCCATCCCATTCATTTGCAGAGCAGAGGAATCAGGGATGCTCCTCCTGCAGCACAAGATGCTCGTCTGTGCAGAGGCAGTGAGAGAAAACTCCCTCCAAGGAGGGATGGGGAGCTTCATGTTTACTCAGCCTGGCATGTGAGAGATGATAATGTCACTGGTCATGTTAGTAAACACTGACAAATGTGACACAACGTGGAGTTGATCCTTGGGGCCTGCTGAAACCAAATACTCTGTCTGATTTGGTAACAGGCACGGATAGAAACATGCTCTGTGCCCTCCATGTAGTCATATTAAATATTTAAAGTTACTTACTGAATACACACAGGGTCTGAACTTCCAGCTGATCACTGGAACACGCAGATTCTGGGGGAGACACTGGAAAGGCAGGCATGCCAGCAGCTCCAACTGGGTGTGAACGACTGGAAGCTACTCTTCAGCTGGGAAGTAAGACAAATGAGCCTGTATTAAAGCATCAGATAAGAAAAGATGTTCCCTTTATTAAAAAATAGCAGTACATTCTTTACATTTAGCATAAAATCTGCTGTAATTGCCTAGCAGTTGGAAAGCAATTTGCAACAGGCTTTATTGTTCGGCATCTGTACCAAATTCTCAGGGAAACATCCACCGGGGAATAAAGGAAAATGAGATGTGCCACAGTAACTACAACATTTAAACGCTCGCACAGTGGAAATTTCAGGGAGGCTTAAACGAGCTCCAGTGCAATTCTACCTCTGTGTTGCTGGTTTTGTTTTGTTACTTAAAGGGCTCTGGGTTTGACTCCAGCTTCTTTCCCTCTCCTGTGTACACACACCCACCAGGAACGCTATAATCCACACAAAGCAAGTAGGGTTGTATTACAAAAGAAATATAATTGTCAAAATTAGGACTAAGTCTATTGAAGCCACAGAACAAGAAACATTCTGGCAGGTGCCACCGCCAGGACTCGCCTATTAATCAAGCCTGTGCCTCTTTGGGTTTAATCTCTACAATAAAGAGAAATGGCAGTGACTAAAGGCTTGCAGAGTCACCCCAGCATCCCAGGGTAACTGGGGAGAAAACTGGAGCTCACACCAGGTTTTGTGGATGAAGGAAGGTACATTTTACTCCTGCTTAGCCTGGTATAAATCTGCCCTCACTTCAGCACAAGTGAGACAGGCAGCTGAGCTGTGATGGGAATAAATCACTTCAAGTTTGTACCAGTTTTAAACAAACAAACAAAAAAAGACAGGAGGAGTTCTAGTTCTGCTCTCCCCAAGGCAGGAGTGCACACATGAGGCTATCCAGGAATTCTGTCTCGGGAGCTGAAACCTGTGCCATGCAGGAAGGGAACACAGTCCTGATGCTCTCCAAGCAGTTCCAAACTTCCCAGGGGACCTCACGTGTCACACGGAGAGAACCAGGAATTTATTGGATGGCTGTTTATTCCTCGTTGTTTTCCTTTTTCCCTGATTAAATAACATCCCTCCTGATCTAATTTTAGACCATCAAATAAAATAGGAATGGCAGGAAATTCAAGGAATTGCGAGGAAACTTATACTCTGTTCTGTTCCAGCTCGAAGCTAAACAGCATAAACAAATCCATTCCTTTTGGCAACAAGGATGTGGCTGTGAGAGTGCTTGGAATTAAGGAATATTAACAAACTCTTTATGTCTTTCTCCCAGTGCAGGGTGATGTTTCAGAACCCTGCCCCTTTGCTCCCCTGCATCACCCTGCCCAACGTGCCCTGGAGCCTCCAGGCAGGTTATTATTCTTACAAAATGCACAGGATTAGGAGCAGCTCTTTAAGCTGCACAGACTGAGTTCTGCTCAGCGTGATTGCGTGGATACAAAGGAGAGCAGGGCCAGACTCTGGATATTTACAGCACCCTGCAATTTGCTCGAACACGCTGACTTCTGAGGGGGGGCGACTTCCACGCCGAGGAAGTTAATGGCTGTGTCCTCTCTCAGATCACAGCAAAGCACACCCCGAGAGGGAAATCAAAGTTGTATTAACAGGCAAAAAATAATTCCCTCGTTTGAGAGGAACAGGAAAAATTCAACTTGATGTTCAAAGGAGGCAACGGAGATGTGGTGACAAGAGGGATGGGACTGTGCTCCACGGGCTGGTAGGAGAGGCAGGAATAATGGAGAGCAAGGAGAGTCAGACAGACATTTACAGAAATCCTAGACTTTATTCAATGAATTATTTAAAGTCTATTTCTGATCTGGCACAGGAGGTCACTCGATCTCCAGAAAGGGAGCAACGGGAGCCCCATCCCTGCTGCCATTCAAAACTCCAGTGAGAAAGGGAGGGGAAATACACGGCACAGAACCATCACCTCTGGCTCAGGGAAAGGGGCTGCTCGACCTCAGCAGACTTCTTTTCCTTCCAGTATCACAGAATCACAAAATCATACCGAATATTGAAGAGGGAGGCTTGATGTTATCCAAAACCTCAGGAGTTTATCCCGAGGTTTATACGAACACCAGGGCAGGCAAACTTTGTCTTTATTAAAGCCTTGTCAAAGAGTAGGGAAAAAGGATGGAAACACGAGCTGAAAGTCATGAACTAAATCACATGAAGGTTAATGACTTTGATGACTTAGCCAAGGTCTCACACAGTGTAGCACAGCGGTAATTTGGGAGCACTGGTGTCCCAACCCAGTTCCACAGCCTGTAAGATCATCCCTCCTACTTTCCTTCAGCGAGCACGGACAGATTAATGGAAGGCACATCTCCCCCCAAACACACACACACACATACCCTGAGAGCTCCTGCAGGCCTGACGGCCCCAGCAAGAGCCCCGTTCCCAGGATCTGAGGGAGGGCAGCGTGTCTGTAGCAAATGGAAAGTGTATTTTAGGACCAAGGTTAGTACCAACAGCCCAGTTTTCCAGGTCCGCTGGGTGAGGAGAGGTTGAAGTCATTCCTCATTTGCCAAACAACCTCTCTGTTCCCCCACCTCTCTCAAAGTCATGCAGGTGTTTATTCAGTCTCTCTCCAGACTGTTTTGGCTTTCCTGTCCTACAAACATCCTTGACCACGGGGCTTGTTGTAAGAGAGGAATCTAAAAACATGTGCTTGGTTTACCTTGTTCAGCACATTCTCAATGTCTGGGTCTGCCCATAAATAACCAACCTGCTAAAGGTGATCGTGGGCAACCTGAGACATGGGGAGACAGAGAGGGAGAGTAAGTCCTGGGCAAGGCTGAGGCACACAGCTTCTCTCCCTCCTATTCAATCACAGCAATTTCACCTCTCTGGGAAGAAGGGAAAAAGCTTCAAGCATGAGATTATTACATTTTGTACATTACACCCTGATAGGAGCTAAAAATAGACCCTGACGGTTGCTAAGTGCGTTTCAAATGGCTTTCCTTAGAGGTAAAAATGGGATTTTATTTGAAAAAAAGCAGAAGGTGGGATTTATAACGTCTTGGGAAAGAGCTGAGCAGAAAATCTCCAGTTGTCAGAATAGAAGGGAGTTTTGCTGTTCATTCTCTTTTCGGGAGAGAAGGCGAGAGGTGTTTTACTGGGAGACTGGTTAGGGCTCCCAGTGCACCTGCAAACCCATGGCCACAAAACCACAACGTTCCTGCAGGTCCTACCACACCATGGGACACATCTACCCCTGAGGGACGATGTAGAACAGCTGTACAGCCTCCAGGAGTTGCACTGAGGGGAGTGAAAGGTAAGCAGGGAGACCTTTCCCTTATTCACGAGGTACACCCGGACTGAGTGTGACAGGAAAACCCTCAACTTGACCCCAGTAATCATGGTTGGAGCCTGAAGCACTGCCCCACTGGCAGGGAACCTCCAGCACAGCAAGGATGTGAACAGCTCTGAGGCTCCCACACTCTGTAATTGCTTTCTGTTCGACCCCTTGGCATCACGAGAAGGGCACGCGTGAAACAAACCCGCTGCAGGCTGGGACAGCTCCCTGAAGGTGAAGCCTCTCTGCCTTTCTTCAGGGGTCTGAAACGCTGGAGCATCCCAGAGTTCTGCCATTCTCATTAAGAGCACGGTGGTTATCACTGGGCAGTTAGGAAGATGAACTGTTATTATAAAGATTAAGAGTTGTAATTGAAAGACATCCGATGTCAGAACAATTTTTGAGACACACTCCAGGTATTAGGAGAGCATTTCCTGCAGCAGGCACTTGTTAACAAACATACTTGGAGGAAAATAGCCTCGAGATAATTACAATTAAGGCCATTCAAATAGCATGAACACACTGCTCACAATGTTTAGATGCTGTTCAAGCTTGTGCAGGAACAGTCACGATCAGACAGGGAGGGGTGAGGTGGGGAAGGACAGGAACCAGAAGCTCCAGCACCCCAGACACAGTTTGGAGCATCAGGAATCTCTGAGACCCAACAGCTCTCCAGAAATGAGAATTACTATCCAAGGGGGACATTAAAATAAGGAGAAAAGTAAAATAATGTTTCAAAGGAAACAGGTGTTAAAT
The DNA here is from genome assembly GCA_035583135.1 of Lophotriccus pileatus. Taxonomy (NCBI): domain Eukaryota; kingdom Metazoa; phylum Chordata; class Aves; order Passeriformes; family Tyrannidae; genus Lophotriccus; species Lophotriccus pileatus. Next base: position 5,520,036 of record JAWWES010000076.1, on the reverse strand, counting down.
TAAAGTATACTGCTGCATAGGTGTAAAAGCAGGGATATTGAAAGGAAAAACAAAAATAGATTAGGAACCTCGTTTATTTTCTTTTTCATTACAAACTCGCTGTGTCCTTATCAAGACAACATGAAAAGAAAAAAGGTGAGAAAGAAAGGCTATTTTTAAACAATTCTTTCAAGGGAGATAAACTTAGATCTGTTTTTTTGGATGCACTGTCAGACCACAGATCGGGGCTGGACATGGATCAGTGTCCTGGGCTGCCTCTGAACACTCAGTGTGGTTTCTTTATTCAAACAGTGTCTGTCAGTGGAGTGCTGATATTCAGAGTGGCACCTGTGGCTAATAGGAAAACATTTTGTAGGAATTTTAAAGGATGTGCAGCTAAACGAAGAGCGTGGAATTTTGGGAGGCAGCTGGGTACACACGTGGCACCTGCCAGCGGGGTACTGGTTCCTCATTAGTGATGTTCATGGTCATAATTAGCTGGACTTGGAGAGTGCATGGGGTGCTGAGGTTTTTTTCTGTTCAGGAACTTGCCCTGTGCCCCCCAAGAGTCAAAGAGTTCCCTTTTCAGCTCCCTGCACACTCACCATGACTTCAGCTCAATCCCCCTCCCGTTTGATCCACAACACGATGGAAAAGGAGGGAGAAAAGTCTATGGCAACGAAATGAATTTGCCTCCAAATCTTCCGTTATCAGGTCAGATTTATAAAAGAAAAGCAGGCAATTAAACAGCCGAGGGGAAGAACGTTTCACAAACAAAGTCACCCAGGTTCAGAATCTGCATTAAAATGACAAAACCCAGGAAATTACAAACTTGGGGCTGGCGATTTAACCCAACCACCCCTGCACAAAGGCCTCGGAAAGTTGTTAATGACCCACTTTGTCAGCAACTTCCTTAACTTTAGCACACTTTTCCTCTTTTACTGGGGAATTTGGGCCGGTTTTTTATCAAGCACTAGATAAGTCTTAATCGTGATGAAGGTTAGTTCACAGGGAAAGCAGCAGCGTTTGTCTGGTGTGCTGGGTAATAACCTGCTGACAGGTCCTTCTCCTCAGTGCTCAAAAGACACAATGAAAACCTCATTACAGCAGAGCCCAGGTAGCTGGAGAAATGTCTGCTTGCTTTTATTTATTTATTTATTATTTAAAGTGGAAAGCACTGTTACTTTTCACTCCTGGCAGAGTTCTCCATTTCCTATGCAAGTCAGCGGATGATAAAATAGCAGAATATTCTCCAGTGTCAAACAGAGGGTTGCAGCAATGAGTTCAGTGCAATGTGAAATATTGTAACAATTATTCCTTGTGATCAGGGTGTTAATCTTCCTTTTTTTCAAAGAAAATCCGAGGTTATCAGTATGATCTTGCTGGAAATTCTCAAAATATTCCTATTTTGTGAGCCCCTGGGCTCACTGTGATCAAAAATCAGCAATATCATTTGATTCAGAGCCTCCCATTTCCACTCTGTGTGGCTTTTGGACTGCACAAAATCTAAATTTGTGGGTGTTTATAGATGTTCCAAGTAACATATATTCATATGTATATGTATTTGTGTCGATATAGAATGCTTTGGGTTGGAAGGGACCTCAAAGCTCCTCTCATTCCACACCCTGAGATGGGCAGGGACACCTTCCACTAGGCCATAAATATCAAATTCATTTAAAAATATCATGGAAAACATCCCCAGCTCTACTTACCTACACATGAGAGACAATGAAAAATCTCCTGAGTACACCCAAAGCAGTAAGAAAAACAATCAAACTGTTTAAAACGTGTCCAGAAATAAGTCCAGGTGGAGAATATTCTCACTGATAACGCCCTGTGTATCTGGATTTAAGAGTCTGGCTAATGTGATGAATTATTAACACGGATGTAAATGTAATCAAATCTCATGACTCAAGTGTACAGGGATCACCACAGGGAAATAAATAATGAAATGTTTCATTTTCCCTGCTCTCAAGCACCCCGTTCTGCTGATGGCAGAGTGGATCAGGTGGGACGGGCACGAGCCGTGGGCACAAGGTGGGAGATGGAGACACAGGAAGAGAATCCAACGTGCTCTGCCTTGCTTTTCCACACTGAAAATGCCGTTCAGTCCTGTGCAGAGGAGAGAAAATGATAGGGGGCCTTCAGGCCCTGCTACACACACCACATTACACCATCCCCTTCGGAACACGACAGCCCAAGTTGTGTTTCCTCGTCCCCACCTGATCCAACCCGCCCCTACTTCGTTGCCTACAAAACCCCCTGGCCAAATATTTGACTTCTGGAGACTTTTACGAACCTCCTTCACTCCACTTCAAATGTTCTGGCACAGAAATAAGCACCAAAGAGCTAAATGGAACTTTGTTACTCACAATATCCCTTTAATCTTATAAACAGCGTTCAGCAGATCCCGATCTCGGCGGGGCTGGGAGATTAATGTCCAGGGCCCGGCTCGCAGGGAAAGCGATGCTGGGGGAGCAGCTCTGCGGAGCACAGCGCCTTTCTCAAGGTGACATGACCCCACAGGAACAGTTACCAGTGCATGCTGTGCATACTGAGAGCCAGAGAGACACCCTGAGCCCAGAAACACCTCTCGGCGCAGGAAAGGCGAGGAGATCTCTGTTCGTGGCAGATGTTTTTGCCTGAATTTTGAGCACTGCCAGGCACTGGTGACTGTGGCACCTCGTGGGGCTGCAGAGGAGTCGTGTGATGGCCCTGACCCCAAAAATGTTGGTCCATGGGTTGTGTTTTGTTATCAGAGAGCTGGGTCTGTCCTCATCGCACGGGCAGTGAATTGAGGGAGGAGGGAGTTGGAGAAAACCCGGGAGATTTCCCATCTCTCGGTAAATCCCTCGATGAAGCAGCAACATCCAACTCTTGTGTCTTCCTCCATCGTGTCAGCAGTTTGTGGTTCTTCCCAGGAAAAAGGGAGGGAACAAGCTGGAAGCAGCTGAGCTTTCACCAGTCCCTCCCCAGCTCCGAGTTACCTGGTGACCAACATTCCTGGCCACAGGAAGGGCTGGGCAAGGAGTGGGAAGCAGGGACTCGACTCCCAGTCCTTATACAGGGCTCTTGATGTGCTTTTCTGTGCCCCCCTCCAAGCAGAAGCTTTCTCAGCCATATGATGCTGATCAGAGCCAGCATTTTCTCACCTCAGACAGGGACTATGAGACTAATGTGACTAATGTCTGAAAGGAGCTTTGAGGCAGCTGGATGGGAGTGCTGGCATTATGATTAATTCCATAGACTCATGTGGATTATAATAAGCATGAAACTAAACCATGGCACGGAGGACATATGATATTATACTGCAGTTATCTCGGTGGGGTGTGAGCCTTTCAGCCTCAGCTCAAAACCAGCCAGAGAGGGCTGCATTTCACCTGTCTGGGACACTCAGCAGCTCTTCCACGGGGAGGGGATTAACAGGAGCTAACAGGAGAAAGCAGAGAAGTCAACAGGGCAAGTCACTACAAAGCCAGGCCAAGGAAGAGTCCAGATCACACTAAGAAGAGGGCTGTGACAGCTTTCACAGGGAAATAGTGTCCCACAAGTGAGAAACCTCCCCACATGCACCAGCTCAGCTGGGCTCAGGCTCCTGCTCCCGTGGCCAGGATGGTCCAGTCAGCTGCTGGCAGGGGCCAAGTGGGAATTCTTCCCTCCCCAAGCCCACATTCCTGCTGGGATGACCTCTCATGTCTCCCAGGTACAGCCAGACCACACATGTTACAAGCAGGAAGGATCACCAGTCCCATTCCCCCAGGATGAAGAGACAGGAACGTCTCTTCTGCTCTGTTCCTTGGCAGAGGGGAGATGTGGATTTGCCCAAGGTCATACAACAACAAGTAATTAGAGTCTCAAATAAAATGCAGATCCCAGCCTGCCTTCCCAGGCCCTGCCAGGGCTGACTCACCCAAAGAGAACCTCAGGGGCATCAAAGCAGTGTCACAACACACAGCGGGAATCAGGGAAGGGAATCTCTGGCAGGATGATCTCAGAACGAGCTGTTTCAACCAGAGAGGGATCTCCAGTCCTTGGGAAACTGTCCCTTGAATATAATATGTTACACTAAGCTGCCAGCTTTCCTCTGACACTGGGAAAAATAACTCTCCTTTGCTCACATCTAACCCTCCTCATGGAAGGATGCAGTAAGTGCAGACTTTCACTAAGAAATTCGTGCTTGTTTGGTTTTTTCATTAAAATAAGAATGTCCAAGGTCAGGCTGGATGGGGCTCTGAGCAACCCAGTCTATGGAAGGTGTCCCTGCTTGTGGCAGGGGGATTGGAATGAGAGGAGCTTTGAGGTCCCTTCCAACACAAGCCATTCTGGGATTCTTTGTTGTGTGGGATTATTTTTATGTGCAATCTCACTCTCTGGCTGAGAAACAGTTTGCCTACAACCACCCCTGTGGTCACAGGTACCGCTGCCTCTGAGCGTGGCCTTCACAGCAAAATCAAATTGCAACGATCAGGAAGATTAGAAGATTTTGAAAACACACACATACACTGAAAAAAATACAGTATTTTCAACGTCCCCAAGTAATCCCCCACTCCTGCCTGGCTACAAACTCGGTGAAACGTAGCCAGAACACACATTCTCATCAGAATTGCTTCCTCCCTGGGAAGGACGGAGATTTGGTACACCTCACAAGGGAGGTGCAACAGAGCTTTAAATAACCACTTACAAACTTTCCTTCCAGAGAAAATTACAAGTCAGTTAATGCCAAGAAATCCCAGGCTAAGATTGATAAACTAGGACTGCCTTCTGCAATTGTGTGAAAGGAATTAAGGAGTCGTGAAAGTTTTTGGCACGGCAGCCAAGGAGAGGGAATTCTCACTCCTGCTCTGAGTGAGGCTGTTTCTAAAGCAAAAGCTGTAGTTGGGTCCTAAAATAAGATATGCATGGTTTTTGCTTAGGGTCAGAGGAGTTGCATCCATGAGCATCCAGGAGGAATCCAGCAGAGGAATTTTAGAGGTAAAGGCTTCACCTGAAGTCCTGCAAGAAGGAACTTTTCCTGCCGGGTTCCAGCAAGGCTGGAGGCAGCAGGACGTCAGGGTTCAAATCAGGTATCCACAGGCTGGTAAGACATTTCACCTCTCTTTGGCCAGTTAATTTACAACAGGATTAATAATTCCTGCATCATTAGAATTTTATGAAGCTTAATTAATTAAAGGTCATAAAACGCGATGAGACCCGCGAGTGACAGAGACCAGATAAATTCAGACTCTTGGCATGGAAGTCACGCTGGGTTTGAGAGGTATAAGCAGCTCTGCACGGCTGGAATGGGGCTGGGGCTCATCCAGGAGCACAGAAACCCCAGAAATAATCTAGAGGAGAGTAGAGGAAAATGTAGATTCCCAGTGGGAATGAGCACAAAACAGCCAGTGACCAGTCTGACTCCCGAGGACTCGCGGGATGTGGCACTTGGGGACGGGATTTAGGGGTGGACATGTCATTGCTGGGTTAATGGTTGGATTTGATGATCTTAGAGGGCTTTTCCAACCTTAATGAATCCATGATTCCATAAGTGTTTGGGCACAAAAAGCTGTGCACACCCAGGCCTGAGCGTGGGCACATATTCCGTTCAAAGGAGCTCACTGTTCTCTGGGACCTTTAATTGCTAAAAATGCAGCAAATCCCCTTAAATATGCCAAATTGGGGTGGGCAGAAGGGGCTGTTCAGGATTGAAGTAGGATAAAGAGAATAAAATGCAAATCTCCCTGCAGTTTATACTTATGACTAATACCTATCACAACAGATTCATTTGGAAACACGCCTGTGACGTTAAACTTGTCAATCCTCCCCACCTCTCAAAGCCTCTGCTCGGTGACGTGCCTGTGCCAGCTTCCCTAGGCCTGCCCAGCTCAGAAAAGCTGCCCAGCTTTGGATCCTGCTGTTGGGAGCCAGAGAATTATAAAAGTCTAGACTTAGCAAATAAAAGAATGGTGTAGGTTGGAAAAGACCTTTAAGAGCATCGAGTCCAACCATCAACCTGTGTGGCACAGAGCACTGGGGGCCCACCCTGGCGACTAAAGTCAGTCATCCAGGTGAGAATGAACTTGTGGAAAAGGCTCCAACGTGGCCAAAAAGAGAGGAGAAACTGCCTGAAACTGGTCTAATGGGATGGCACAGAGGGGGGGTCGTGGCACTGAGCTGGATAACCCCAGAGCACAGAGAGTGGGGAACTGGGGGAGACAACCTCGGGGAGAAGGTGGACTATTCACAGAGAGAAAAGCTAAAGCCGCACTCCAAAAGCAGATATTAACATATGAGTAGCCCATTTGCAGTTTCTTAAAGAATGAAGCAAGCAAGCTAAAAAAAAGAAAGTTCTCCACAGGGAGCTGAAGGACCTCAGCACCTTCACAAACTGCCCTCAGTAGCTGCACACTCGCTTAAGCTTTTAGGAAATCCTGCATCGTATAAAACAGTGGGAGGCAGGTGATAGCTTGGCCAGGGCTGTGTAAGGCACCCAGTTAAACTGAGCTCCTTAGAGGGGAAATTACAACTGCCTAAGAGTAGTTTCTGCCCTCAACGAGCAGCCAGAAGATCCTTCTCCCATTTTGGGGTGGGGGTGGTGAATGGCTCTCCTGGACTCACAGAAGCTGGTGGGAGCCAGGAGGTGCCAATCTGTCCTTCCTTCTCTAAAGATCCAGCCCTCACTTCCCAGTAGTTACACAAAATCATTTGAGAGCTGCCAGCCTGTGGATTTTTCTCTGGGAATTAGAGCCCTAAATCCAGTGTGTAACACCACCAGCCATCCCACGGGGTGATGGACACATGACAGCACGAGGTCCTGCTCTGCCTCCACCTCCACAGAGGAGCTCCAACACTGGCTCTGCCTGTATCCTATTTAAAGAAGCTGGTTGGTTGGGAAAGGCTCCAAACCTCTTAACAGACCACTTCTGTCTCAGTGAAATTATCAGGAAGGATAAGAGTGCAATTTATAACTATAAAAAAAACAAAACCCCTGGCCAGTGTTTGAATAAAGCCCAGCCAAATCCAGGGATGTCTGGATTCACTTCCCCAGGCTGGGTAGCAATGGCCATTTGGGCATCCTGCTCCACTAACAACCCCCTCCAAAAAAGCTTCTATCCTCTGAATCTATATAAATACATTAGACAGAGAATGAAAACCGCATTGAGATTAGATTTCCATCTCTTAACATCTACGTACACGACAGATGGGATTAGTAAATGAACAGACCACTGAAGGAAGGAGGGAGGATTAACAATGGAAAATAAAAAAGGTTGATAATCAGTGGCAGCTCTTTGGGAGAGAGACTTAGGACAAATGGCACAGGCAGCTTCAATTTATTTACTTGGGCGACTGGGAGATGCAGAATATGAAAATGGAAGAACAATCTTCCTCTAATCTGCGGGGGAAGGGACAGCCCAGGCAGGACATCATCGCCACTAACGAGGAGAGAGTTCTCGGGGAACATGCTCTGACAACTCTAATCATCCCATGGCCCGGGAAGCTTAGAATCCAATTTCAGCTCCAGCTATTATTGCAGAAGTTTTAATCTCCATTCTTATGCAAACAATTTGAGGGAATGATGGATAGATAAATAAACGAACAAATGAATAAAAATCAGGCTCGTCCGCTGACGCAAAGGAACTATTTCGCATTGGGATGAGCATCACATGCCTGTGTGAGGCTGTGAATGACAGTCATATGGAGAGGAACATGACAGGCAGAGGTTATCCTCCTGCTCAGGCTGGCTTTAGATCAACTCCAAATTTGATATTCCAGACACAGCAACACGGAAGAAATGACTGCTGTAACGTTGAGCACAAATGCAAAAAAAATGAGCCCCAAAGAGTGCTGTCTTCATCTCTGTCCAGACAAAGGAGATCTGACCCATGAAGTCAAAATTTATGAGTGAGATAAATAAGCTGGTGGAGGCTGATTCGACTAGACCAGGCAATGTAAGATAAAACCACACTCACTGTGCAGAATCACAGAATCAGTAGGTTGGAAAATCCCTCCGGCATCACCGAGTCCAACCTGTGACTGATCCCCGTCTTGTCCCCCAGCACAGAGCACTGAGTGCCATGTCCAGTCCTTCCTTGGACACCTCCAGGGATGGTGACTCCACCACCTCCCTGGAAAGCCCCTTCCAATGCCTGAGCACCCTTTCCAGGGAGAAATTCTTCCAGAAGTTCACCCAAGCACCTCTCTGGGCTCCAGCACCAACCTACAGCAGATGCTTATAGAGCTGAGTTTTTAAATACACATTTGTGAGCTTTTGGATCTTCAACTCCTGCAGCAAAAGGGACCACAGGACTTATTCCCCCCCCACAGCTCCTGCCCTGTAGGTAATGACCAAGAGGACATGGAGGCAAAGTACACCTCTGCTCCAAAATCATTGAGAGGGGGACTAAACTCCATATTCATGTCTCCCATCTCCCAAATTCGTGCTTAGGAGAGGGTATCCTCTGGATATACCAATCTGAATTCTGTTGGAAGGAGATCTGTTTTTCCCCACTCTCAAAATACCCACTAACAATCTCTTTTGGAACACCTCTTTCCCCACGAACTGCTACAAAACTGAAATAGAATATTCTGATAGAATAGAATAGAAATTGCTTGGTTTTGCAAAGCCACATGGAAGATGCTTCCAGGCTGTCAGACTGGTACCTCTACTGATATTAAATCATTGTACTGCACCAAAAGGAAATTAAAGATTATTTTATGCTATTAGCTTTTAGTCCATTTACAACTTTCTGCATTAATATTAAGATATACAATCTCATTTTTTGCCCAGGCTGTAAAAACCACATGAATACAAGATATTTGAAAATTATTTAAGACTTGTGCCCTCCTAACAGCTCCCTCAGAAGGTGAACCGTGAGGTCGTGGCCTCCCATTTGGATCCTACTCTAAAACACATTTGCTTCTTGTTAGCAGATTAGCAGATGAGACAGAGGGGAGTTAAACATAGCCAAGGTGTGAACACTAATTATAGGCTGCTGCATCAGGCTGGGAATAAGAAAAGCCAGTGTTAAGTGTCTGCCCTGAGAGGTGATATCTATCTCTACTGGAAGAAGAACAAGGCAGAGCTGAACCTGTTGGTGTCTCAAGGAGTTGATCTGAGTCTCGTTCTGTATCTCCAGGTGAGGAGGGTTCAGACTGACTGTGCCCAGATAAACTTTCCTGTCCTCAAAGTCTCCCTTTTTTAGTCAGAATGCACAGCTGACTCCAGCAAAGGGCGCTGCTGGAAACAAGGGCTGCATCCCAAGCCTGGGAAAAACAAGGGATCAGGAACCTTCAGGGAGAAAACTGGGGGGGTGGTTTGGGGTTTTTCTTTTTGGGAAAACAATGAAGAGACAAACTCGTCTGCTTTCCTTGAGGAGGAGCAATATTCTCCCAAATTTGTGTCTGTGACAGCCAGTCTTGACAATATATATATAACAAATTTATAGAAGTGAACATAATAAATAACAAACCCCTCCAATTTACAATCCAAGAGTGAAGTTACCTCACTCTCTAAGTCGAGTAAAAAATCATACTAACCTGAAGGTTTGAAACTTCAGAATAGTTCTTAGCAAGAAGGGGGAGCCCATGGCTGCTGCACATTCAGGATTTTATTGGGAATCCTGAAAAAACCATTTGTGGGAAGCAGGCTGAGCCTTCCCCTCGAGCCATCTTTTAACCTCAACTGTCCCAGTGTTGCTCCTTGCTTCCCACATCGTGTCACTGGTTGTATTTTGTTTACACTGTGCTTGTAAACCCTTTGAGGTGGCATTTATAGATCTGTATGGGTGAAATCCAGGTGGCATCAAAGTCAGGGCTGATTTGTCACTTTTCACCCCCTGTGACTGTACAGTGTCCATCACACCCAAGCCAGAGCACCTGACACTGCTCTGCCATAAACAACAGTCAGTGATGGAATATTTTGTGCCCTGGTACAGTTATTGTCTATATTATTTACTGATTGGGTCAAAATTGTGTTGCTGTGAACCTTTAGTATCTTGTTGCAAATTCACATCGAGAGTGGGAGTGAGGCTATATCAGAAAGTAATATTTTACACCAGTTTTTAATCTATTTTAAACCTGTATAAATAACTGCACAAACTGCAGGGTAATGGAATATCATTCCCTCTGGGGTTGCATTTCTTTCTCTAAGCCACTCCTCTGGTTCCTCAGAGGCAAAGCTCTAATGTGGGAAAACTGTAGAGCAAAGAAGACTGAAAAAAACCAGAAGGAAGTGGGGTATTTTTATTTCTTTTTAACACCCAAACCTCAGCAGCATCTCGATGACTGGATAACCACTCCTGCAGTGGAAGGGGAGTTTAGCACCAGTCATTCCATCAGCCAGAGGTTATGACTCCTGCATTTTTTGGAGTTCCTGGCTGATTCCTTATGCCTGCACAGGAGCTAATTGCATCCAAGAGGCTTGTGTGCCTGTTGGTCTGGAGGTGTATTGCCATATGTTTGGTGTATACTTAATTAACACAGTGCAGCTGCGCTGCTTTCCATCTGTATTATGGATTAGATTTCTATTACCTATCCAGGCAGGAGTCCCACAATTCATATTTATTAAAATAATTACCCCAAGATTTAGGTGGTTGGGAGTGCTCAGTCAAGCAGCCCCACATTAGGGATATTATCCAGCCAGGAAGCAAAACTGAGTAGCTGGATCAGAACATCAGCCTTGCAGCCAGAGGTTAAAACAGAGCCTGCTGAGCATTCCTTCCAGGGACTGGTTCTTAAGCTGTGGAGCTTATTGAAGCTGTGAAGCTCAGTGAAGTGTGACTTGCCAGTGTATTCATATTCACCAGCAGATCCAGATCTTTATCTTTTTTAGGTTCCTGCAACTTTTTTTCTCTGGGCATGGGGAATTTAATTGTGGAATTCGATTTGTGTGACGCGCCCGTTGGTCTTTGGTGTCTGTTCCTGAGGCACCCGTGGCTCAAAACTCGAAGGGCTGTGCAGATTTGTTGCAGGTGGGGAAGCTGAGCAAAGGTGCAAACTGCACATATGGATTTCAGTCAGGTTTCACTGCCGTGCAAACCCAGGTACAAGAAGGGGACAAATGCAGGACACAAAACCACGAGTTAAGTGTGACCTAATTGCGATGTTTAGATCCAGGATCTAATTCCAACCTCAAAGACCTTTCAAGAGACAAGTACAAGGACCCAGAGCTGTGATTTGGGTTTGATAAGAAGAGGACACTGAGCTTTTTATGTGAATGTTATTGTCTTGTCCTACTCTGCACCGAGGAAGCAACTTGACTAATTAAAGCCCCAAATCTGTGCAATTACAGACAGCAACGCATGGCTGAGGAATAATCAAATTTATTTTTCTTATCCATTCATAAAGTCATCAGTGTAATTTTGTAAGCTGGTTAAGACCTGCACAGGGAGGAAAGGGAAGATTTCCAGTCACCTGGAGAGCTCAGCAGCTGGGGCTGCTCACACCCTGCATGTCCCTGAGATACTGAGTGTCCCAAAACCAGCGTTCTGACCCCAGGCCAGGCAGGGTTGGGGTCTGCTGGAAACAGAACCAAGATTTGCAACCCCTTCAGCCAGGCTGATGGATAGAAATCAGCTGGCAACTGGCACCTGACAAATATTGTGGCAAAAGGCACTGATGTGAAAGACTTTATGAGTTAAGTTGCCCAGTTAAGTGATCAGTTTGTGTTTACTCTTTCAAGTAAGTTGGATTTTTAGGTCTCTTAAGTTTTGGGGTCCAGAAATACTCTGTACACGCTCAATATAGGTTTTGTACACAGAAAGGGTAAACGAGAGAATGACAGAATCATAGAATATCCTGAGCTGGAAGGAACCCCACTGAGTCCAACTCCTGACCCTGCAAAGGAAAACCCCAACAACCCCACCATGGGCCTGAGAGTGTTGCACAAATCCACAGGGATTTCCATGGAGACTGCATGAAAAACCTGGACATAAAGGGGTAAGAGAGTGGTGAGGCCCTGGCACAGGTTGCCCAGAGAAGCTGTGGCTGCCCCATCCCTGGAAGTGTCCAAGGCCAGGTTGGGCGGGGCTTGGAGCAACCTGGGCTGGTGGAAGGTGTCCCTGCCCGTGGGGCTGGAAAAAGATGAGCTTTAAGGTCTCTCCCAACTCTCTGCTCTATTATACCAGGCATTTTAATGGCATGATTTAGGGAAAGTGCAGGGTTTCTGCTATTAGCCAGTGTATTGATTCCCCAGCAGAGAAGAGACAGCAAAAAATGACCATTTCCAATTTTCCTGTGCCCCATCCTCGATGCCACTGCGCCAAGAAAAGAATGCCAAGATGTTGAGGTCTCTGAAAACTGCAACAGGTCCCCAGAGGGGAAGGTGTTGACCATGTCTAGACAGTATTCAAAGCAGATCAATAATATCCAGTGCCATTCCTGTGTTTAGAACAGAGAAATGACCTGCTTGGCTTGGTGCTCCTTGGGTGGCTGTGCCTGCCTGGGAGGTGGGCAGAGCTAAACCACAGTTGGGGGGGAATTTCCTTTAGTCTTTGCCTAAACCAAGAACACAGTTTTGGGGGGAATCTAACTCATGTGTGGCTTGAGCACCAGGTGATAGGTTGGAACAAAAGTTAACAGAGCTGTAAATCTGGGAGGTTGGGGAAAACAGTGGGTCACTTGGAATGAGCTGCTGCCACAGCCCTTCTCTTTGGCTTATTAGCATAGAAATTTCTAACTTTCCAGCTGAAGAATTTTGGCTGGTTTATGTTTAGATTTGAATTATAATAGACTTGCTATAACTGGAGGGCAGAGATAGGGAGAAGTCTAGAAAATACACTTAAAGAGCTCGATGCTTTCTTTTCTTAGGGATCTTTGCCCGCTTTGAGGGGGCTGTTGTCTGAAAACAACAGTGAGAGCCACAACAGTGTTATTAAATATTAACTAGAAATTCCAGGAGAAGATGCAAGAAAAAAGGAACATGGCAGATTCTGCTTGAGAAGTTAAATGCAGCTTCATTGATCCATCCAGCAGCCACAGCTCAGAGGCTGCTTTGTGCATTTGAGCTTTACAAAAATCTCCAAATCCTCCGGAGCAGGCTTAGGGGGACTTGATCCACGTGTCAAATCCCCAAACTGAAGCAACATACTGATAGGTCTCAGTTATCCTAAACAGCACAGAGGGTGGTTACTGTCACCCCAGGGGGGGAAAAACAGACTTTCAAGGAATAACTGTGAAGTTTTCACTTGTGTGCCCTCCTCTGCTCTGACAACAGCAGCCAGAGCAGCACCGTGATTTTTGGGAGCACGAGTGATTGCTGCTCTCTAGACAAGTGAGCCACCAGCTTGGTGTGCCAAAGCAACTCCAGTCATTTAAAGTGCCAGGTTAAAACCCTCCCCTTTGGTGCAACCCCCCAACTCTCAGGTGTCCCACAGTTTTACACTTGCCTTTTCCCTCCTTAACTTTCCATTTTAATTAACATCTCCATCCTCGACCACAGGAGTGCCCGTGACTCGTGCATTGGCACAAAAAAGCAGAACCACATCTCACAGGAGCAAACAGTGTTTTGCAAATGAACCTAATCCTTTTGGGGCTTTTCAGCCCATGAATACATGTTTGTTTTTTTTCTTGCAGGCCAGTGGTTCATTTTTATACCTGAATTCTGTCTGAGGCAACTCAGAATCACGGTAGAAAAATTTCATGCTGCACAAAGCTGCTTATCAGCATCAAAAGGAATGAATTAAAATGGTTGGGAGAGGCAAAAAAAAAAGTTAAAAAAAAGGGGAAAAAAAAAGGAAAAAGATTTTTTTTTTCAAGTAATGCTTATGTTCCACTAAGAAAGCACAGAAGGTGGGTTTGCTTTTTAATTTCAGCAGAAACTGTTCCCCCCCCACCCCTTTTCTTGTTCCCTTTGAAGTGCCTCTGCCTCTCAAAAGCTGTGTAAGAATAACGGGCTGTTTGTACATAAAGAACTGACAGGGAAACTTTAGAGCAGTAATCACCAGCTCTCCATCCCACAGCCTCCTCAGCAGAGGAACATTAATAAACATTAAAGAGGAGTGTAAGCTTGGCATCTTTCTAATTAAGAGTGGAACAGGCTGCCAGATGAGGTCAGTCCCCAGATGGGGTTGAAGGGCAGTGTAAGCACGAGAGAATAAATTCAACGTAAAAGGTCATCTATATGGATTAAATGATCTGAACAGTCAATTCCAGAGCCATCTTCTGCAATTAATATTTAATTAAAAATAGAAACACTATAAAGTTTAGCTTTTAAGCGGCAAAAATTATTTCATGTCCCATAAAACCTTTAAGCACAAGACCATGCATCCTTTCTCTCTCCCTGTCCAGAGCAGGCTGGTGTGGTTGTGACTCACCCAAGAAAGGGCATTTCAAGGGCAGGCAGCCTTTGCACCTTAAAAACCACTTGAAATCTGTTTCTAGTGACCAGAGACAGCATTTAACAGCTCAAGGGGGTTTTTTCCTATTCATTCAATTGGGCCTTAAATGGAATTTCTAATCAAATATTCATCCAAATACATAATGAACTTGAAGAGCTGGATTAACCTGTGGTCAGCAGTAACACAAGGGTGGAAGGTGATGGAGAAGAGGCACTTGAGGATGGTTCAAGTGCAATCTGCTGGTCTCCAGCCCCAGAGGGAGCTGCTTGGCACGTCCTGACCCTGCTGCCCTCTGCTCCTCTCCTCCAGGGACCTGTTAAACACTTCAGAACCAGCAGCTCCTACAGAACTAACAGCATCTTTCCACTTTTCTTGGCATATCTCCCTGGACCTCTCCTAAAAGTGCCTCCAGCATTTGTTTAGTGTGATTTGAAGTGTTCTGTCCCCTCTGACTTTGCTGCCCAAGAACTAGGCCACCACCAAGTCACCAGAGGAATATTTGATCTTCAGCACTCGAGTCCTTTGTAACCTACTTCCCAGTTTTTAGCCTACACCACCGGTGAGGAGCTGGGAAAGGAGGTTCAGCCTCATCACACGAATTCTCACGTCAGGAAAACGCAACAAAACGTCACTTTGTTTCCACAACGTGGGCTGGAGGTTGAGAAATTCAGGTCTGGGTCCCAACTCTTGTCACCCGTTCCCTGCCTGGCTTCCCAAAGGCTCACACCCTCCAAGCTTCAGTGCCCTGGGACTGGAGATAGTACTAACTTGTTTTCATATGAGCTGGGGATATTTTCCACAGTGATATGAAAATAAGAAGTAATCCAGTTCAAAGACTTGTTTTTGCCTCCCTCAAAGTCAAGCGTAAAATTCCCTCCACTTCAGTAGTTCAGGACATCCTTTAAATGCTTGATAGAGCTTCCTCACTTCATCCTTGGAACCTGGGGTCTGACTGTTTATTTTTACTTGTTACACGAGATTTGTCTTTGTTTTCAAGGGTGTTTTAAGTCAAAATCTCCACGTGTCTGATTTCTTGAAGCTGTTTGCTTTTCTCGGTGGTTTTAAACCGCGTTTTTGGGAGACCTGACCTCTCCCGGTCGGTTTTTCTGGTTCTCCCATATCTTTGCTCGGGGAAATTTCTCAGGAGGGTCTCTCTCACTCCACTGGTTATCTCCTTGCTCTGGAAAGCTGCTGTTAAATCTCTCTGAACCTGCAGCAGAGCTTGCAGGAGCAGCCTGGCTAATCCTCCATGGAAGGAGGGAGAATCCTCAGCATTCACAGGAGCATTCATCCCTCAGGAAGCGAGAACAGGCAAGGAAAGACAATCAGCTTCTCCAAAATTCTCATAAGAAGGCACAATTAATCTCTTCATTTCTTACTCAACCCCTGCTGCATATATAAATTAAATTAGCAGCCATATATATTTATATACACACACACATATGAAATACCCTCTGTTGTAAATGGCTTTTTTAACTTGGAGACAGAAGGCAAGAGGTAAAACTGTTGAAGGTCTCAAAAGACAACACATGCACCATCATTTCTCCCATGACCCAAGAGGCCCAGGGATGATTCTCATGCACAAAAAAAACCCAAACCCTTTTGAAGTATCTCATATTATTTGTTACTAATTCTGGCTTGCAAACAACTGCCTGGTGTTGCTGTTGAAATATGTCAGAGCTGTTAAACGCTTGTATAAATAATAAATGGGAAGGGCATGTACTAAGACTAAGGTCTTTCTGCATCAAGACATAGACAGTGTTATGTTTTATTAATAACAATTTGAAAACCACAATGAAGTAGGAAAACGGCTCCTGGGCCAGGATTTTAAATCCCCAGTTCACAACCAAGCACAGCCCAGGGGGTGCCAGTTCTAACTCTATCACAGTGGCTTTAGCAGAACATTTAGACTTGTACATATAGATTTAAGAGCTGTAATTATCTGTGGCAGTGCAAGTTCTTTCTCAGTTCTGTGTGTACATTGATTAACAGGCCCAGGACTGGTGATGGATCCAATGTTGCTGAGTGGAGCAGAGCAATAGGTTCCTTGGAACCCCTGTTTGTAACATGCAGAACATCTCCTAATGCATTTCTAGACGTGGAAATAATTGTTCTATGACTCAGAGAAGAACGGGATCAGTGAGGTTGGAAAAGACCTCCAAGGTCATTGAGTCCAGCTGATGACCAAACACCACCTTGTCCCCCAGCCCAGGGCACTGAGGGCCACATCCAGTCCTTCCTTGGACACCTCCAGGGGTGGGGACTCCAAACCTCCCTGGACAGCCCCTTCCAGTGCCTGAGCACCCTTTCCATGGAGAAATTACTCCTGATGTCCAACCTGACCCTCCCCTAGCACAGCTGGAGACCATTTCTTCTCCTCCTGTCCCTTGTTCCCTGGGAGCAGAGCCCGATCTCCTCCTGTCAGGGAGTTGTAGCGAGAGAGAAGGTCTCCCCTGAGGTGGTATCATAGTTTACTGACCCTTTAAAAATGGGGAAAGGGAAAAATGCTATTTTAAAAAACCTTTTCCATGTCCAGCCTTGTTCCTCTGCATGGTCCTTCCATTTGTTCTCTGCGTGATCTTTGCTTTTTACCTTGAAACCACTTCCATGGGGTTCTCTCCTTCAGCAGATGGTTCAATCCCTACCTGGGAAGCAGCATCCTGATGATGCCAGTGGCCACTACACTTCACTGGGGTTTTGCCACCTTAACCAGGTCACTGGCCTGAGCTGGCATGTCCGACCCAATTTAATATTCTATTGGCAGTGAAATACCTCAGAACCGCCTTTAAAACACAAACCATTCCATAATATCCCTGGGACAGCTGTAAAAACCCTCCTCTGATTTCCATCCATGGGCAATCGTGCCGGGATTATGGGAAGAAACCCGTCGGCGTTGCGCGTACGCCGGTTATTTCCGCAGGAACAGCCTCGTGCGTTCCTAAATAAAACAACAAACCACTTTTCCAACCCCCTTTTACGTACAAAAGGCAGTGACAGACGGAGCAGCCCGATTTACATAAAGTGACACAAGCATCAAGTTCTTTTCAAGCCACTCGAAGATGCCAAAATAGCTCTCTGCGATCCCCCCGAGCCTCGGGATGCCGGCGTGTTACGCTTGCGAATCTCTGGTGGTGGTTTATGATTCTTCCTGCTTTTGTGCTTCAAAAAATTAACTTGTTTTCTTAGAGCCCACGGCCCTTCACAGATGGTTTTGAAGAACAATCAGGGTTGTTTTTTTATTAAACAAGGACTAGAGTGTAATCAGCTAAAACACTATGACTTGGGTAGAGTGTTTGGGGAAGGGTTGTTTGGGGTTTTTTTTGTCGCTTCAGAATGCAAAGATTCCCTCAGAAATAACGTAAATCTGCAGCAGAGCAGCTGAAAGAACAGATTTCGCAGCTCCTTTATTCCATAGAACTGTTGTTCTTTGCTTTCACATAAGAAGAGTTCCAGAAGGGTTTATCTCCTACTTCAATGCCCCCAAAAAATGCTGAGATATCCAAAATATGTATCATGAGAGTGCAGCCAAGGAGTGGGTATCACACGCCATGTTTCCCACACTAGTGTCCATGGAAGACAAAGCAGTAAAAACCATAATAATAAGGAGAAAATCCTTGCTCTGGCAGAGGAATTTTCCCCACTAACTGCTCACTTCTTCACCTGCAACTGTCTCAGACACAGCCAGTCTCATCATCATCCTGTTCCCATAAAAAAAGAAGGAAACACAACCTGTTGTCTCTGCTGAAGAACAGACACGTAGCGTGAATTTGCATTTCAGTGTCTCACACAGACACTCTGGTACATCCAGAAATTCCTCCCTGGGAAGGTGGTGGTGGGATTCTATGGAACTCCAGTCAACACACAGGCCAAGAACAGTTTTTCCCTTTAAAATATTTAGCTGGAAAGCTTTTGGGAAGGTGTGGTGTGTGCTGGGCACAGCGCTGGGTTTGACAGCACAGCTGCCTTGAGAGAGAAAATGGAGAGCTCTCCCTTTTATATAATCAGTGTTTTAAATCCAGAGTAATTCAGGTTAACTTTGGAGACGCCAAAGGGAAAGAAATCCCGTCCATGGATACATCTGACAACTGGAAAGAGTATCTTAGCTGGGAAATTAAACGTTTGAACAGCAAAGCTGCTTCTAAAAGCACACTTATATGGCATTAGGCCAAATTCCAACTCAGGGCCAGAAGTTCTGAGCGTTGCCCCAGCCATCCTGCACTGCAGTTCTGCCCAAAACTGCATCCTTGCATTCCATGACCAAAGGGCTGGGAGGCCACAAGGACAAAGCTGCAGCAGAGGGAGCCCCAGCGTGTTCACAGCCAGGCAGAACCCCTGAACAAACAACACCCTGGGACAAATCATCCCAAGGATGCACTGCTTAGAAATATGACTTACAGGAACACTGAGGCCAAAAGTCTGAGCGCAGCTCCAGATATGCCCCTTCTTTTTATAAATCTAAACACCATCCTGTGGTTTTGAAATAGTGACTGCTGGATAACTCATGAATACAAATGCACTTTGAAAATTACCCAGCTGAAGGCCAAACTTGACTTATCTACAGGGTTTATTATGTATGAAAAATCACTGCAAGTCAAACTAGTCCATTTACTTGCCCAGAGGACCTTGTAGGAACCTACATCTGAAACAGCAGTGAACTAATACCTTATGAATATTAAAGAACTCCCCAAGCAACTTATTCTGCCCCTGGTGTAAATTGGAGAAGTGAAACTTCAAAGCAGTCTCCAAGGAATGAATTTTGTTGACATTTTACTTGGACAAAGAAGTGATCTTTGTTAAGCCACACCTAATGTTGAAACACCAGCAAGTCCAGAGGCAGAGAACACTGGACTGGCACACAACAAAAATTATAAAAAAATAAATATAAATGAGGTCTGAAAGAGTACCACAGAGATTTGAGCTTGATTTAACACCCCACCACACCTGCCCTTCACTGGAGCTCCCAGGTATCCTGACACCTCCCACCAGCCCAGGTTGCTCCAAGCCCCGTCCAACCTGGCCTTGGACACTTCCAGGGATGGGGCAGCCACAGCTTCTCTGGGCAACCTGTGCCAGGACCCCCCCACCCTCACAGGGGAGAATTTATCCCCAATATCTGATCTATCCCCACTCTCCAATTCAGCAGTTGTGTCCAGCAATCTCAGAGGGAAATCATTTGCCTGACCCACCAGGTTTGGAAGTGTCTCTCTGGCTGCAGCAGCAGCTCCCCCAGTCACTGAGGCTCTTGACAAGCTCATCATCTAACCCAGGCTTTACCTGCCTCTTTGGATTATCCAAAGTGCCTTCCAGGGAGGCCAAAACCAGTGTTTTGCTGCGGGGTGAAGGACTTCTTGAAGAATCAGCTGCCCCTGGGGGGTCAGTGAGCAAACCTGTGTGCTCTGAGCTCTTGTCACCCCCCCCAGGCTTCCACCATAAATCCACCAAAACGCACGTTTGTTTTGCATCTCAACCAAACAGATGGCTTGGGACAACTGAAGGGATATTAAATTAAGCTGAGGTGAACCTTCTGGGGAAATCAAAGGAACTTACTTGTACAGTATTAACTTTTACCTATTTCTCCCTTTTTATTTGGCAAATACTTGTGAGCAAACTCCGTGTTTAACGAGGAAGAAAGCGCTGATGAAAGGGTAGATTTTTTAAAAAAAATCTTTAATCTGAATTCCTGCTGGTGCTGCATATTTTCCCACTAGATTTCTTCCAGGTGATAAGGTTACCCTGCAATTTTTTGCTGATTACACCTCAGACTAAAATAGATACAGGAGATATATATATATATATATATATATATATGTAATGTATATATGAATGCATAAAAACTTCAAGATAAACATTTTAAGATCAGCAAACAGAGCCTTAATCCCTTGCAATTCCAAAGTGCAAATGTTACGTATCATATGTGATATATACAGATTTATCACAGGACAAAGAGAGATGCACAGAGAGCTTTGTTTTCCATGGCATTGATCCCTTGACATCTGAGCCCTTGGCTCTAAATTTGTCCAGGATACACTGAGGTGCAATTTCCAGCAGGGAAAGTCATCTCAGGACTGGGAATAGAATCAAGGCTCTCTCCCTGACCCAGCTCTGTCTAACATAAAGTTATATTCTGAACAGTCCCACTCCAGCAGGGAATTGCTCAGTCACCTTGAGCCGTGTGGGACTGAGGAGGAACAACCCTTTCTAGTTAACAGAGTGTCCTGTGCCAGGGCTGGAGTTGAAGGACAAAGTAATTCTGTTACTGGGAGAGGGAGCCTTTCACCCCTCCTCTTTTATATCTAAACAGAAATTACTTTAAACCTTGCTGCAGACTAAAAGTCACCCACTCCTGCCAGGTAACTGAGAAACACATCACATAATTCTGTACAAGCCATGCACAGCCAGGTAACCACAGCTTATATCAGCACTGATAAATATAGATATTCTTATATAAGAACGGACATTCAGGGCACTAATTTTTTAGGAAGATGTTCTCATTGATTTCCAATAGGAAATTCTGATCTTAAATATTGTATAAAGTGGCATTTTGATGTTATTAATGCCATCCACTGACTAATATGAATGCTTAATCTAAGTGTAAATAGTGATTATGGAAACACCTACTGGCCACTGTCAGTGCAAAGAGCAAAGTCCCTTATATAAAGAGCAAAAGAAAACACTGGGGATTAGAGGGAAGGAAATAAGAGCTCCTCACTTTTAGGCAGGGGAGGGGAGGAGGAAAGAGCTGCTTAGGCTGCCCAAGGTCACATAAAGACCCAAAAGTCACATTTCTTAGAGCCTCTTGCAGGTGACATCTGAGTCTCCTGCACCAACAAATCTCCAGGCAAAAGGAAATTTGGAGCGGTAGAATAGGAATGGGAAGCTGGCTTGGGGGCTAAATCCCTTGCTAGGAACGACAAATGAAGGGCAAACATGTGAAGTTTATCATCCAAATAAATCTTAAAATAAAAGGGTTTAGGGGCACTGCCATGATCTCCGTGCTTACATCAAGCACAAGCTGTGCAGATCTTCCTACTGTAGTTACTGTTACGAAAACATAAAGTGGATTACCAGGGCTTAGTGCCTAAGCAGTTTGTTTCACTAGGAAGGCAAGGAACTTTGGCTGTTCTGATATTACAGATGAGATTTAGACAGGACAGAGAAAAGACAAGGACCTGGATGTGTTTTCCTGTTCGGAGCACAGCGATTATGCTAAACAAATAAAATCAGAATCACAAAACCTTACGGGCTCGTCCGCATCAGGCTAAGCGGCCTCATCCCCAGAAGGGTGGATGTGAGCTCTGTGAAGTCATTTAAGGTTTGAACATCATTTCCCTGACATCAGATAAACCCTGCCACGCTCTCACTGGCGGGCAGGGAAGTTTTACCGCTGTTTTTAGGGGACAGTGTCACTGTGTGAGGTGCAGTTAGCAAGTGCAACGATGGGAATAAGGCTCATTTCACCGGTGAAACTCTGGTTCCACTGAGATCTAAAAACACCCATTCTTTACAACAGTGAAATGGTCTCACTTTAAAAATAAAAACCAGAAACAGCAAGAAGAATTGCCTCCCAGCACCCCAGCAAGCAGTGACAGTTGGGAGGAACTGGCTGGGCACCTGCAGCAGCCAGAACTGAACCCAGAGGGTCATAAAGGCTGGAAAAGACCTCCAGGATCACCAAGTCCAACCTTTTCAGAACAAACAGCTGTAGCTGCTCAAATCCACCCCCCTCTAGAATTCAACTGGCATCAAATGTTGTCTGAGGAGAGCAGGATAAATCCCACTGTCCCTCTCCCAGGACACAGAGGCTGCAGTCAATGACCAAACCCTCCCACAGCTGGGACCAGCCCAGCTCTCTCCAAGGAGAGCTGAACACTCAGGTCCCTCTAGCATGAAAACACGAGTGCTGGGGATTCAAGGAATTACAGTTAATTCCCACTGCGGTGGAAAGGTCTGCAGCAGCGCACAGGGAACAAATGCAAACCTTAAACGCTGATTACTTCAGATTTATGCCCAGATTTCCTCCTTATTAGGCTTTATCACACCCACACCTCCACTCAGCCAGGCTTTACAGCCCGGCTTTATTTGCACAGCTTTAACTGTGCTGCTCTTCAGTTCGCTTTTCCCTGCCTCTGAAGTAACACTAAAAGTCACACTCTCTCTGCTGCAGCCGTGGCTGGGCAGGGCTTGGAGCAACCTGGACTAGTGGAAGGTGTCCCTGCCCATGGCAGGGAGTGGAACTGGATGACCTTTAAGGTCCCTTCCAACCCAAAACCATTCTGGGATTTCCATGATTCTGTTTTGAACTTCAGTAGCTCCTCAGAGTGGGGAAGGATGTTTTCCATTCCTCCTGTCTCCCTCAAAATGAAGCAGAAGTGATACCTCTAAGAACTGTTCAAATGCAAGCTATTTTTAGAAGGTATTTGGGATCCAGCACTGGATAGGGGAAGGGCTGAAATCTCACTGCTGCTGGTTTAGATTTGCAGGGGCTTAACTGCCCCGGGGATACAAAAGGAGCAAGATGTGTAGAAGCCACAAGAAATCGATGTGCTGAATCCAGCCAGCTTAAAGGTCAGCCACTGATTTTCCTAAATCAGCAGGAGTGAGGAATCTGGGTTGTTTCCCATTTATTCCCATGTATTTTTTGCTCCCAGGTAACAAGTTACAGGACAAGAGGAACTGGCCTCCAGCTGCACCAGGGGAGGGTCAGGTTGGACATTAGAGAAAATGTCTTCACAGGTTTCTTCACAGAAAATTGCTCCACAGTCCCTGGAGGGATTTAAAAGACATGTAGAGGTGGCACTTGGGGACATGGGTTAGGGCTGAGCGTGGTGGTGGTTGACAGTTGGACTTGATCTTAGAGTTCTTTTCAAACCTTAATGATTCCATGCTTTTATTCGAGGCCTATAATAAAAGAAACCCAAATATCTAAAGAAACAAACCTCTGGCAGGCAGCTCTCCCTCACCTGATTCCCTGGCCAGCCTGGGAAGGACTATTTGTGCCTTGGTTCACTATTTAGGGCTCTTCCAGCTGTCTCACGAGTCTGCAGGGAGAAGGGACAGGAGCCTCCAAGCCCCATCACAACATAAATCCTTGACAGATCCAAATGGTGAAGCTGCACAGCTTCTGCCAGGCACCTGAATCCTGACATCCCTCTTTTCTCTATGGGAAAGGCAGGAATAAAAACTCCTGCTTCAGACCTGGGCTCCTGGCTGTTTGTTGGAGGGGGTTTATGTTTTCTTTTGGCTCAGGGTTTTTGTTGGCTTGTTTATTCCCAAATCACCTTGGGAAACGAGGCTGCTGCACATCCCTCCCAGAGATAAATTCCAATAATGTTATCTATGCTGGTTGGTACCTGGAGGAAGGATGGGGAATCAGTAATTGCAGGAGAAATAGTTCATGGTCAGATGTTTTATGAAGGCATCAAGTCAGACTCAGCATTCCAAGTGCTGTACGTACAGGGAATAGCTCAACTTTTCAAGGTGCATAAGCAGCAACAGGAAGGAAAAAAACATCACAGGAATGCTCAGCTTTTCTCCTGAGAGACCTGAGAGAAAATAAAGATTGAGGGGGGGAAATTCTTCACGGCAGACACGGGAATGAAGTATGAGTTGATGGTTTGAATCTCAGATTTTGCAAGTAATGATGAAAAATCTTCTAGGACAGAAAGGGAATTAGAAAATAAAATCTGCTGACAGGGGAGCTGCGAATTTCCCAGCTGTACAAGCAGTGATGGGAAGGGCTAGACAGAGGATTTAGGACTAGACAACAGATTTGCTGGTGGAAACTGCAAAATGGTAATTTCACTGTGCAGTTGTGATACCAGAAAACGGACCAGACAGCTGAGTGGTTTGGTTTTTTTCTGAAGTACTTCTGAATGTGTTTAAAGACCTGGCTGCTCAAATGCAAAAACCTAAGGAAAAGGACCTGAGGTATCCAGAGAGACAAGAACCATCAGTTGGCTCAGTCCCGAGGTGCAGATCACAAGTGATTTATTCCTATAATCTGTTCCTCTTCATGCAATGCTTAAACACACTTAGGGAAACAAAGCAGGGTTCGATTTTGGTGATTGTCCCTTTGTGTACTAATTATTTTTATTAGCAAGTTAATTTTCATCACAAGCTCTCTGCTTTCTCATCTGGGAGAAACATATTTGGGAGGGCCAGAAGTTCAAAAGCAACTTTCTGAGCGTTACCAGAGGAAAGGAATATTGTGCAGGTCTGTGTAACCTGGCAGGGAACAGCTTGGAACACGATTGTGGAGCTCGAAGCGGAGCCAGGTCAGACCTTGGGCAAAGCACCCACATGTGCACAGACTCCGTGTGTGGCACTGCCTGGGACACAGGGAGGAGAGGAGGCTTCTGCACGAAGGGGTGGACAAACAGGGGGACGTTTCAGGAGTTTCTGCCCAGTCCCACTTGGGTGGGATGGGCACATTCCCACAAGGTTCCCTCCCTGGGAGCAGCCCCAGCTCAGGCCAGGTTGGACGGGGCTTGGAGCAACCTGGGCTAGTGGAAGGTGTCCCTGCCCATGGCAGGGGGTGGGACTGGGTAAGTTTTAAGGTCCCTCCCAACACAAACCATTCTGGGATGCTGTTGTCACCACTGAGCAGAGCTTTGCTGCGGCTCCAGGAACACACTGCCTGTGTTTCTAGTTGACCAACATCCTTCAGCACCTTCAGAGGCAGACAAAGAGGGGAGAGTGTGTTCCCTGCTCTGCACCTCATCCCAGCCCTCATCCCAGCCCTCATCCCAGCCCCATTCCCCTCTCAGGGGGCTCTAGAGCTCTGGGACTCCTGTCCTGGGCTGGGACATGTCCCCGTTCTCTGACCCGACGTTTGCAGCGAGAGCACGGCCAGCGCTGCTGACTTTCCAAATTGCACCAAAGGGAATTTTACACCTTGGCAAAGTGCCTACCTGAGTTCTGGAGGAGTGGAAAAAGGGAGAAAACAAGTTCTGACTGGTAACATTTAAGGTGACACTATCAATCACTGGCAAACTTCGACAACTCCAGTTAATTTTTGCTGAGAATGATAAAATACTCCTCTGGAGAAGAAAATAACAGGGACTTTCATGCAGGGCTATTTTTCTTCTTGTTTTTTTCTTTCTGTTTGGGGGGAAAAAAAAAAAAATTCATGTTAAATCTGCAGTGGCTTTAATCAAATGCAGCCAAAGGAAATTGAACCGTGCACAAAGCAGCCCACATTTTCAATTGGCTTTTGTTACTTTAAAAGTTCGTTTGGTTTGGATTATTTTGTTTCCCAATTAAAAAAAAAATATCAAAATATTCCCAGGGAAGCTGGTATTTGTGAGCGTGCTCCTTTAGTCCATCTTGGAAGAAAGGGAAGTCTGAAATAGAATATTCAACCAGCTCTAGACTCAGAGCACTTCCCTGGAGGCGTCGAGCTGGCAGCGTGTAGGTGAATTTGATTTCTTACTCAGAAAAATTATCTCTGTGTTATTAATATTAACACTGGCTTAGGAGAACAAGTGGAGAAGGTGTTCTAAAATGCAGATAAAAGTGGGTCCTAGAGCCTGAACTCCAAGCAAAGAGGGCCAACCATCGAGAGGGGCAGGGAAAGGGAGAGGGGTCAGAGAGTTTGGGAATTCCAGGTGGTCACTTGGAAGCTCACGGTGACTGTCACTGGAAGGGATGGATCTGCATTTCCTCATGTCACACTTGTGCCCTGGAAAGCAGCTTGTGGGTACCTGAGTCTGCTCCATCCTGTAAACAGAGAATCCCAGAATGGTTTGGGTTGGAAAGGATCTTAAAGTTCATCTCATTCCTCCCCCTGCCATGGGCAGGGACACCTTCCACCAGCCCAGGTTTCTCCAAGCCCCGTCCAGCCTGGCCTTGGATACTCCCAGGGATGGGGCAGCCACAGCTTCTCTGGGCAACCTGTGCCAGGGCCTTCCTACCCTCACAGGGAGGAAATTTAGCCTGATCCATGACCCATAAACTGCTTTGGAACCTTCAACAGACACATCCCCACACATGTGACACGCAGCTCTAGAAGGGTCTGTGCATCCAAATCCACAATCCCTGTCCACAAGACCTGCAGCTCCCCAGTGTTAAATCCCCTCAGGCTGAAAGGTCCTTTCTGTGCCTTCATGCTGTTCTGGAAGGAAACAGTTTGAAATCCAGGGATCAGTCAGAGCAGGTTCAGAGCTCTGGGATTCCACTTGGAAAAACCAAACATGTGAGAAATAAAGATTCTCTGACTTGCCTGCCACACAATTACTAGAATAACTTCTGTATGGCAGTGTGCTGTTCAAAGCTCACCTTTTATTAATAAGGCACTATTAAAACAAGAAAAAAGAAGATGAAAGAGTAGATAGCATAAGAAAAAGCTATTTGTTTTCTCTGTCTTCTGTGGCCACCTTTGCTGCCCTGCACTAAGCAGGTTCACCTGCATTTCTTGGGGGTTTGTTATTTATCTTTATACTCTGCTATACATGAAATGAGGAGGGATGGGGGGGGAAGCAATTTATTTCAAAGCTTCCAAAACCTCCAATTTTATTCATGGAAAAAGAAAGCAGGAGGAGCTCAGCTCTGAGCAGGGAGTGCTGAAGTCATCCAGCTTGTAATAAAGTCTGTAGCTCAGTAGCCACAGGTGCTCCTTCCATCCCAGGAGCAAATGGGAATGAGATTGATAGGGATGGGAGGATGGTTCTGCAACCATAACACAGCCTTTCTGGAGCCCAGGTTTGCCCCTGCTCAAAGGCAAGGCATTAATATTTATTTAAACAGGACCATTAGAAAGGAGGGGGGCACAGAGAAGGAATCATCAAGTGCCTAACCCAGGGTAGAACAAAGCAAGCCCACACCAACAGAGCCTTCTGCACTGCAGAAGGAGCAGCCTGGGCTGATTATAGGAGTCTTAACACCTTCTGGGTGCCACCTCCCAGTTTTTCATGGGGTGTAAAGCTCAGCCTGTGCCTCTGCTGCAGCAGAAACTCGTGTCTCCTGGCTGGGCTGGCTGATGTGAGCCAAAACCTGAGCGGATTTAGGAGTCACAGACAGTGTCTGTGGCCAGCTTTGCAAAATTATTTAGGTATGTAAAGATGCAAATAGCATTAGGCCTGCACCAGTGCTTCAGTGAGCCCTCTTAGGAGCTCAATTAACTTTGGAAATCGAACCCTCCGTCAGTTCTAATTCTGCTCACACATCAGGGGAGGGCAAAGCCACGAGGAGGAGCTGGGCAGTGCCGGGCTGGAAGGATGGAATCCAGCCCTGTGTCCCAGGAGGGAGGCAGGGAAGATGGAAAGGGACTTTTTACAAGGGGTGGAGGGACAGGACAAGGGGGAAGGGCTTCCCACTGCCAGAGAGCGAGGTCAGGTGGGATACTGGGAAGATATTCCTCCCTGTGAGGGTGGGGAGGCCCTGGCACAGGTTGCCCAGAGAAGCTGTGGTTGCCTCATCCCTGGAAGTGTCCATTAGCCAGGTTGGACAGGGCTTGGAGCAACCTGGGCTAGTGGAAGGTGTCCCTGCCCGTGGCAGGGGGTGGAACTGGGTGATCTTTAAGGTCCCTTCCAACCCAAACCATCTTGGATTCTGTGATAGTACCTGTGAAATCATGGATACACACACACTGGCCAGCCCAAAGCACCCTGGTCCTGCTTTGCTCAAAGCAAAGGCTCACACTTTTTGCAGACAAATCCTCTAAAGGGCAGATCCAGAATCCTGTGCTGCCTTCCCACCCCCCAAACACTTGCAATACCATTCATGATTTTGCTGAAGGGCAATGAAGCAAACTCCTTCCAAATCTTCCTGATGTCACCAATATCCTGCACACACAAAGCCATCCCTCAAGGACCAGCTCCACATTTGAATTTCCAAACTGCCTTTCAACCCATTTATTAGAAGGATTTGATCCTCACGTTTCCAGGACTTGATGATTCTGCACTCAAGTGCTTTCTGTAGAGCTTATAAGTACCCTGTGCAACAGGAGCACTTGGATGCTCATGCAATTCCTCCTCTCCCTGGAATATATCTTTTATTTGCAATCTGTGCCTGATCCAAGTAAATTCTCCATTCCTTCCCTGGCACTGTTTGATGTCAGATGTCACATTATTAGATCACTTTCCCATGGAAGCAATAGGAATATACATTTAAGGAATATCAAGCCCTGAAACGGCAGGAAAGGGAAGCTTTAATCAGATCTGTCCCAAACTAACTGGAATTTGCTTGCAACTTGCCCATTGCCTCGAATGAAGTGAGTCTCCAACATCATGATTTAAAAAATTATGGTGGAGGGAACTGGCCAGGGATGGAGGGACAATGATTTTGTCCCTCTTTGATCAACCCATTAGAAAGGCTACAGAAACTTTCCACAGGATCCAGGCATGGCATGGCATTCCTCTGCAAAATAATGGCATTTATTATAGATATTTGTATTATATATTCAACTTCCAGTGCCTTTCTGACCAGTACAGAGATGCCTGGGATGTGTAATACTCCATCTCAACTTCCTCCCTTTCCTTCTACTCACCTCTTCAACTTCTTTGAAACTGCTTCCAAGTTCAACTTTTCCAGAATCCGAGGCTTTCAAAAAGCCAATTCTTAAAAAGCTAATTAGTTCCCCATAGGCTTTATTTATTTTTTTTTTTTTGACTCAGTAAATATTTCTGAGATTGCTTTTTGTATAATCAGTGTTAGCAGCTCATTAAAATGCACAGTATGGGGATCATTTGGAATGTGACATGGCTCAGCATGGACACTCAAGCTGCTTAAAAAGACAGAAAAGAAAAAAAGATGAGGATAAAATGAAAGCGAAAACCCAGCATTTCCTTTAAGCTGACACCACAGTTAAGGATTTAAGACAGGGCAGGGAGCCTTCAACCCTGCTAGTAGGTGAGAAGTCTAATTGCTCAATGCACTGACTGCCCTCTCCAGCCTGTGTGTTTTCCAAACAGGTTCCCTTTACAGATCCAAAAAAAAAGGATCTACGAGCAGGTAATTGTGTAAGGTTTTCACTCTGAGTAATCTGAGGATTCTTCTTGAATTAATAATGAATGAAGTAATTTAAAAGGCCTTTAGTGCATGCAGCCAGAAATAAATAATGCCTTAATCTGGGACATTTTATTTTCCATTAAAACAAACACTTTTTAAAAAGTGGGTATGACTGGGAAGAGCAGCACTCAGGGGCTCCCGTGCCAGACACCTGTGTCAGATGAGAATCAAATGGACAATAATACTCAGGACTTCTTCCTAATACTCCCTGAGCATTCTTCACATTTAATGGCTGTAGAAAACAGGAGGGTTAATGACATCACTTTGGGTCACAACGAGAAATTGAAGATGAAGTACTCACTCAGCTGCAAAGCTGCTGTTTCATGGAATCACAGACTGGTTTGGGTTGGAAGGGACCTTAAAGCCCACCCAGTGCAACCCCCTGCCATGGGCAGGGACACCTTCCACCAGCCCAGGTTGCTCCAAGTCCCATCCAACCTGGCCTTGGACACTTCCAAGGATGGGGCAGCCACAGCTTCTCTGGGCAACCTGTGCCAGGGCCTCCCCACCCTCACAGGGGAGAATTTCTTCCTAATATCTAATTACAACTCTCCTCCATGAGTTTGAAGCCATTGCCCCTTGTCCTGTCACTCCAGGCCCTTGTCAACAGTTATCACCACAGGCTGTTGGGGAAGACACCTCTGAGCATCAGAGCTCACCCCACAGACTTCCCATCACCTACATGAAAATAAAGCAGATAAATAAACACCAAGATCAGCCCATGGTGCCTCATCACAGCTCGTGCCACAGCTCTGCTTTAAGGGCCAAGGAGAAGCCCTGGAGGGGTGACTGCCCTGTGCCACCACAAGGGCTAATTCTTATAAATGGATTTGAGTCTTAGTACCCACATCAGAATTTAAATTAAATTAAGTATTGACCTAGATTAACTTGCTGTCAGGTTCAGGGTGAAAAGCTTCAATTACCAAAGAAGCAGGAGTCCTTGAAAATAATATCACACTTTCACCTTTACAGAGGGGAAAGAAACCCCAACATGACATGGAAAGACACAGGCAGGGTGGGTTTTGTCAACAAAGAGAGAAAGAATCAAATACCCTTTTCTTTTTTGCTCATGTATGACAATAAATCCCTACTATTATGCCAAAGCAGCGAGATTTTTCTCAAGGGATGACGGTGAGTTGAAGGACTAAACAATAACTTGTGGTGAACTTTCGTGCATTTTTTTAATTGTGCTGCCAATAAATTCCCTTGGAGCGAGAGGCCACGGACACCCCCGGGTCCCCAGGCTGCCAGCAGCAGAACTCATTCAGGCAACCAAGGACCTTGACAATTTGCCAAGTTTAAGTGTCTAGAGATGTTCAAGGCTTGGAGCAACCTGGGCTTGGTAGGGGGTGGGATGAGATGGTAGGGGGTGGGATGAGATGAGCTTTAAAGTCCCTTCCAACACTATAAAATCTGGGATTCTAAGTGTGGGAAATGGGTTCTGCCTCCTTTTTCTTTAGGTCTGCATTATTCTGCAACACACACAGACTTCCAGCGTGTGATCAGGACTGCTGGAGGTGCATCAACAAGTAGCAGCTGCTCTTCATTGAATTCTCCAGTGCAGGGAATTTCAGAATGGTATAAAATTTCCACACCCACCCCCCACCCCCCCCTCACCTGTCCTGGAATCCATTGAAATGTTTCCTCTTCACAATCTTCTGGTCAGAAAAATCACAGCCCAAGAGAGCAGCACACACCAAAAATGTTAAATCTTCTGAGCAAAGTTAAAATCACAAGTAACTGTCAATTGGAAAAAAAAACCCAACCCTGACTGACCAAAACTGCTGTTGAGTTCAGCAGGGTGACCAAAACAAACAAGAAGTCTTAAAGAGCTTTTTCTGATCCATCTGTCACAGCCAAAACTGAGATCTGAGGATCAAAAACTCAGATGACATGAAGGAAAAAGAAAAAAACAAACCCTGAGATTTCTTTTTTTTTTTTTGCTGGATATCTCAGCTTTGCAAGAACTACAAGGAACAGAGCTTCCTCTGAAAAGCTGAATGAATAAACATCAGGAATAAAAGGCGTGGAAGTTAAGACTGGAGGTATTTGCTCCAAAATGAGATTCAGCTTTTCTTATACTGATTCTACATTGAACTAAAGTCCACTTTTTCTCACATTTTTTCTTTTAAAAAAAACCCTGTTAAATCAACAGTTTAAATATTCCCCTTTTATTTTTTTCTTTTCATTAAAAAATAGTCAGTGCTTTAACAAGCAGTCACAGAAAAACCTGAGCTATCATAAAAAAACACAAAAGACATCATCTCTTTTCCTTTAGTGAGCTGTGTATGACATAGTAAAGTGCTATTCCTGATTCTGTTAAGCAGCAAATTTCCCTGAAAGCCATTCCTGGGTTATTCAAACCAATGGGAGGATCCAGATTTCAGTGCCCACTTTTGTTACCTGCCACAGTGACAGTGATGGCTGAGGATCAAGGCAGATGGTCAACACCTCCCATTAAGGGAGAGCAAACAGGACATCTCTGACATTATCTCTGAAAATGCGTTTGCTGGCAGGGCTGAAATGCCAGCAATTCTCCATTCGGAGGAGTGTAATTTCCAGCAGTTGTCGGAGGGGAAAGGGGGAGGAATAATGACAGTGCATCGGCTTGGGTTTGCCAAATGCAGAGAATAAACAGTCACCTTGGTGCCATTTCAAAGAAAGCCTTTGGATAAGCAGGTTCTCGTTTCCCAGCGAGCAGGAATTAGGTTTGTGCTGCTAATCAGGAGGAGCTGAACTGGGAGCACTGTGTGAACTGGTGCAGGTTCCCCCTTTGCTTTGAATAATTCCTGTCAGCTACAAGGAGGGAAAGAAGGAAGCCTTCAGCAGCTGGCACCCGTTTGAAAATGATGGAGAGCAAAGAAATCACTGAGTGAAAGTCCCAGATCTGCTGCAAAGTCGCACTTTGCAGAGGCGACGAAAATGACAGACCCTGAGTCAGGGGTTTGACAGCGGCAGCGTGGAAGGGATGATTAGTGGGAGAGGTATTAATAGAGGATGTGCAAAGAGGCTCCTCTCAGCACTCCTGTGACTGAAGCAGAAGATAAAGTTGCTTGTGTTGCCATGAAGAAAACCATCCCCATCCTGCCGTGGCTCCAGTCCAGCCCGCGGGATTCGGGAGTGGAGCATCTCACACCAAAACAGCTCTGCAGGTGCCCAGGTGTCCTTGCAGGAAGGAGGATGCTCATGATCCCACCGTAATCCCTTTTGCCAAGGTCTCTAATAACAGTTCTTCCCCTGCTCTGTTTAATGAATGGTAATAGGGAAGGCTTGATTAGAAGCCTTTCATCATTTTAGGACTAGGGGCTTTAGCTTTCTGACCTACTTTCCTTGCCAATGAAATTCCATTTTTAGCTCCAACTCAAGGTCTGAATGTTACCCAAATTCAGACCATCTGTTTTAACTGCCTACAGGCTGAGAAGTTTATCCAAGCCAGGAAGAATAAATGGAACCAGGGTGCTCATATATTAAGTATTCTCCACCCTCTGTGTATTAAATAACCTACTCAGTTTATTCCCAAGTCTACATAAACATTCCCATTTCTTTGGGCAGTACCTGCTGTTGTTGTGAGGAATATTTATGCTACCACTTGCTCTCAGAGACCTTCAGCTGGGTCACCTTTTCTGTTCAAGCTACAGCTGACCCTAAGTCCATCTCTCATCCCTTGATTTGGTGAGGGTTGGTACAGGTTATCCAGTTCAGATCCACCCTGGCAAAGTCACCAGGGAATAATCTGCCTCTCTTCCTAATTAGAGAAGCAACAGAACTTGCATCTCCTCAGAGGAGGACAATTTTAGGTACCTCTCTCAGTCCTTTTATTACACAATACTCACTAAGAAAATACGAATTCATAAACCAGGACAAAATCCAAAAAGGCAACTTTACCTGGCAAATCCCTACTGAGCAACAGCTGACCACAGCTTTACCAAAACCCAAAATGAATCCACGTACTGCAGATCAGCTGCTGCTGCTAAAGCTGATCTCCATCCCCAGCCCTCATCCCTCACAGCTTGGCTGATGGGTGGAATTCCAGCTGAATCTCTGGAGCATCCAGGGAAACATTCCCCCAATGAAATGTGCTGGGGAAAAAAAAAGACAGCAGTGGCGTAAAATCCGAGCCAGAGGTGGCAGAAGTTGAACACCCAGCTGGGAGGAGCTGCCCAGCTCAAAACAAGGCAGAAAAGAAGTGTATTTAATGTAAAAGAAGCCTAGCATGAAATAGGCTCTGTGCTTCCCCAGACACAGCTGATTTGCTACTCAAGCCTGTCATTTGACAGCCTGTTTATAGATTCTCCTGCTTCAAAACCACCGTGGCTCTGTTTACAGCTCCCTCTTGGAGGAGGCACCACGAGCCTCCTCACGTGTTGGGCTTCCAGCAGCACATCCTGCTCCTTCTGGGATGAGCTGATTGGAAAAGCTGACATTAACATACCCAGCCCGTCCTCGTGGAGGTGGATTGCAGAGTCTGGGCTGCAAAATGCTACCAAAAAAGCCTCTATGTTTTAAAAACTTCAAGCCAGCCTTAACTAATTAAGTTAACACTTGTCTGGGACAGCTCTGGAAATATCTTGATCTCTCAGGGAAATAGAAAAAAAGTCAGATAAAGAGTGGATCTGTCTTTCCTGAGGCCATGACCAGGTTTGGTTTCAGACTCTAGGAGTGCTTCTGATCAGGTGGTCTCACTGGCCCAGCAGCTCCAGAGCCCTTCTCCCACCTCCCCAGTAGGCAGGAATTTATTACATCACATCTGAATGTTTCTGGAGGCAGCAGCATCTTTGCATACTTGGAGGGATGAACAGGGGACAGGATTAGGTGATTTGGATTAGATATTAGGGAGAAATCCTTCCCTGTGAGGGTGGGGAGGCCCTGGCACAGGTTGCCCAGAGAAGCTGTGGCTGCCCCATCCCTGGAAGTGTCCCAGGCCAGGTTGGATGGGGCTTGGAGCAACCTGGGCTGGTGGACGGGGTTGGAATGAGATGACCTCTAAGGTCCTTTCCTACCCCAACCATTCTGTGATTCTACAGAACCCAACCAGCCTTCCCTGGAAACATTCAAGGGCAGGTTGGACAGAGCTCTGAGGAACCTGATCTAGTTGAAAATGTCCCTGCTCTTTGCAGGAATTTGGACTAAATGGCCTTTAAAATGTCCCTTCCAACACAAACTACTCAATGATTCCATGGAGAGAACAGCAGGTAAACAGCAATTCCCTGTGCTCCAGAGGGCTGTGGCTTTTGAGGGCTAATTCCAGGCAGATGAAAACAGGTAATGTGGCCGAGAAATGATGAATTAAACCCTAAACAAAAGACCTAACTACCCCCAGCCCTCTTAGCAGAGCTGTTAATTCCCTGCTCATTTGTCATGTGCAAAAGGAATGAGTAATACTTGGGTTGGTTTCCTTTGGATCATTACGAGTGACACGATCATTATTTCACTGGGGGTTCAAAGCAGCATTAACAAGATTACATTGGACTTGCACCTATGAAAAGGAGGGACATGAGCTCCTCTGAGCTGTCAAATGCAACAAACCCAGTCTGCCATTGCAACTGAAACGTTCTTG
Source organism: Lophotriccus pileatus (assembly GCA_035583135.1). Lineage (NCBI taxonomy): Eukaryota > Metazoa > Chordata > Aves > Passeriformes > Tyrannidae > Lophotriccus > Lophotriccus pileatus. The sequence goes on along the minus strand of JAWWES010000076.1, from coordinate 5,485,182 downwards.
ATGAATTTTAGCCATTTCTCCCCTCTCCTTTGTGCAAGTCCCAACATTGCCTAGTGATTTACTTACAGCATTAAAAAAAAAGGATCTCTTGCACCTGGGAAAGCTACATGCTAATTCCATGCTTTATTCCAGCCCTTTCATGCAAAAGGCTTTCAAAATCACGGTCTATTGTACAGCACATAATGTTATTATTCTGTCCTTATTGTCCTAAAAGCAGACACTTGCAGGCTGGAGTGAAATCTTCTTTTGACTCCACCGTGCTGGGCAAAAGGTTAGGGAGATAAAGAGGCTCTCCCAGAGCTGTTAATGCCAGGATGAGGCAGAAATACTAAATCAGGGGAAGGAGCATTGTTTCTGTTTCCAGCTCCAGCAGATATTTCAGCTTGCGGGGGCTGTGTGTGAAAACCCCACGGGTTTGCACCCCTGGGATGGCCCTCGAGCAGTCAAACACAGCAACAAGAGAAAGCACCGTCCTGACCCCTGGATGCACAGCTTGGGTGTCCCCTGAGTTCTGACAGTGGCCTCTGTGACCTTAAGCAAGTCACCTGTGGGCACCTGGGCGTGCTGAGCTCTGTGGGGCCTCACCTGCCTCCCTCGAGTCAGCCCTGCAGAGTAGGGAGGGGGGTTGAGTGACGTCCAGAACCAGGTTTGCTGGTAAGAAGGAAGGTGTTGTCCCCTCTACTCTGCTCTGGTGAGACCCCAGTGCTGCCTCCAGCTCTGGGACCCCAACACGAGAAAGATGGGGAGCTGTTGGAACGAGTCCAAAGACCAATCCCATGGGGACAGGCTGGGAGAGCTGGGGGTGTCCAGCCTGGAGAAGAGAAGGCTCCAGAGAGACCTGAGAGCCCCTTACAGGGCCTAAAGGGGCTCCAGGAGAGCTGGAGAGGGACTGGGGACAAGGGATGGAGGGACAGGACAAAGGGGAATGGCTTCAAACTGCCAGAAGGCAGGGTTAGATGGGATATTGGGAAGGAATTCTCCCCTGTGAGGGTGGGGAGGCCCTGGCACAGGTTGCCCAGAGAAGCTGTGGCTGCTCCATCCCTAGAAGTGTCCAAGGCCAGGCTGGATGGGGCTTGGAGCAACCTGGGCTAGTGGAAGGTGTCCCTGCCCATGGCAGGGGGTGGGTTGAGATGATTTTTAAGGTCCCTTCCAACCCAAACCATTCTAAAATTCTATACAGGCTCAGCCATTTTCAGTTGCACTGTTGCCTCCTCTGCATCCAGAGAAACCCACAGAGACACCAGCAGACAAATGGTCATTTATGACCCAGAAGCCCCTCCCCAGCTCTGCCTTACCCAGGCAGAAAAGTTGGTACAAAAAAAGGCTGCTGGGAAAGAGCATCTTCTGCCAAGCTGTTCCACTGTCCCCCCAGAGCTGTCACTGCCATTCCACCTCCCCATGCCCCCCTGCCATGGGACATTCCAGCTGTTTCCCTACAGTCCCCTGTTTCCAGGGCTGTGAACGCTGCACAGAGACACAGGATCACCAGAGATGCTGCGAGAGGCTATTTTTAGAGTGAGTCATTTGATGAGCTGTTCAGCACCTTATTTATTGCTGTCTCCAGCTGGGGACCTGAGCAGCGTCCAGACACCTCCGTGGCTCAAACCAGGACTTGGAAGCAGTGACCTCTGTTTGATAACACCTCCTGTGCTGACAGAGAGACAAACAACAGCACATTATGCTGTCAGGACTAATAGCTGCTAATTAGGGTGGGTGACATATGACCCCTTTTTATATCCAAAGAACACAGAAGTCACACCACAAATTAAAGCCCAAACCTGTTGAAGTTCTTGCACTCACTGTTTTGCAGCCTGGAGAGTGAGCACTTAAAAGTTGGGGGTTTTATTTGTTTTGTTTGAAGACAAAACCACCCCAGTGCTGTCTGGCAGCAGGTGCATCTCACCTGGCACAGCCAGAGAGCAGAGCCATGAATCCTAAAATGGTTTGGGTTCGAAGGGACCTTAAAGATCATCTCATTCCACCCCCTCTCCCCGCCACGGGCAAGGAGCCTTCCCACTGCAAACCAGCTCGATCTGCTGCCATCTCACTGGATTCCTGGCAAAATAAGCAGAGAGTCTGTTTTTCTCCAGGCATGTTCCACATCTGAGCTGATGCTCGGCTCCAGATGATGCTCTGCACCCTCAGCTTGTCCCGAGGAACGAGCCTGGAGCCACGTGCAGGCCGTGCTTACCCCAGATTTCTGTACCACTGCTTTGCATTATTAATATTTGTGATGCACTAAGGAGTCACCACTGGGTATATTCAGAATATGGGGCAGCTCCTGCTCTGAAGAACCAACACCTACTTAACTAACCAGGCAAAGAATAAGTAATTAATTGCCCTTTCTCAAGTGGGGAGCCAAGGTACAGAGGGTTGAAATGATTTACTAGAGGTCACATTAAAAGCCTACTGAATTTGCAGCCTCCTGTTGTTTTCTTGCAGGCTCAAACATCCTGTTAGACCCCCTGAATGTTAATCATTACCCAACTCTTCTATCTTTTTCTGCTCTAATGAGATTATTGATGGATTACTTAAAATGCACTTTTCTGTAGAAGTTTTTTTAGATGACAAGTTGCCTTTTACTAAACAAATTAATGGGAAAGTTGAGTCCTTTCGTTCCAGTCTGGGGAAAACAAGTTTTGGGGGTTGAAATGCCTAATTAGTGCTAACTGAAATCCAGTATCTGAGTTTATTTGGCACTGTACCTGTTATAAATATGCCATGGGGCCATTAGTACCTTATGGTACCATCAGGACAGAAATAGTCACTCCAGCAATTAATATTGCAGGAGCTGTGTGTGTCAATAGAGGAGCAGAACAATTGCAACTTTATAGGCTCTTTCCAGACCCTGCCAAAGTCAAAAGAAGGCCTCTCATCAAGTGCAAAGAGATCCAGATCAGGCTCCAGACAAGTTTTACTGTGATATTCCCAGAAATCATGTCTGGCATTTCCACCTCAGGTCAGCCTGATGTGCCATTCCAGCCCTGAGGGGAGAATCCAGCAGATCTCCCCTGTGGTAGATCCACGAGTCAGTGTGACAAGCCTCAGGCTTTGTTTCTGTGCAGTTTGCTCCAGCCAGAGCCAGGTTCCTCCCCCCAGCAGCAGTAACAGTTTGGCAAATGAAGTTCTCCGTCTCGCCGGCAAAACCTTCCCTTGCCCCAAGAGTCTGATGGTGTCTGAAAGCACCTTCCCTCAAGTCCCAAGTAATGAGGTAACTCTCAGCCTGCATGTAAGAACAAAACTCCACAAAGACAGACTGTGAGCCAGACACTTATTATTCTACTTTCTACAAATGCACAGAAGGGCTTTCTCTCAGTGCTCTGGGTCACTGAGATCATGTTTGAGGCATATGATTAATTTTCAGCCTTATTGTGCTAAGGGCTGGCAGGAGAGAAGTAGGATTTTATTATTTTATATTTTTTTTGGACCAGTGTTAAATGAGGTAGAAGACCTTGTCACTTAGCAAGAGCTTTGGAACCATCTTTGCATAAAGCAGCAGCTAAAAAGTTAATAGATGTGAAGAGCAATTACTGATTTGAGGTATTCTGAGGGTTTTAATGTGGGTGAAGGTGGAGAAGGATTGTGCTTGGGATAAATAAGCCTCAGCTAATGAAGCCTGAAGTATTTAACATGTAATGACTTCTGCTTTTATTCAGACCCTCAGACCAACAAGTTCTTGGATGGGGGGCAAGAAGTTCAGCTGATAAAAAAGGTACTTTGAAATATTTGTTTTTCCTCTTGGCTGTAAATTATTCTCAGCTCAACTCTGTTCCCCCATCAAAGCTCTTTGCTGGTCATATGCTGACATCAAAGGTAAAAATGAAGCCTCAGCTGTAAAAAAGCATTTTGCTTTTCAATATTTGCTCAAAGAAGACCACAGAGATTCCAAACACCCTCTGACAGCAAACAGGGGCTTCTCCAGATTTCAATTCTCAGGTTTTATCCAGAGCAGAGGGGCTGAGCATCTCTGTGACCCCCTCTGGACCTGCTCCAGCAGGTCCAGCTCCCTATTCTGTAACCCAAATTACAATTGAAGACTGTTGGGTCAAACCCAGTGCAGAGGTTTTTCTGAACATTTTTCAGCTGGTTTCGTTTCCCTGAGAATTCACCTTTCACTGAGCACAGGCTTTGAACAACCCCCAAATTTCTGACTGTGCAGATGGCCAGGAAACTGCTGGGCTTTGAAATGGAAGTGTAAATCAGTCTTCATTTGCACCTGGATACGAGGGAATGAAAATATATGAACCTGCTCACAAGCAGACAGAGTTTAAAGTTTGCTGGAGCTCATCTGTGTGGAGAGGCAGGCACAGAACAGGCGAGGACAGGAATTTAAATACTCAGCAGCTGCCTGAACTAGCAAAAGTGCTTTTTTCGTTGTTGTTTAGCTTAATTCCCAGCCTAAGCGTGGTCTCAGTGGCCGTTTCAGGGTGACAGCACCACAGATTGTCCCTTGCATGGTGGATTTCTAAGCTTTGGTGTCCAGCGTTGGACACGCAGTTTGCTGCGCACACGCAGGGAAACCTAAGAAGGCTCTTTTTGTCTGAAGGAGGGGCTTCCCTTTTTGTTTTTCCCCGTAGTTATGGTGACATGGTGCCCAAGACAATCGCTGGGAAGATCTTTGGCTCCATTTGCTCCCTGAGTGGGGTGCTGGTCATTGCTCTGCCGGTTCCTGTCATTGTTTCCAACTTCAGCCGGATTTACCACCAGAACCAGCGAGCCGACAAGAGGAGAGCCCAGAAGGTAAGTCAGCCTTGGGCAGCTCCTCTCCTGGGGGGTCAACCACGGGCTGGTGAGGCACCAGGGATGATTCTGAGCACATCCATGCACCTACACCCACCTGCACACACACCTGTGCAAGCACAACCTCATTTGTTGCATGCTCTGAACTGATGTATTTTCAGCATCAGAAGCACCGGGGCTCTTATTGCTCACCTTTCCTGCATCCCTGTCTGAAAATAATATGGATATGTGTGCACAGAAAGTCTTAAATCATCACCAGGAGCTGTTTATCCTTCTGGCTGCTTCATTCCTGTTGTCCCTCTGTAGTTTTGAAAAGACCCATCCAGCAACACGCAAACACGCACTTATCAGGACACATACCCCTCAAAGCTGTAGCTGTGACACTGAAAGTACACAAAAGCCCCTGGAAATGTGAGTGGATTACTGAATATTCCAAAATCTGAACAGTTTTTAACTGATAAAAGCTTCCTGAGTCGCTTAGAGATTTATTATATCTCTGTTTCAATCTGCTAAATTACACCAAAACCAGAATCAGGTTTTTTTACAACAACTGCACACTAAAAGCCTGAGGTTCTTTTTCTCCCCATGGAATGCTGTCTGCCAGAAATCCACGACTCAGGGGACCTGATGGGGAATAGTAGTAGAAAGACGTGCTATTTCTGCTCCAGGCGAGCATCTGGGCCGTGCCTACTTCTTGCATCTCAGGGAGTTGACAGCAGAGAGCTGAGACACAAGACCTACAAAACCACAAAATTTGGCAGTCAAAACACAAAAGGAGAGGAGCAGGGAGACAGGATCGTGCAGGAATCAGCTGCAGCCTCTGCAAGTCACTGCTGGGTTTTACACATCCCTGCCTGAGGTCTGACGTGGTGCGTGTGGGACACGGGAAGTGTCCTTGAGGGAGAGCTCCTGTTTTTATCAGTCATACAACATAATAGAGGTAAAAAAATTATAAAGATATCGTTATGGAAGTCCACCCTGTACCACATGCTGTTCCATCAGCAGTTGGACAGTGGGAGACCAGTCTGGATCATTAAGTTCATTTAATGGATTGAAGTGATTGGCAGAGTGAGTTGCCCAATGCGAGGCTGCACCCAGGCATGAGGAACTGAGATTGAACTTGCAACAGGAACATGGGAGGTGTCAAAGCACAGGCAGGAGTGGGGAACTCAGCCAGGGGTTTGAGGGGACACTGTGCAATAGCCCACTGCAAGACATGGAGGTTGAGAGACAGCTCTTGTCCTGCTGAAACAGCACAAACACAGACAGCGGAGAAACAGCCAACACACAAACCAGATTGGTGCATGGCCACGGATCACAACCAGAGCAGCTCCAGAACTCACTCCAGGCCTGTGCTTTTGCATGTGGCAGCCCCTCTCTCCAGGCAGCAAACCAAGGTTTCTTCTCCTGATTAACCTTTTCCTTTATTCATTGGACTTGGTGACAGGGAAAAGTACCGGCACCTTTGATGCCGACGTGATTGATTGCAGCTTTTATGAGGTTTGCTGTATTGACACACAGAGTGTATAATTTCCCCCCATTTGAATTTCTAATTCCCTCGATATTGGTTGAATTTCTTGGCTGAGAAAGTTTTCTCAAGTCAGAAGTGTGAGTAATTTTCACATGATCATCACTGCATGAATACTAAAGAGAAGGAAGGAGAGAAGCACTAATGACAGTCCCTCTGGAGATGGTCAGGACGTACACAGGGGTGTCAAGGATCTGCTTGGACAGCAGACTTGCTCCAGCATCATCCCCCAGTGAATCCCATCCTCAGAAACACCCTCTGTCCCCATCTAATTAAAGATATAAATAATTTTGCGTGGCTTTTTCAAGCAGGTTGGAAAAAGCTCTTTGCACTCTCAGCCCTCAAATATGAAGAACCCACTAGCAGAAGCTCCTTATAGACAGAATTTAGAAGACACAGCTCTGAAATAACACAGATGTTCAGTTAGCACTCTAGAAACTTAGTAAATTCTTTTTCTTGTTTAATTGAAGAGTAGTTTGTTGAGTATGTATTATGACAATTGCTTTAGAATGTCTATTTAATTTAAGAATCATAACTCTTATCATGTCTTAACTTTGTCTCTTGACTGTTGAGGAGGCACGGGTCTAGCAGGAAGAGGTATTTAAATAGGACAAATAAAGTACTGGGAGGTGGCTGTTACTCATCAGCATCTATTCTTCAACTAACTGAGGAGAAATGTTCCTTAAAAAAGGAAAAAAAACCACAAAAACAAAACCCAAAAAAGAACCCAAACCAAACTACCCGCAATTTAATCACTTTAAATTATTCTTTGCCAAACCTGCGCTGCAAGACAATTAATTACAAGGAGATCTGGCAATCTTAATTTATTGTGCCATGTCAACAAATCCCGTCCCGTGGCACACAACAAGGACCAGGTCAGTCTGAAGGGAGGATGAATTGATCATTTCTGACAAGGTTCATTTTGGTAAAATTGTTGTAGTTTTTTCTCCCCCCCCTCCAAGACTTTTTTCCCCCCCTCCTTTTTTGACTGATGCGCTAAGAATAGCCCTTCCTGACTTTGAAACGACGCTGTTCTTCAGTGAATGTCACAGCCTTGGGTTTTGAAAGAGAATGTGACACTTCAAGGCTTGACAATGGGATGATTTTGTAATTCAGATGATGCTGGAGCCTCTCTCCCTCCTGTGCTCAGTTTACAGCAAAGATGCAAAGGAGAGGGAGGCAAAGATCTGGTGCTGGTTTGGGGGCTACACCTCCCACAGCCACTTCTCAACCCTGGCAGGAACAAGCAGAGGCAGCTGCTGACAGCTACTGGGATGCTGCTCCTTTAGCAGTGGGAAAAGGAGAACAGTTCATTGTTTAGAAGTTGGAGACTGAGCCAACACAGTCCCGAGTTATTCCCACCAGAGCAGGGCAGGAGAGAAACGCAGGAAGACAATGGATGTGGGTTTTGAGCTCAGTGCAACAAAGATCCCAGGAGGGCAGGTTGCTCTCCCAAGATTTACAGGAATGCTGTAGATCCCTGGACTCAGCCACTGCTCAGAATCCTGCAAGGATGGTTCTTCTTGAGTAAACTCTAGAGGCTGACAGGCAAATTTATTCCCATGTCTTTTAGTGGAGAACCAATATTAAAATTAAAGGCACTGTCTTAGCAAGATAAAATAAATAAAAGAGAGATGAAAATATGAGACCTCTTGGTGACAATAATTCCAGAAAGGTGTTTCTCAAAGTGGTATAGGAGCCTTTGTTGGCCCTTAATCTCCCAGGTTCTCTTTGTTCAGCTTTAAAATCAGCAAGTCAGGTCCCTCAGCTGGAAAGATCAGGCATTAGTTTGTTCTGGGGGCCACAGCTTCTCTGGGCATCCTGTGCCAGGGCCTGCCCACCCTCACAGGGAGGAATTCCTTCCCAATATCCAATCTAAAAGCACTCCTTCAGTTTGAATCCATCCCCCTCGTCCTGTCACTACAGTTCCTGATGAAATTGCAGGTAAAGCCCCAACCCCCTCACACATGAACACACGTGCAGATGAAGGCACCAAGCCCTCAAAAGCACATTTAAAGCAGTTTTGGACAGGCTCAGAAAGCACACAGAGGTGGAGGGGCTGCTGAAGTGTCTGGAAATAGCAAAACCAGCCTAAACCAAATGGTCTCTAGACCAGCCCCTCGAGGGCTAAAATTTAGCTGAGTTGTTCTTGATGTCAGTTTGGGGGAAACCAAAAAAGGGCCCCTCACAAAATGAGATAGGAACAACAGGAGGAGAAATGTAAATGCTCCAAATGCTGTAGGGAGAAAAAAAGGAGGAAAAAAAAAAAAAAAGAAAAAAAAAAAACCTGTTTGAAGTGCATTTATCCTCTAATGGTTAGATTTGCTAAATGAGCCGAGATCCTGGAATGGCTGATAATCTCAGGAGGATTGGCATTGGTTTTAGTGGTGCATTTCACAGGGGCTAAACTGGATCTGTCTGCAAATATAAAACTTCAGTAATCACAGTGCTTGGTTTCAAGCCTGCAGTAAATATGCTTTTGAGGACTGCAGCCTCTTAGTCTGTTCAATTCATTTCATTTATTATCTGGTGGCCTTTGACTCCCTGAAAGCAAGCAATGTACTGCAAAAAGCCTCGAAACAACACTTCTCATCCCATCCTCCAGGCTGTAAGCTCCCAGGGAAGAGCCAAACACAGACTTGGGCAGGGCAGGGACTACTCAGGGCGAAATCAAAATCGTTTTGTAGAGCTGCTCTCACACCCAACTGTAAGATCCAACTGAAAACTGCATCACAGGCTATCAAAGAGCAGCTGGCACGAATTAGGTGGAGCAGAGAAGTGGACACCTTGTCTGGTGGGTGAATCAAAGCCTTCAATCACAGAGCAGAGGAGAGGGAAGAGCTGTATCCTTGCAGGGGGGAGTCAGTGAGAGGTGGAGGAAGGGTGTTCCAGACAACGAGATGGTTGCACACAGGCAGCTCTGGCTCTGCAGCCTGAGGAAGAGGTAACTATGGAGATGCTTAAAAGGGGCTTAAGCCAAAAGGAAGGAAGAGTAAGGACACAAATGTGTGATTGTTCCCCGAGAGAAACAGCCAGTTCAGGAGCCAGAGGCATGGCGAGAGAGGATGGAGAGGGGAGATGGAGATGAGGAGAATGCTTAACACTGGATTTGTGTCATCCCTGTACCCAGGAGAAAGGCATCCCACACACCTGTCAATAACCAGGCCATTATAATAATTGATTTGCTACCGAGCAGGGGAGTCAGCTTTGAAACGTTCTGTTTTCCAGCTGACACCCTAAATTTTGGAGGTGGGTTAGTGAACTTCAGAGCGAACAGAGAACAGAAGGGCCAGAAAAAGCGACTGGAGCAGAGCTGTGAGCTGTCTAAGGAGAGCTCACAACAGAACATGACTCAGTCCCCAGCAGGGGATGGGGTTGGGAACTTAAGGAGAGGGAGAAACAATAAGGTTAAAACTGGAGCTGGCTGACATTTAAAAAACATGGGGTTTTTTTTTCAACCACAGTGAATCTGTGTGGAATATGTTTTTGTTGTTGTTGATATTTAACAGTCTTTGATGGGGGGGAAACCTATTTTATTATCTTTTTTTAAAGATATTTCATTTTTGCTGGGGTATGTACCTCTTTCTCTTCCTCCTCTGTTTGCTGTTTGTCACATCCCTTAATAGAGTTCAGGGGAGGGGAAAAAAAAAACCCAAAGAAACAAATAAGCCAACCAGGAACCCTGCCTCTCTTCTTTCATATCATCGAGGAAAGCAAAATGACATTTTCCATCAGTTCAGCTAGTTCAAATTCCCTGAGCCCCAAATTGCATAAGACAAGTAGATATCTCCTCTGAAAGGAAGGGCTGAAATCCCTGAGCTACAGCTTATAGGTTCAGCCTCCAAAGCCATCCCACACATCCAAATATTAAAGCCTGTTGTCAGTGGTGGCCCAGTGCCCAGCTGAAATTACTTCCACACATGTCCAGAAGCTGCTCTACATTTATTTCGTGCCTCCAGGCCCTTTCCCATCCCATCTCCATCATAACCAGATAACGGCTTACAACGTACAAGTTCCCAACTAATCCATCCCCGGGGTCTGTCCTTGGTCACCTCGGCAAGAGGGTGTCTCTCTCCTCAGCCTTTGGAAGCCCAGGTTTCTGTGGCAGCCTCTGTCCAGATGGCTCCATTATGTAGCACAGTTGGTAGGATTTGTTATGGATAATGTTGCCCACTCCATCCCAGATGTCTAAATAAATGCAGGTTGAAATGGCCCCGTCAAGGAGACCTGGACGCAAAACACGCGGCCAAAAAAGCTTTGGGAAGCCCTCTCCTGCTTTGGAATTGGCTTCTGGTGATCACATTCTTTGCTGTTACCTTTAATATCCAGTTAATATTTTACCACCCTGCCTAAATAACCAGAACTGAGTGGGCTGGGCACAGTTTTAGCCCCCGACAGTTCCCAAGCTCCGTAACGAGCACAGCTCACACCCCTGCACTGACTGCAGCACGTGGTTATGTCTGGATTTATGGATATGGATGCATCCACTGGGTCAGGGAAAAACATCCCTGAAGTGGGTGGAAATGGTAGCAGAGCTTACTGTGGTTACTGATTTGCAGCCTGGCAGTGATAAGCAGATGCAGGGTGACATTCGTGGCGGGCACGGGTGCTGCTGGGATGGCACAACGGGGGTCTCGGGCCTCTGATCGCCTCTCAGGGCCATGGGAACGCTCTGTGGGCAACCAGCACCTCCCCGAGGGCCACTGCAGCCCTTCCCTGCTCACACCCTGCCAGATGTCTCAGGCAGCCCACCTTGAGGAGCCCTAGAATCTCATTACTCCGCTCCTCCCACTCCACCCAGCAGCACTGGCCTGCAAAGTCTGACTCAGAGCGAGCCTCTGTAGTCTGAAGGTCGTGAAAATCCCATCAAAGAGTAACTGCTGGTAACTTGTGCATCACACCAGGCTTTAAACCAGCACGAGGCAGGTGCTCTCCAGGCACAAGCCCTGCTCTTTCATCTCCCTATTACAGCCAGTTTCACTGTTTTATCAAACTCTGACACCACGGCAGCATTGCCCTTCCATACTTCCCTCTGTGACTCCTTTATTCATGCCTGAAACTGGGATAAATCCTGGCTCAGTGGATTCTCACAGAGTTAGGTCACGTACACACGCAAGGCCATAAAGTGAAACCATCTTATGGCCGTAACAATCATAGCCAGGGTTTTTAATTTGTCCATCAGAGCTTTCTGTGCTCGCAGCTCTCACTCCCTTGGCCACACAAGGCAGCAGAAATGACAGCGGGAGCTCTCCTGCCCAGTCACAGGGAACGGCAAATGCTGTCAGAGCGTGGTTAACGAGCAGGCAAGGGAATCAAGAGCGTGCATAAAACTCACAGATAAACACCCCAATAATAAAATATCCACGCGGGGAAATCACAGCCTGCCTGCGAGCACCGCGCAGGGAGGGGGAGCAGCTCCATCCACCAGGAGAGACGGTCCCTCGTTTTCTCCTGTTCCTCGGAGCAGCACGGCTCGTGTTCGCGATGCCAAAGTAACTCCAGCCTCCCGTTCCACGCGGAATCATCAAAGAGCCGTTCCACGCGTCGTCCGCGGCTCGTTCCCGTCACACGCTGGGTCAGGACGATGAGGAGCCATTCCCGCAGGAGCAGGAGCAGGGCAGCGATGCTGGAGCGACTCGGCGGCTCTCCCGTGCCGAGCCGGGAGCGCTCCAGCGGCCGGGACGGATCCCAGGCGAGGCTCCTCTCCCGCCGCATCTGCCAGCCCGGCACGAAGCCAGCGTGTTGTGGCTGTCAGCGCAGGGACCGGAGCCCAGACACACGTTCTCCCGCAGCCTTCGCTAGAACAGGACCGCGGGGAGGGTTTGGGATGAATTTCCCCCCCACCTCTCCTCCCCAGCGCAAGAGTTTTGTCCCCAGAGACCCCAAGAGCAAGAGGGACGAGCAGGAGCGGCTTCGGGAAGAAAGGAATTGCACCACGACTTTGCTGGCGTGTGATGAGTTCGGAGTGATTGTTTGCCAGCAAGAGGCACTTTTGTCAATTAATTCTCAATTAATGCTCAAAACTTGTAGCAAAGAGAAGAGGGATGGAGCACAGAACCCCCTTTACTCCTGTCAGTGGGTACCTGCCCAGAGGTGATGCTGCAACCAAGTGCTGGAGCGTGAACGGAGCTGGAGAAGGGTCTGGAGCAGCAGGAGAGCTGAGGGAGCTGGGGGGGCTCAGCCTGGAGAAAAGGAGACTCTGGGGGGACCTTCTCACTCTCTGCAACCCCCTGACAGGAGGGGAGAGTCAGGGGAGGGGATCAGGCTCTGCTCCAGGGAACAAGGGATAGGACAAGAGGAGACAGCCTCAAACTGTGCCAGGGGAGGGTCAGGTTGGACATCAGGAGGAATTTCTCCATGGAAAGGGTGCTCAGGCATTGGCAGGGGCTGCCCAGGGAGGTTTGGAGTCCCCACCCCTGGAGGTGTCCAAGGAAGGACCAGAGGTGGCACTCAGTGCCCTGGGCTGGGGATGGTCACAGGTTGGACTCAGTGACCTTGGAGGTCTTTCCCAACCTAAAGGGTTCTGTAACTGCCAGAGAACAGGACAACAGCCCCACCATCATCCCTGCCCCTGGGGCTTCATTCCATGGGGGAGAACAATGAACACAAATTTTACAGACTTGCTTATTTTTTCTCACATTTCAAGGCTTTGTGGTCATTGTCCCCATCCCACCCCCCAAATTTTCACCACCTTTTGGGCAGGTGTGAGCAGCACTATGTGAGCAATTCCCTTCCTCTTCTGCAGCTAACACAGGCCTCCACATCATTAATTAAGTTCATCTATCAGGCCCAGTAAGTTGGCATGTGACACCAGATCAAATTCTCTTAATTTCTCCATCCCCTGAATACTTTATAGCCATTAATTAGGGGTGTGAGCTGTGTGAAAGATGTTACAAGAGTGAGATCTGGAAACATAGATAAAAAAAGACAGACAGATAAATCACGGGCAGACAGATGCTCATCACACTCGGCTTCCAGTGAAACACAGAACCTTATTTTAGACTAATGGAGAGCAGCAACATCTCTATTAATGATGCAGAAAAACATGAGGGTCTTCCCTTGATACTTTTATTAAGTAACACATTTCTAGACAAATTCTGACACCCCTTGATTTAAACCCCAGAACAACCAGATTATTCCCACTACAACTGGGCACCTCTTTAACCACCCTTCCTTGGAGCAATTTTGACCCAAGCTCTAAAATCTGTTATAGCACTAAATATATATATATATAAAGTCTATGTAGGGATTTCTTTTATCATTATTTCAGGAAGGGGAAAAGAAGGGAAGAGAGCTGGCTTTGTCAGTCAGCTGGACTGGTAGCGTGGGAACTTCAGCACAGAGGAAGCTTTGAATTTCAGCCAAGATGCAGCAACTGTGTAGAACATAATTCCATCAAGGAAAAACTGTCCATAAGGTCAGTTCTTATAGAGATCAAGGCCTGACTGTAACCCATACTGGCTGGATGAATACACAGATAACTTGAAAAAGGTATTAAAAATAAGCAGGGCATCTTCAGAGGATAAAAATATGAAATGGCCTCCAAAAAAACTTACTATTTAAATGTCAAGTAAAGGGATAAAGTGAGAATTGTCAAGCTCTCTAAAAAAAAAGTGAAGTTTGTTTTGTTCTTCCCTGGAAAATGCAGAAAACACCAGAAAGGGGATGGTCTGTGTGAAAAGAAAATGACAGTACAATGGCAACCGAGTAAAACTGGCAGTGAATAAACAGGGGCTGGAAATCAGAAGAAGTTTTCCAAACAGAAGAATAAATTCCTAAAATAAATGCCCTGTAGGAGTAAGAGCTTCACTAAGTTTGAGCCAGAGCTTGTAAATCTCGGGATGAAAAAGGACAAAAAGGAGTTTACAATAGGAAGGGATCAGTCCTGGTGCTCCGGGGGCTTCCTGCGTTTCTCTGTGAATTTTGCATACTATGATATAATTTTAAAATTCTCTGTTTAATCAGCCAGGATATCAGTGACTGGTAGAGAAGCCCAGATCCATTAAACTCCATATTCTGTGCATTGTTCTATAAATAGGTTGAACATCATGTTCTTCAGTGTTGGAAAAGATTAAACGATAAAGTTCATTTGAAATGATGTTCTGTTGCTTTAATGGTGCCAAGGGTAAGGTAGGATTAAAAGGAGAGGCACAGAGGAGGAGAGGGGAATCTTTCATCTCTGGAAAGTAATGAAGAGGCCCAAAATAAGATCAAGGTCTGACTGTAAGTGGTTCTATCAAATTATATAGGAATATAATGAGTTCTACACTATCTAATTTCCATATGCAGCTCTATAACATCTCCCCCAAAGCAGAAGTGACAGAATATTTAAACTCGCCTCAAAAACTGTTTAATGTAAAGATTGGAGAGGAAGGAAATTTTTAATGTGCATACTTTGTTTCTTAGGGGAAGGGGGGGGCAATAAAAGGTTAAAAGGAGAAAAAAAAAAAGTAGTTTTACAGCATGTAACAGTGCTGTGCCTCCACTGCCTGCCCATTACCACAGCCAGATGGACCATGGCAAAGCAGAATAACAACTAGTTCTTGTTATATGGACCATTTGCTTTTTAAACAGCCATGATTCCACTCAGTATTCAAACACATGTCATAACCCCCAGCCCTAATTTCCCTCTCCAACCTGCTCTGTTAGAGACGGCAAAGCAGCTTCTCGATGTCATAATCAGGACAGATGATCAGTGGTGCCTCATTACATTGAGGAAGGCACTCCACAGGCAGTAGATCCGTTTAATGTCCTGTCCACTCCATTATTTTTTTAAAATGAAGGGTTTTCCACGCTCTGCTTGGCAAGGAAGAGTTCCCACAACAGGCTGGGGAGCTGAGCTGGTTCCCACCAGAGGAAGGTTCCATCCGTTCCCTTCCCAAGTTACATTCGTGCACCGAGTTCCCACTGAGTACAAACTGCACTCCTCTCTGAGTTTTATGCTAAAATTAGTCAAAAGTGCCACGGACAAGATCATTTTAGGAAGGTGAGAACACAACTACAAGAAGACACTTTTTTGTCATTCCATACTCCAAGCCCTGCTGTCAAGCCTGCACAAACTCCTGTTTAACTCTACAAGCTGCTTGTTGCCCTTTCCATGTCCTAAAATCAACCACGTTCTTTCCACCCAAACCAGCCACAGATGCAGAAAAAAAAATGCAAGACTTGCTGCAATGTTTCACCGTGACAATGAAAGTGAGATATTCTGTTGATGACTTCTGAGAGCAGCTCCATTTCAGCCTTAAAAGGACCAGCGGTGCACCCAAACTGCAGCAGCCACCAATAGGTCTATTCAAATTCAAACCACTGATTGTTTAGGAATTAGCATGTGAAGCACTGTTAATTATCTTGTGTGGCTGCAGTTTTCTGCCAGGAATCCTCTCGGTGTGGTTTTAGCAGATAAATGTAGGAGGGTTGTGGATGGAGCACCTCTAACACGAGGAAAGGCTGAGGGAGCTGGGACTGTTTAGATTAAAAAGGAGAAAGCTCAGAGGGATTTTATTGATGTATATAAATACGTTCAGGTATATAAATATACACCTGAATATATATTAAACATATATAATCAACAATTTTTATATACAATATGTATCTATTCAGGTATTCAGGTTTCCATCTTTGGAAATACTCAAAAGCCACCTGGACACAGGTCTGGGCAACTGGGTGTGGGTGGCCCTGTTTGAGAAGGAAAGTTGGAGCAGATAACATCTGATATCACTTCCAGGGGTCCCTTCCAACCTCAGCCATCCTGTCAAGGTTAATTTTAACAACAGCTCCAGTCCCAAGAGGGAGAAGTGGGTACAGGACATATTACTGACACACAGGTACTCCACTCACTCCTTGCTCAAGTACTGAGGAGCTGGAAAGCTCAAGATGTCTGGCAAATAAGAAATTATGTCATAGGCTGTAGCTTAATAGTTTATTAGACCACATAAATCAAGAGCGAACGTTATCTCCATAAGAACTAGATGAAAATCATTAATAAATAATAATTAGCTGTTTCCTGAGCCTGCCATCTGGTAAGCAGTTTTCCCAGCCAGCAGCTCCTGCTCCTTGCACTTCTCCCAAAAGCTAAAAGATGAACCCAGGCTATTTTTTCCTCCTCTACCAGTCCCTTTGGGGAGTGCAGATACCCAGGATGCTGAAATCCTCCCCACTGCACCTGAGCTCTCCACCTGTGCAGGTCTTCACTGCTTATTCCAAGCCTCCAGTTTCCCAAAACCCAGTAAACCCCAGAAGTTGCTGAGCTCTGCCTTCCATCCCGCTCTCAAAACACGTGGGCTCCAAGATAACCAAATTAATCATTCTAACCTGTAAGTGGCTGTCATTAGTATTATTATTTTCATCATATAAATTATCTTCCAGATTAGGTCATATGCATTTTGAGATCCTGTGGTTTCCTAGCAACTCCTCTCCCCACTCTACATGCAGACACAGTGTGCTGCTTTCTTTTCCTTTTTTAGACTCTCTGTGCAGGGGTTATATTCAGTAACAGTGATCTCAGGCCTGGCCCTGATGACCTTTAGTCTGTCACATTTGGGGGATAAGATGCAAATGACAGATATTCCAACCCCACCCCCCCCCCAAAAAAAAAGACAATTGCAGCAGAAAGACAGAAAATCACAGTCCTCCACTTGTCCATCCCTGTCCTCAGACACTGAGCTTTGCAGGGCAGGGAGGACAAAAACATTCCCACACGTGGTAAAACCAGGCAGATTTTGGACATTCTTAACACCCTTTTTTTACTGTCAGGCTTGATCAAAGTGGCACATCCCACATAAACAGGCAACAGGTACCCAAACACCAGGCAAAGCTTGTGGCACTTGACTGAGATGCTCTCCAAACAATTCCTCATTTAACACAGGCTTTCACATAAAAACCTGAACTGTTGTTTTAGAGTCGTTTCTACTTCAATGCAGGAAACTGTCTGGAGGGCCAAACCAATTTTAGGCACCAATTTTAATTAACTTCTCTAGCTGAGTTAATCAAGATATCTACCAAATTTAATCACGATGGGGACACGGAGTTGGGCGATGTGACGATCCCAGACGATCCTTTGTGGAAGGAGAATGGGATTAACTTCTGTCCTGCCCCACTGACATTTTTTAAAATAACAACGTCTGTTCTAAACTACAAAAGCTGTGGGGCTTAATTATTTAGATGGCTGGTGGCCCTGTTTCAAAAAGAAAAAGAGAACAGACCTCAGAAATGAACCAGCTTCAGTCCACATGGAGTACAGCTATTAATATTTGATCCCCTGCTAGCCTGGAGGCAAAGGGAATAATGTTCATTACAACAGCCTGAGACTGAATCCACTTCAACAATTGACTGAACTGGAAGGGAGGAGAAAACCTTTCCTGCTCCAGGTGAGCTGAGCTGGGGCACTCTGGCAATTCTTCCAGCAAAGGAGCCGATGTTTGTTTAAGCACAGAAAGAAATGGGAATTTTCAGTGGTGGCCCTCAGACCCTCCCTGCAAAGATCATTACTGCATCCAAAATCCAGTCTCAAGATCACTGAGAAAAGTAAGGAACAGAGACACAGAGGCATACACTTGCATATAGAAGAAATAATTACATTTCCACTGAATCACCAGGAACAGACAGGCAATGACACTTAACTGGAAAATGGAATATGGAATATCCTCCAGTCCCTTATTCCCTGCTCTGTCCCCCTAACTCGTAGTCAACAGCAGGAGTCCCTGTGGATTTTTGGATTACAGCCTCAGGCCAGCCCTACTCAGGGCCCAAAGCAGCACAGCAGTTTGGGAAAGTTTTCAGGAGAAATCTGAGGCTCCAATTTCACTTTCTCGTTGCATTCTCAGCCTAAATCTTGCAAATACAACCCGTGCCCCTTTCTCAGGGTGACCAGATTGGCCCTTGGCCCCAGCACAGAGATTTCACTCTCAGGTGCTGATTAGGAGCCCCAGCATTAAAATGGGACAGTGAAATGTAGGTGAAGTATAGAAAATAAAGTCAATTTTGGATGTCCCCATTTTGGGGGGGGGGGGTGTGTCAGAAGATGACCTATTTTTCAGACTGGTCATAGTCTGGGTCGCCCAATTAAAGCTACAAACTGATGTCCTGTGCATGTCTTTGCCTGGGAAATTGTCTGTTTGAGCAGCAGGCCTTGAGGTTAAAGAAATCTTTCAACTATTGAAGGCCAGAGTCACTCACACACTCACAGCAACAGAGCTCCTGGAATGACAGTGCTCCCTGGACCCACTGCAGATACTTTATTCTTCCTACAGTGTCTACCCATTAGCACCTCTAATTAGAAGGCAAAATCACGAGCTCCGTGTTATTTAAGGGATTATGCAGCATTTTAAACTACAGCACAATGTAATTATTTTTTAATAGCCGCAGCTATTTCATGTATTTACTTTTAATGGTGTTTGAGTCATAAATTAACTGGAGAAAAAGGCAAATCAGCACTTGACAGAGGAGCAGGCAGCAATTGAAAAAAAAAATTTAAATGCTAAAAGGAATGATCAAAAATTATCAAAAAAGGAGGAGGGCATTATTTTTTCTTGTTTGCTTTATTCTGGACTGCCTTTTGTCATCTAACTTGTCCCCCCGGAGATGTAGAAGGTCAGGGATAAATAAACATGAGGAGACTTGAATACCTGTGTTGTTGCAGAGTGGCTTCTGTCAGTTGGTAAGAGACGTGTATTTTTGGGCAGCCTTATATATAAAAAAAAAACCAACTCTGCACACCTTGTTTATTGTCTCTGGAGAGGTTTTTAACACTCAGCTGAAGTGCCCCAGGTCCTAACTCGGTTGTCTCCCTCCTCCACAGAAAGCCCGGCTCGCCCGGATCCGCGTGGCCAAGACCGGCAGCTCCAACGCGTACCTGCACAGCAAACGCAACGGCCTCCTCAACGAAGCCCTGGAGCTCACGGTGAGTGTGGGCACTCCAGCTCCTTCCACAGGCTTCCCCAAGACCCCCATTCCCGCCCCTCTCCCTGGGCTCGCTCCCTTTTCTCTCTCATCACCGTTTGATTCCTCGTTATCCGGTGCGGCGGCCCCGCGTTATCGCTGCGTGGAGGCACAGCTGGAACCCAGCTGGGTGGGAGCAAAGAGCTCCTGTGGGCTCCTCCTCGGGCTAGAAAGGGATCTGGCTTTCCAGCAACAGGCACAGTTCTCTCTAATTGCTCTGTTGGAGCTGGACTGGTTTCCCCAGCCTGGGGTCTGCCCACAATATAAATACCCACTCCCCCCCAACACGCAGTCATTTATCTTCTAAGAGCACAATGTGGACTAACTGGTCATCTCCAGCAGGACAGGAAAATATTCCCTAGCTCCTGATTGAGGCAGCTGGGTGGTGGGTTTGTTTTAAAGGCCTCTGGCTGTTCAGGAGGAGGGAAGTTCTGGGCGCCCCGGATTGCTCAGCAGAACCGGCGGGCACCAGGCGAGGTTATTGTGTTAAGCCTGATCAACACCAGAGCGGGTATTAGCACATCTCGTGGATTTCATTCCGAATAAATCTGCCCTTCGTGCACGTGGGGAGCAGAGAGGGGATGAAGGATGTTTAATTGAGCCACCAGAGCCACCTAGCACTTGTTCATGCATCCTTACTTGGGGTCTAACCCTTCACAAAATGGGATTTTCCCTGGCACATCCTTGCATTTGTGTCCAGAGAAAGGGGACAGAGCTGGGAAAGGGTCTGGAGAGTAAGTTCTGCTGAGGGAGGTGGGGGAGAAAACCCTTTCAGTTCATGGTGAAAGCTGCTCCCCAAAGCCCTGAGCCCACTCCCGGCCCAGTTCGGTGGGCACAGCAGAGGGAAGTCGTGCAGCACCTTGTTTGCCACGTAGGAAGGTGCTCAGTGCAGACTGGGATCCAGAAATCTGGCCCTTTACAACTGGAATCGTTTTTCAAGTGACTCCACAAAAGCACTTCACACGAAGCACAGATTTGGAAGGTGGGGTGCCCAGATCAGTTGCTGTTCTCCCCTCCAAAACAAGTTTGATCCTTCTGGCTACACATCCAACGTTGTCTCCTGCTCTGTGAATGGCAGCAACACCCGAAAAAATCTGTTTCTTGAACCATATGTTGCTGTTGAGCAGCTCAAAAGAAGTGTCTTTATCAAGTAAAGACCAGGCAGACTGGTCACACCTCTTCCAGAACCTTATCCCCAGCCAGGGAAGGCTCAGGGAAACCAACTCTGCTGGGATTCTGCTTTTTTCATTACCAGAAACAGGCAAAAATTCGACTGAAAAATTTTAAAATTCCCTTTCAAGCTTTCGATTTCTGTTTGTTTTTTTTTTTAAAACGCCAGGAGAGCTTAGCAGGGCCACTCAGTTTGCACTTGATCTTCCAGCCTGTCATCCCAACAAGAACCTCCTCACTTCTCTTGTCAACCAAAACTCCCTGCCAAGACCACTCGGGGAAGAGCAGCTGATGCACCAACACTTAAGTCCAAAATGCACGAGGTTGGGAGAAATGTTTGGCTGAAGGGGCTCGTTTTTCGGCACCTGCCCAAAAATAAGCGGGAAAGGGATCATTTTTTATTGGCTGCAAAGCCACTGTAGACACAGGAACGAAAACAAAACGTTCCTAAAGAGGTTCTAGAGGACTTTTTTTTACCTGCTAATAACTAAATTTAGATATGCAGTAACACCTAGAGCAGGTTTTTTGCAGGGTTTTCCGGGTGCAAGTTGCTTTCTGGGTGGGTTTATAGCTCTTACTCACAGTCACGGGGTGGTTTGGGTTGGAAGGGACCTTCAAGATGATCTAGTTCCAACCCCCTGCATTGGGCAGGGAATCTTCCATTAGATGGAAGGTTGAAATGCTCAATGAGTCCCCCCCCCACAACCCAGCAAGAACCACAAATCCCAGTCTAAAATGCACTAAATACTGTGTATATTTGTATTAACACTCTGCAAGAAAATATCCCCACCTGAAGGAACTCCCTGTTGAAATAGTCAGAGAATTACCACCCACCTGTGACGTGTGAGAACACAATTTTTCTTTTAATCCACTAAATTACTACATTTTTTATTAATTTTTTAAAACAAGAAACTTGCCAAAGCCATGCCTGGCACCTGCACAACCACCAGGAAATGGTCTCTGACTATCTGAGGACCAGCCGCATACCTGAATCAAAAGCCAACACGTCTCTACATCCCCAGGTAGTGGCATTAATTAATTACAGAACTGCAGAACATCCTCTCTTTACATGACCATTTTAACTCCACGAGGCAGGATTTCATGTCCTTTCATTTTATGGCAGGAGAACAAACTATTCTGAAGGGTACAAAATGTGAATGACAGCATAGTCTAGACAGCCAAATTTTTTAAGCTGTAAAAATATGAAGGAATGTGACTCCTGCCGTTGCTATATTTAGGCACCAAAATATTATCTACATACTGTGCATATTTGTCAGTCAAATTAGGATCAAACTGCTTCAGTGGTCAGGTGCACATCCCATTTTGACACCTTGCCCAGGATTCTTGCTCACAGTAATGGGCTGCACATGGCCAGATTGCCTTAGGGCTGGTTTGTCACCCAGCAGCAATTCCAACTGCAATTACTCCACGGCCATGACCAGATATTATCACTTCCATCGGCAGCAATCCCACGTGTGTTATTGTTTTACAAGGGCCCAGCACACTGCCTGGCACTCTGACACTCGCAGGGGTCACGAAACAACTGCCCCACAACGCGGCCTGGCTGTGGCTCTGCAGTCAAACTAATAAATTGGGAAATAAGGGCTGTTCAGGATTCCAGAGCGTGTGCCAGAATGTCCTTTCATCAGCACCAGAATGAACACACTGACACCATCTTCCGAGGGAACAGCACGTCTTCAGCCCGTGGCCTCGTATCAAAGTAAAGAAAGAGGGAAGAAAAGGATTCATCCAAGGACAGCAGCAGGAAGGAGAGCTGCTTCCAGCAAGAATGCAGGCTCTTGCCTCACAAACATGTGGATTTGTGGCATTTGCCATCGAGACACGAAGTGCTCAGACTGTTTTCTTCTCATTTTGGTTTTTTTTCTTAGTGGGCTTTATGTCAAAAGTGCTCAAGGGATGGGTGAGCTCCTTCCCATGGCAGCAGCCTAAATATCCTCTTAGCACTAATCTCCTTGTACAGCCAGCTGAAATTCCCTTTCAGCTGAAATGCTGGGAGCTGTATATCCCAGGAACAGGAGGTTGTGAGGTCTTGTGCCTTTTCACAAGCAGAACCTGCTTAGCCACAGATAAGCCTTGTAGCTTCTCCCACGGGCAGGGACAGTCCAACCCCTGCACCAGCTCATCCAGGTTCACCAAGGGCCCAATTCTGTGTGATGGGGCCCTTGAAGAGAGGTAAAGTGGAAGTATTTTGGATTTCAGTGTGCTTCAGCCTCCCCTCCAGGCAACCAGCAGTTCACTGAATGTCTTCCAAGAACAAACTGAATGGCAGCTGGCATCGAATCCCTGCAAAACTGCCATCCCAGCTCCGAAAGCAAACCATCCCCTCTCCTCCCCCCCACCAGCTTCTCCATTACAGCCAGCCTCTTCTAATGAAGACACAGATTTTGTTTGCCTGCAGTACCACTAATGCCACCTCTGTAGGTTCACTCTCCTCAGCAGTGCTGTCCAAATGCCCGGTTTGTGGGGTGTTGGCACTGTCACTGTCCTAGGGCAGGAATTCCAGCAGATCTCATGCCTAATTTTCCACTTTGGATGGGCTCAGTGATTTGCCTGCTCTTTGTTTCTGGAAACACTGAGCTGACTGGAGAAAAAAAATCCAAAAGGAAGCGAAGGTACAATCCCTGATATTCCATGTTATTCCTGGTCACTGCCCTTCCATCCCAGCCTTGGGATGGAAGACACAGGGAGAGGATGAGCTGTGCTGCCAACATTCAACAGTTGGCTTAAGTCTCCTGCCAGAGGTATCAAAGCTCTATCTTTGTTCTCAGATCCCCTTTAGATTTCCTCCCAAGCAAATCCTCATAAAAAAAAGATAGTTTTGCAATATATGCTCTTCCCCTCTCCTTTTCCAGTGTTTTAGTGCAGCATCCTATCTGCTTCAGGGCTTCCAAGGACCTCCATGGGAAATATTCCAAGCCAGACTCCAGTGGAGTCAGTGATCTCAGCAGGTACCAACAGGACCTGCTGGGTGTGTTACCTCACCAGGAGGATTGTTAATAAGAAAAAATGGAACTGATCTTTTTTTTTTCCTTTTAGGCCACTTCTAAAAATCCTTCTGGGAATGCTCATCTTCCAAAACAACAGCAGCCAAAAAAAAAAAACCCCAAAAATCCATAACCTGCCTAGGATGCATTCCCCCAGGAATCTATTAATTCTGTGTACAGTAAGTCAGCTTCCTTAATGTACCACTTCAGCTGTGTTTTGGCATCTGTCAGAGGCAGAGTTATTCCTTCACTTAAGGATCACAGCCCCAGCCTGGAAATGGCATCCAGAAGAGGCATTTGCAGTGAATCACTGGGACACAGGGGTGTGTTTAAATGCGAGGCTTCAACCAGAGATGAATTTGACCCCCCCGGGAGCAGCAGGCAATGTCTTGGCACTTCTGACAAGATGTTCTGCAGCGTCTCCCATCCCACCCATTTCCTCCCTTGATCAGTCAGATATTGCTGGTTCGTGCCTGAGCAGAGATTCAAGCCATGAACATCCGTTTCTGACTTCAGGGTTTAGGCATCACACAAAGCACCAGGCACCCCTTAACTTGTGGAAAAGGGGAAAACATTTACGACACCTCATAGCCTTTTTAACGCACATCATTGTCTTTGAAAGTGCCAGTCCTCAAAGACACAGCACAGATTGAAGTGTGATGAAATCACAGTGAGTTTCAAGACCAGGAACTTAAGCAGTAGTAGTAGTAAGAGAATATCCTTAAAAATCTGCAACCATACAACAGAAAAAGGGAGAAAAATACTCCTGGCACTCCCATAGAGCAGAAACTCTCAAGACAACCCCAATTGCTACTTTTCCTTTCATGTCTGAGGTGTAGCTGACCATCAGACCACGGGGGAAGTAACATGCTCAAGAAACATAAGCATCTGATTCACTGATCCAGGGCAGAAATCAAAAATACAGAGCCCTGGCTTTCTCCCCCCACACCCAAGTTGACCAAATTGGGCTATTGCTGAACACTGCTGAACTCAAGCTCCCAACCTCTTATCCACTTCTGTTTCAGAGGCTTCAAGCAGATCAAGCCCTTCAGGTTCACTTTTTCTGCTCCAACAGTGCAGCTGTGACTCAGGAGGGTTTGGCAAATAACACACCCAAGTTCCAAGGGGCCAGCACTGCACAGCCCTGAAGGTCAGGCAGAGCCAGGCTTTAAGCTCAGAGCAGGCAGGACAGCTTGTGTTTTGGCTCCTAACACAGCCCAGGGTTCAGGGTACATCTGCTGGCATTCAAAGGTCACATCAAGCTCAGAAGTCTTAATGCAGTTTGGGAAAACACAACAGCCCAGGTCCTTTTTCTCTTTCACATTCTGGCTCCTGAGCCTTGGAATGTCAGCATGTTCTTCCCACACCTCCTCCCCAGCTATGGAATACCTGGAAACAACACAGGTTTGGAATCCAAGCTGGGCTCCTCACCTCAGTTTACAATCCAAGTCATTAACAAAAAGAAAAGGGGAAACCTCCTAAGAGCCAGGAGAAAAACCTGGGAGCTGGCAACGCCGAAAGTGTTATCTTTACCCCCGTGAAAGCTCATGCTGGAACTGGTATTTCTGTTTGTTTTCATGGTTTTACACCTGGTTTGGGTTTTGTTCCTCCCCCTCCCCTTCTCTTTGTGGCTGTTCAGGGATCCACCGAAGAGGAACAGCACATGACTAAAGGCACCTCCTTAATCGAAAGCCAACACCACCATCTGCTGCACTGCCTGGAAAAAACAACCGTAAGTACCGACCCGATCCTTCCACACCCCCCAGGTCTGCGCGCCTGGCACGGGCTTCCCACGGCCAAGGAGTGCTCAGGGAATGCTCTGAGGTGGCCCTTGGTCAGACACACCCAGCACACCCCCCACCGGTGCCAGAGGGGCTGGTACTAAAGCTCCTGATACCCTGCAGTGGGTTAAAAGCACTCCTATTTCATTGTCTTCTCGAAATAATAAGAACAATCCCTGTGCAAAGGGATAAAGGTGAGATTCTCTGCTGCTCCCCCAGTCACCTACACCTGTACAGAGTCAGCAGCAGGTCGCTCAGTCAAGGCCACCTGAAGGCAAAGTAAGTTGTCAGCACAGAATTAGGGAGATCCCAGAAACAACAAGTTTAATTTCTTCGGTGTTTCTGAAAGAGAAATGAACTGCATTTGTCCTGTACTGTCAGTCACACGTCATACCCACCCATCATTTGTGCCAATTAGCAATAAAGGACAGTTCTGCTGCCTTAAAGGGGAAAGAAGGTGCTGGTGGTGACTTCAAACCACAAGCTGGTCACCAGTGCCAACAGGCTGGAAAGAAAATAACCTTTAGCCCATGAGATGGCTCAGAGCAGATGAACTCTATTAATGGGTTTAAAGGTTGCACACATCTTTTCTCATTTCAGTCTGGTTACAAGGGCAGGTAATTTATCCCAAAGCCAGCCAAGCAGTTTCTACAGCATGACTTTTCTGTTTGCATCGTGCAAGGTGTTGGCAGTGAGAGCTTTGTTTTTTATTATTAAGTGATTGTGTATGCAGAAGTCTCTGGGAACGTTTCAGATGTTTATTTGATACATATGTTTTGCTTCCAGGTTTATATAAAAGGTTCTGCAGTAAAGGAACACATTATCTATACCATGATTCATTCTAGAGAGAATGAAGCGAGGTTAACACTTGAAATATTCATGCCTTCTTCTATCTGCATCCATCATCAAATGTACTTTTGGTTTCTGACTTGCCAGAGCTTTCTTTTAGATAAATCACCTTCACTTCCATAGTTTGGTTTGTGCTGGAATAACACCACTTAGGCCTCAGAGATACACTGGAAGAAGGTGCTGATTAATTACAGTGACCTCTGAGCCCAACGAGCTCTAAAGGTCACCACGGACAGTGAACTGATTCTTCCTGTATCAATGACTATTGAGTTTGTTTTATAAGACTCATCTTTGCCTTTATTTCGACCAGTTTTTTGGATGTTACATAACCAGCAGATATTTCACAGCCTGACTCTTCAGTTTGGAACTTTCTTGCTTGAAACCTTCACGACTATGACCCGTGTTCCACAAAAAAAAAACCCACTTCCATCCGAGAACTTGAGCAAAACCGGGCAAAGCAAACAGGAGCTGACAGCCCTGCCTGCAGGGTCTGCCCTTGCAAGGCCCGATTTTACAAAGGCTTTTAGAAATTCTGGCCTCTGCACAGGGCAGGTGAACCTCCCTGGGCTCTGCAGGAGTTGCTCCCTGACTAATGAGCTGGTGAGCGCTGGAAGCACCGCGGCCAAAGCGGACCCTAATTTGGGGAGGCAGGGCAATTTGTACCCTCATACCTGGCTGGATCAGCCTGACAAAGGTTTGGTTGCCTCCAGCACACAAACCTGCTCAGATAGTGAGTCCCGGGCATTGAAAATGTTCCAAATGTTGCTCTTTTCAGCGGAGAATGGCAATAACAGCCATACTTGGATTTTGATTAAAACCCAGGGAGAGAATCTGCACAACGTTTAATGCGCTTTCCCCCCGCATTTTTCAGCCAGTTATTACCGTGATGCAGCACCAAATCACACAGCAAGTTTGGATTCTGGCCTGGAATTATCAGTCCAAATAGTTCAGTGGGTTTGTGTGGAAATTCTGTAGCTCACATAATCTATTAAAACACTGTGCAACGGTTCTCCTCCCCGCAATCGAAATCGTAGTAAAAGCGTTTTTGAACACTGAAGAGTCATTTTGTGACCAGGTTGCAGGAATGGAATGAGGAATGTACCGTGGTTGCAAACTTGTTTCAATGGGCAATTCACCTTTCCTTAAACTAGAGAGGACTCTCAAAGTACATGATTTATTGACACTGTGTCTGGGTTGTCACCAGCACACACTTACAGCTGAATGGCTGTGAATGGCTCACAAATCTGCTGTGTCAGGTGACAAAGTGACCCTGGAGTACTTGTAGCTGCCACAACAGAGATTACTTTGTCATATTAACACAACAGATGGAGTTTGTTCAGACAAAAGGAGGTTCTTCCTCTTGTTCCAGCTCCCGGATTGAGCATAGACATTCACAGGCCACGTTTTCTGCGAGTGCCTCGAATCCAGTCCTCCAACCCAAACCTTTCTCCTGTGTTTTCACAGTGTGGGATCAAACCCCACACCCACTGGCAAAGCAATTCCAATTCTTGGCTTGTGAATCAGCAGCTGAAACTTTGTTTTCCTTCACCTTCAGCTCTCAAAAGTTCAGAGCAATAACGGTGTGATGGGTTTTGTTCTGTTTCCAAGAACACAACAGTGAAAAGCTCGAGATGGAAGGAACAAAGGGGTCTGATTCGGGCAAGGTTTGGTGCAGAGAAGGTCCTGTTGCCCATTCAAACTTGAGTGAGCTGGAATGCTGAGGCAAGAGATGCAGTGCTGGGACTAAACTTCTGAATGCTGGAATGGACAATCAATTGTGTTTTTATCTTTTGTTGGCATGTTGTCCCGTAGGGATTGTCCTATCTTGTGGATGATCCCCTGTTATCTGTACGAGCTTCCACCATCAAGGTATTTCCTTTTTAATTCGATCTGTTTTCTCTATGGTCTCTGTGACATTGTCTCGAGAGTGTTTGCTGGTTTTCTCGTTCTTGGTCTTGTACTCGGGAGTTTGTGCACGTGGCTCCCCTTGGTTCTCCAGTGCTCTTGTTTTCTGTGAGAGTTGTTAGTTGTTCTGATGGAATCTGATGGCTGCCTTCAGCATGGTTGCTTTTGTTTCCCATCCTTTTTAGGGGCTGGATAAAGTCTGTTCTCTAGAACTACCTGGGTGTTCATGTTCACGCACATACGAGTTCTTTCTTCCAGGATTTCTTGCTCCTTAGCAAAATAGCTCTTTCCAGATTCAGCTTGCTGAATTTCCTTTCCCTACACACTTCCCACTCTCACCTGCCATGTTTATTCCATTCATCCAAGGCACTGCAGGGATGCTTTGAACCCAACAGCCAATGCAAGACACATCCTGCAATTAAGTTTTATGTCCAGGTGGGCATCCAAATAAAACACAGTCCTGCCCAAGCATAAAAAAAGAAAGGGGGAGCATGAACTCCTCCTTGTGTCATTCCAGGATTTTTGAAGGCACTTCTGGAATCCAGACACAAAAATGGAAGGCAATTCAACCACAAGAGATTAACCACCTCAGACTATGTAAGCAAGGCAGCACTGACAGACTCCTGAGCTTTTCTCACTGCAACAGCTCCTCTCGTTCCCCCTCAGACACAGGAGAGCCAAATCTCCTTGTGGTTGCAGTGAGGGCAGAATCATACTAAGATCTTTTTAAAGATCCTTTTAATATCTTTTAAAGGTCTGCCCAGTGCAGACATCTCCAGGCACAGGGGCAGAGAGCCCAGGGGCTGACACACCCCCCACCAGCCCAGCCAAAGCTGCCTTTGCACACAAAGTGCTGTTGGGCCAAAGCTGTCGGTGCCACCAGAGCGTGACAACCCTGTTTTTTCCCCCCCTCCACCTCCCCTCTCCAGAACCACGAGTTCATCGATGAGCAGATGTTCGAGCAGAACTGCATGGAGAGCTCGATGCAGAACTACCCTTCCTCTCGGAGCCCCTCCCTGTCCAGCCACCACGGCCTGACCACCTCCTGCTGCTCCCGCCGCAACAAGAAGACCACCCACCTGCCCAACTCCAGCGTCCCGGCCACGCGCCTGCGGAGCATGCAGGAGCTCAGCACCATCCACATCCAGTGCAGCGAGCAGCCCTCCCTCACCACGAGGTACAGGGGGCATTATCCACCCTGCAGGGCTCTTCTCCAGACAGGGGGAGGGGGGTGGTGCTGGCAGCGCTTTTGGTTCACTCCTTCTAGTGATAAATGGCTCCAAACTGTTCCTCCAAGGACCAGGTCAAAGCCAGGCTCTA
Source organism: Lophotriccus pileatus (assembly GCA_035583135.1). Lineage (NCBI taxonomy): Eukaryota > Metazoa > Chordata > Aves > Passeriformes > Tyrannidae > Lophotriccus > Lophotriccus pileatus. The sequence goes on along the minus strand of JAWWES010000076.1, from coordinate 5,455,948 downwards.
GTGGAGCTCTTGGGCTGGATATTAGGAGAAGGTTCTTCCCCCCAGAGGGTGGTTGGGCACTGAACAGGCTCCCCAGGGTTTGGTCACAGCCCCAAGGCTGCCAGAGCTCTGGGAGGGTTTGGACAATGCTCCCAGGGACCGGGTGGGATTTTGGTCCTTTGCAGGACCAGGAGTTGGACTCAATCCCTGTGGGTCCTTTCCAGCCCAGGATATTCTGTGATTCTTCCCTGGCCAGATTGGATGTGAAAGTATGAGTTCCAAGTGACACCTGCCTAGGAAGTTCTCATGGCACAGGCAGGAACAGCTCCAAAGCTGGCCCAGGACCACCTCCCAAATGGCCCAGCACTTCCAAACCTTTACTGGGAGCAGGCAAAACCAATGTGCTAATAGTGCCTGTCAGCAAACGCTGTTAGGGAGCTGCACACACTGAGGTGGCTCCCCAGGGACACTCACTCCACTGATTTTCATTGTCCAACAGTCTAAATTGCAACTCTAAGCATCACTGGGAAACAAATAAGGAGGAATTTCACTGTGCTGTCTTAGTAGCCCCCACCTAAAAAGCCATAAATGACACAGGTGAATTGTCCCTGAATAGAAAACTTTGGAAATTCCATTTTATGCATAACTTGCTGGGAAAAAATCATTTATTCACCGTATCATTCTTGCAAACATTAAATTACTTTCTAAATCCCCCTCAGCCCATTAAGTTTCTTGTGCACCAGGGCTGGTTTTGAACTTCCCATTCTTCTTCTCCCCACTCCTATCAAAGGGATGTAGAAACTGAAACAAAGCTGCCTTGAGGGCAGCAAGAGATTACTTTGTGCCAGAAGGGCATTTCAGAGCATGAATTATGAATGAATAAGCACAAGTCTCCAGCTATTTCACTTGCAGGAGGACAATATTTTAAACCAGCACCTGAAGCGGTAATTTCGTGGAATGTCAACTATTCTGCCTATTTCAGTGGGTGCTAAATCAGATGCCTGTGATATTTTAAATGTCAACACTTATTTCACTTGCTTACCAAACTGTGGAAGAATGAAGAAAGAGAGAGAATGAAAAAAAAAAAAGCTTTTAAGTTGTTTTTCACGTGGAATGCAACTAACTGGGGGGTACTGGTTACCACTGGCACAACCACCCAGGCCCTAAAACTGCCCCACTCTCAGCTTGTGCCCGAGGCATCCAGAGGGGGCAGAAAAGGGGATCTGATGTTCTTGGGATCCTTGAGAGATCAAAAACCATCCCCTGGGTGAGTCATTCTAAGATAACAACAGCCAGAGCTTTCCAACTGGGAGCTTTACACTCGGAAAGGACAGACCTTGTGTTTAAAATGAACACGTTGGGCTGGTAATAGCAGACTCCTGTAGCTGTGCAGATGCACAGAAACCAACCTATCATTTTCCCTCTGTAATTAATTATAGGATGCAATTGATGCAGATCTAATAAGAATGCTCCCAGCTGCCACATCCTTGAAACTACTGCAGAGAGAGGAGGGAATAAAAAAAAAAAAATAGAAAAGATCAAGGGACAGTGAATTTGAAAGAGGTATTTGAAATGCAAGGAAGACAACATCTTCCTCAGAAAGGACTACCTGTGCTCTGAAAAGATGCAGTACACAGGGCAGTGTAATTAGATGTCCTCTTAAACAAACTACAATCATGCAAGAAAGAAGTGGAAACAGAACAATTTGCCCTGTGGCAAGCTGTATCCTAACCAAGGGGAATATTAGCAAAGCTTTGTGTCATCTGGGCAGACACAAACGATTTCTTGCAGGAACAGGGTGGGGAAGGGACCATTTCGGAGTCTTCTGAATATTTCAGGATATTTCAGGACATTTCAGGATATTTCAGCCCTTTGCAGCACCAAGCCAAGCACTAAATTTGTTTTCCAGTCGTTCCAGCCTCAACATGAAGTCAGACGACGGGCTGAGACCGAACTGCAAAGCTGCCCAGATCACCACAGCCATCATCAGCATCCCCACGCCGCCCGCCCTCACGCCCGAGGGCGAGAGCAGACCCACCCCCGGCAGCCCCGGCCACTCCACGAACATTCCCAGCGCCACCACGGCCAACATCGTCAAGGTCTCCGCCTTGTAAGACGGTCTCCCGCACGCAGAAGGAGGGCTGGAAGACCCTGCCCCCTCCACCTCTCTCCCTCCACGACTCCACGCTCCTTTCTTGCTGCAACACGTGCCTGGACGGACCCACCCGACGTTGTGTCGCCCGCGTTCCCGGCGGAGATCCCACGGAGGGCATCTTCCTTCGGCCAGGGAATGAGGAAGGAGTGGGAGAGGAAAGAGGGTGGTCGGAGGGGAAAAAAGAAACAAACACAAGAGCACGTTGTGCCGTGGTGAAAAACGGGGCGAAAAACCCAACCCGTGGTGGAGGCTGGAGGGGAAGAACCATCGTGGCAACGAGAGAGTCAATAAAGCAAACGGAAATATAACACTGTGTATCGCAGCACCTTTTTAAAGGTTTTTAAATGGATAATATTTATTCATGAGGAAATGACTGAAAAAGGTGAAAAACAATGGATTTTGTGAATTATATTCTCTTTTTTTTTTGTTGTTGTTCTGTTCGTTTGTTCGTTTCTTCTTCATGGAGCAGAACCTTTAAACCAACCAAAATTTCACATTTCTCGTTTTTCTTTTTTTCTTTTATAGGAAAAGATTAGGCAAAAGAAGCCACCTGTCACAGAGATCTCTCTCCATCCCTCTGTGTGTGTGTGTGTGAGTGTGCAGCAGGAAAACCCTGAATTCCAAAGGGCAGAGCACGTTCCCATGAGTGGGAAACACAAGCATGTGTCAGCACACACACACACACACCCCCTGGATGGCAGTTCTTTAATTTAGACAATTTTGTACCCGCCTTTTAAGTCAATACAGTGCAATTGCAAACAGTGTTTGTCTGCTAATTATTGTCTGTGAAAACATATTTGTGGAGAAAAACTAAACAACAAAAGAAACAAACAAAAAAAAAATCGACAAAAAAAAAAGACAGGCTTTAGTAGAGTTTTAGTCCCACATGGGTATCTGCTTTCTATTTTTGTTATCACTTACTTGTAAGAGTGTGACTAGACTACGGTTCTGTATTTTTAAAAAGGAAAAAAAAAAAACCAACAACAAAAAAAGGTAGGATTCTTTTTTAATACTGTACACACAAATGGCAAAGAATGGAAGCACTGAACTCAACTGCATCAAGCATTCATAAGTCTAACAGGTTTCTTGTAATGTATGCCCATGCTTTTTAATTTTTGGTTTCTCTGTAGGAATTTCTTTGCTAGCACTGGACGTACAACCCATTGTAAATAGTAGCCAAATAATGTCTGGATTTATACTTGATAATAATTAACCCCAGAGCCAAATATCTTGCATGGACAGAGAGGTATTTGGCTTTTTCACAGTCTTAGGGCTCCAGTTGTCTCATCAGTGGCTTCTTGGGGATAGACTAGATGAGCAATTTTAGTTCTCCAGGCCCAGCACAGGATCTGCTTGAGGAGGGGGAGCAGTTCAGGAGTGTGGAAAACATCTGATAACGTGTGGCACAGACAGCATTCCCTTTTCACAGCCCTACACTTGGTTTGGGGAAAGTCCAGCCCTGCACTTCTAAACCAACCCAAAGCTGGAGAACACTGGGTGGTGCTGCCAAGCTGTGGCCAGTCCAGCCACCTGAGATCTTCTAGGAATGATTTATTGTGAGGAAACACATGGACCTGAAGCGTAACGGGTTTTGCCCCCTCATATGAGCAACTTTTTTCTCCCATTTCAAGGGGGATCCCCTTTTCCAGGTGTGATCCAGGAAAGGCAGAGTGAGGAGCATCATCACCCACCTTCCCACTCATTTGACTCCCGTGGTCATGCACAGACCTCCTCAGTGACCCCACAAAGGGGGATGCACCCCCTCCCACCCCCCAGCAGCTTGTAGGGAACAAGGAAAGACAACCAGTGTCCCGTTCTGAGCAGGGATTTTACCAACACCAGAGTTAAAAAACAACTCCAAGCACGTCAGAGGCTGATTCAGACCTTTCTCTTTAACACCCGCCCCAGCCTATCCTGATGTTAATATTTATAGCCACTTATACATCCACATATAAATAACCACAAACACACACATAGATAATTAATAGACCTCCATGCTGACTTACATAGGAGCTGACAACCTGCTTTGGTAGCACTGCTGCTTGTCTGTAGAGTGGACTTGATGGCTGATGCATTAACCCAATGCCCTCCTTAGAATCCTAAAACATCCCAGGAATACTAGAACCATGGCTAAGCCTCCAGCTTCTACTCATTTATCCCAGGGCTGCAATATGTTACCCCAAAACTATGTTTAGCCCTGTTTTTAATGATTAAAATGCTCTTCCTTTTGCTGCTTCCTGTAGGAGGTTGTACTGCAGTTAATCTTACCATTGTTGAGGTTTTTTTCTTGATGTTTTAATTTAATCTTTGCTTTAATTCCATTAACTGCCATCACCTGCTCCCCATCTGAACACCCTCACCCTTGTAGAGGCCTTGCTCTCCACCAGCCTCCCTCCCACCTTGCAACCTCATTTACACTGGCACAGAGTGAGGGTGAAATGTGCTGACAGGAATGAAAAAAATCACAGAGAATCAGGGATTCAACGTGGATTCTTGGTGCTGCCTTTCTTATTCCTGATTTATCATGGATTTATCATCTCTCTGCACCCAGCTCTTTGTCTGTAAATAGCCATTGTAGCAGCCCTCGGCCAAAGCACTCCTGGTGCTTTTAATTCCTATCAAGCAAAAGGCTTTTTGGAAAAAAAAAAAAAGAAAAAGAATATAAAAATTCAACATTTTTAAGAGAAGAAATAAACAGTAAGGAGGAAAGCCAGCCTTAGGGGTTTCTGGGTGGCTGCCTGGGCTCAGTTTTTCAAGGCAGCCACGGCCTCTGCTCTCTCCCATGGAAGAGGAATTGTTATCCTTGCTCAGAAATACGTGGTTTGCCTCTTCTGCCATGAACTGAGCAGGTGCTGCCCCACACAGCCAGCTCCTCAGAGCATAAAACCAGGCAAAATTAAGGGAGTCTGAGCCTGGAGGAACAGGGCTAAAAATATTTTCAGTGGAGGCAATAGCTCCCCTTCTGCCTGGAATTGAAGCCGCCCGAGAGACGCTTCCGAGAGCACTTGGAAATGTGCTGTAAAACCCCTCCCTGCTCTGCCCCAGAACAGCCCCATCCTCGTGGGGGGAGCACTGGAACAGCAGGGACAGGGATCCAGATGGAAGGGCGTAACAGAGCATCCCTGGAAGGAAAACAGGGGAAAAGGGAAAAGCCTTGGCAGAGCAGAGCCCGGGAATGAACAAAGGGAGGCAAATCAGCCTCCCTAAACCACAAAGATCTTCCCAATCCTCAGATAGCAATTTATAAACCATTGCTGAGATAAGGCCAAGCCAATCCCGAATATTCCTCAGCCAGGACCTCACCTGGAGGGTGTGGATTGTTCTCTCCAGTGGTCCCAGTGCTGCCCAGTCTTACCAGCATCTTCCTCCCTGTTCCGGGGCCAGGCACGTCCATCGATCCCAAACCAAAAACCAGCACCTCCCCCAGCATTCCTGGTCATTCCTGAGGCATGGAAAGGGCCTTCTCCAGGTGTGGGCTCCTTCTGAGAGGAGAAGCAGGCAGGAAAACAGGCAGGTTCTAGAAAACAACCCCGTTGGCCAGCCTGACCACCAGGAGTGTGTTGGCAGATCACGTCCAAGCCTTTCCCCCTCCCCTCATTCCTTTTTATAGTTTTAGAAAAATTCCTTTTAAAAAAAAAAGTTATTTGTACAAAAGGTAATGAGAAGGGGGTTATATTTTTCTCAGACTTCCCCAGAGCAATATCAAAAACATCAAATTTTCTAAGCATTTTGTTCCCTTTGCAAAGATTTTTTTCGGAGGGGCAAAAAAATATTTTCATGGACTTTCAGCACGTTCTGTCAATAGATTTCCTCTCTTCCCACCTGGCACTGGGCTGCAAACAGGAGTCACACCCAACTGGCAGAGAATGATGAGAAATATCTTTCATATGTAGGTTTCGACTTCCATCTCCTCTGTCCAAAATCCACCTTTGACTTTCATTCTCCTTAAAAGATCTTATGGACACCCATAAAGAAGAGGCCACAGATAAACACATCTTGGCACACAAATATTCAAGGATTATAAAATTTAATCTACCCTTTGCTAGCACAGGATCCTTCACTGTGATATGTGGCACTGCTTTTTTTAGATTTAGATTGGATTAGATTTAAAATTCCCCAAGGACTTCCTCTACTTCCCTGGGGAGCTTATTCCAGAGTGACAGCTCTCAATGCCAAGGCTTTCTCTCCAGCTGTTCAGCCATAATTCTCTCCTTATTTTCTCCTCTCTTGCTGCCATTTATACTCCCTTGCACCATTTAAATTATTCTCCTTCCCACAAGAGCAATATAAAACTTTCTACAGCAAATTCTTCTCCCAGAGACTACTTTTATCTGTTAAATAATTATCATTGTTAGAAGTTCCAGGGGAAAGACAACCTAAATAACACACATGGCCTCAGTGTGGAATAAAGTGAATGGATAATTCAAAATACATCCTTCTTTAATTGGCCAGAGAGACTAAATTTAAACAAGTGCCACTTGTTTAACCTAAAACTGTTGATAATAAACTGCAATCCAGCACTTATCATTCTAGTTTAAGGTCAGACTAATGCAGAGTTACAATGGAGGGCTGTGAATATCAGCAGCTTTGAACTGAAAACTTCATTCTGCTTTGGAATTTAGGTGGATTTTCCACAGAATTTACCCACCCAGTCTATCTTAATTGATTTTCTTTTAAATCACTTCTTTTTCTCCAACACTTTGAGCCAACTGCAGTAGATGTATGGGTTTAAAGCCCAGGTTTTTAGGCTTCACACTTGCCATGAACACTCTAATCGTTTTATCCTTCAAAGGGAAGGCAGGGAGCACATGGATCAGAGCCAGGAGACAGAGCATCAGCAATTCTGCTCCTGATTGTCCTGCTGAACCACTAAAGAGCCCCCAAAGAAGTCACTTCACCTCTCTGCCAATTCCCCTGTTGGGAAGTCAACCCCTCCTCTTGCAATATGTAGAGCTCGATTCATGACACCCCCAAAAACCCCAGGGGAAATTCTGGAGCCAGTGCCCCAGAACTGCTGCTTGTGTCTGGGAAGCAAAACCTGTGCCAGGAAGGCTTTGGGTGGAACGGGCAGAAAAAGACCAGGTGACAAAAGAGCTGGTGAATAAAAACCCCTTGCTGTGTTCTCAGTCAGGTCTGTTCCTTTGTGTGTATCCGTGTGCACGTGTTCCTTTCCCTTTTGGGTTAAATTAGTGCTAGTCCAGGAGTCTCAGCTGTCTGGGGGGGAAGGGACCACCCCCACTGAGGGCTCCTCTCCGTTCTGGTGCCACTACAACTGGGAGCTCCCACCTTGGGCCAGTGGAGCATCTTCCACACTGGTGTGACGGTCTCTTTTTGATAAACCAGTATGGCATTCCAGTGGTGTTTTTCTTTAGGAGTTTTACGTTCTAAGAAGCTCTCAACCTTTATTATTTTCTATTTTCATACTCTAAATGGGCTTTGCTTACAGAGGACAGATCCGAGCTGTACTGTACACACCTGCAGGTAGCTTCATTTGAGAACAACTTTCTAGAAGAACCAAGTTTCCTGTTGTCTTCTTTTGGAATTGTAGTGCATATGTTGAAACTTGTATATCATTTACAGTATTGAGTCTTGTGCCACTGCTGTACCTGATGTATCCAATCCGGATTAAACAGAGTATGTGCCACAAATACCAACATGATGCTGGAGATTTCTTCTGAAAAAAAACCAAAAACACAAAACAAAACCAAATCTGGGAGGTTCTTTCGGAGAACTTTGGGTGTTCAACTAAGTCAAGTTGCATTTAAACACTAACAGCTCTTGTTTAAGCAACCATTAATGAAGACAGTGAGCTGGTGTTTTTACAGGAGAGCAATAATGCAGACACTGAAGTGAAACCCCTCCTTTTGCATGTTTAGGGTTGCAAAACAATTCATCTTGGAGACAAAATCATCAAACTCTGCAAACAAAATCGAGGCGAAACCCCTCCCTGGAGCAATTTGTGACACAAAGGGAGTAAGGCAGGAAAAAAGTAGAGAAAGAAAAATATTTCTAATAAGATCTATTAATATTTGGAGAGCATGTATCATGCCTTTCTTTTCAAAGGCAACCTCGCTGTTTAGGCCAGTCTTGCATTCTGTGTTGCAGATGTGGTCAAAATGAGCTGATCCGAAAACAAGGAGAGCTGCCAGAAAAAAAAATCACTTGGAAGCATAATTTAAAACCTACAAAATTATTTAAGCAGAAATTAGAATCACACATTAGGTGACTCCTAACAGCTCACACACACTTTTCTCTCTTGCAGTGAAGGCTGAGTCCCACTAGGAGCCCTCACTGCCCCAGTGAGCTGCTCTCACACCAGCACAGAGCAGGCCCAGAGCCCATCCTGGGCTACCTTCCCACACCACTCCTGAGCTAAATCAGTGTCAGAATCCTCTTGCACACTGAAAAATGAGTCTGGGTCACACAGGTTAAAGTTTAGAGCCACCACTCCACAAGAAAAAGGTCAGAAAGCCCAGGGACAGCACAGGATTTGCACAGGGAATTTTTTAAGAGTGTCAGGAAGCAGATTGTGTGAGCTGAAGGAAAACTGTGTGTTTCTCAAAATGAAAGTGGCTGAAGGTGAGCAATCCAACACCTCTGGAGACACCCAGAGCACCAAATTAAAGCAGCCATCTCCTGGGAAGGGCAGCTCACAGGTAGGATGCACTGCGAAGAAAATTCCAGCCTAACTCTGCACAAGGAAAACAACTAAAAGCAGACTGTGGGTGCTCTGGGGAACATTGGAACACTGAGAAATCAAGGCAAGTTGCTGGAAAAAAGGTCTCATGATCCCAAACAAACTAAAAGCTAGAAGATGAAGTTTCAAAATCAGAGTCAGCCCAGGGTCAGCACCCTAAGCCAGCCAGCACTCCCATCTTTTCCTGCTTCAGGACAGAGCACTGCAAGCCAAACAGGAAACATCAATTAGTTTTAGCACTAATAGGTAATTTCAGTTCTAATTAAAGCTTTCCTGTAAGTGTGGCAAGTTTGATATTGTTGCACCCAGAGGGACAGAACAATTATGATTGCTGCATTTTCCGTCCATAATTAAACCATCCTCTCCCTCACAGCTTGGACTGCACACCTGGCTATAGAACGTTATTTATACACTGGTAATTAACTGGATTTAAATTAGCAATACAGGCATTGAGATGCATGTTTCACTCTGTCACTCAGCTAGGATATAATCAGTGCCTGGTGTTTACCAAGAGAATTATGGAATGTGGAATGATCACCAACTATAAACAGACTAGGGAGTTACAGGGAATTCCTCTTCACCCGAAGTCACAGGGAAGACAAGTCAAGCAAGAGGGTGGGGAGGCCCTGGCACAGGTTGCCCAGAGAAGCTGTGGCTGCCCCATCCCTGGAAGTGTCCAAGGTCATGTTGGAGCAACCTGGTCTAGTGGAAGGTGTCCCTGCCCATGGCAGGAGATGGAATGAGATGAGCTTTAAGGTTCCTTCCAACCCAAACCATTCTGGGACTCCATGAAATACAACTGGGATTAGTTTGTATTTTCTCCTTAGTGACATTTCTTAAGTGTACATGGCTGCCTTGGACCATCCTTTGTTTACTTTGGATTGTAAAGATTCCAACAGAGCATCCAACTGCCTTTCTTTTCCTTTTATTAACAACCTGTAACACCATTACTGTACTCGTGGAAAACATTTACCAAAACACAGCTGCTTATAAAAAGATAACATTTTCCTTGATCCCCAACCATGTCTGTCTGTCCATGTCCTTCAGACCAGCGGAGTTTTCATGGATCATGTCCATTGCAGGTCCCAACTGGCAGCACCAGGGCATCAATCCCCACTTTTCAGGAGCTCCTGGAGATACACAGAGTTCACATGGTAGGCCCTCATCCAGCTGAACTGCCTGTAGCTCTCCCTGTAGTGAGACACTGCTGCGTAGTAGCTCTGCCAAGCCTCATTGTAACACCTCCAATAGTCCTCATAACTCCAGTCCTCAGATGGAGCATCATCCCAGGAGCTGCAGGTCCAGTCCTCTTCCGTTTTCCTCGTGGAAGAACTAGAAAACTGATGGCTGTGGCTTTTCTTTTGTTTAGCATTTTGTTTCACAACTTTCTTTTTCCCTTCCTTTTGCTTTGGGACCTGTGATGGCTCCTGAGGCTTCTCTGGTGTAGGATAGAAGCCTGAATGACCCTGATGCCTTCTGGGGACAGCATTTTTCTCCTGTGTGTCTGAAAATCCTTCAAAGCAGGAGTTGTTCTCCCTACTATTAGAAGAAGCCCTGGAAAATGACTCATAGCATGACTTGTTCTCCCTGCCATTAGAGGAAGCCCTGGAAAATGCTTCAAAGCATGAATTATTCTCCCTACTGCTAAAGGAATCCCTGGAAGTGTCTGAACCATCACTGTCACCAGAAATGTCACCGTTTGCTGCTGCCTCTGTGTGATGTCCCATCTCTTCCCACTCCACATCCCCATTCCTGGGGAGCTCACGTTGCTCTGCTGGGCCTGAATAGCTCCTTAAAATTTCCACCTGTCTCTCAGACCCTTCTTTGATGAAATATTCGTAGTCCTCAACAAAATCTGAGAAGCTCCAGGGATTGTTGAGCTGGTTTTTGAAGGAAGACAAGCATGGAATTTTGGGAAGGTTTTTTTTTAAGGCCTCCTTGTCTGCAACCTGAGTGTTGTGGTGTCCATCTGTCCTGGAGACAGTTTTGACTGGATTCCTCTGCTCTGTGTGACAACTGGAAGTTTGGGGAGTCCTACTATTTTTATTTGTAGGATTTTTGGACTTTTTTATCTGTTTTTGCTTCCGAGACTTTTTTGGCCTTTCCGCAGAAGAATTATCCCTTGGAAGATTGGAGAGAGGCTGAGGTGCCTCTGGAAAACCATTCTGGACAGGCTGCAGCACTGCTTCCTCTGGTTTAAGACACGCAGTGTCACAATTCACCAAAGGTCCTGGAAGTACAGCAGGTTTAACCTCCACCTCCCCATCTTCAAACTGATCCATCATTCCAGGAGGTATTGGCTCTGCACAGAAGGGAAACAAGCAGGCACTTAAATTTTAAGTCCATCCTTCCCCCTAGAACTCAAATGAGCAGCCAAATAAAGCTCTGAAAAATTGCATGGTAAATTTTTAAATTATTGCTACAAACCAACCCCTTCAAATCTTGGAAGAGCTCAAGGAGCCAGAACATTTCCTTCATGGAAGGAAGGAAGTGAGGCTGATCAGGACAAACTGCACTGCATTACTTGTCATCTATTTTTCATATCCTACTTGACCAGATCATGTTTGAACTTAGACAAGGAGGCAAATCCTCCCTTTCAGCAGAACAGCTTCTGGCAAAGCAAGGGAAGCAAATCTGCTGTTTTTCCTTCCTCTACTGTATATTCCAACTTGACAAAGGTTTATTACCAGATTTTTGGAAATCCAGGTAGTTATGTAGTTGCTTAAGCACCAGATGGATGCAGAGCTCCTCTGCCTGAGCACTCAGTCCATTTTTACTGCTCCACACAACTGCAGCAGCTCCACAAGGAGTCATCAGCAGAGAAAATGAAGAACCTGGCCTGAAAGTAATGCAGCTCCAGCAGAGAGGCCACATATCAGCTCCCTGTGGGCTTGTGTGAAGCTCTGAACAGCAGAGAACAACCAAACCCCAGCTGCAGCCCAAGCCCAGAGCACACCTGGCAGAGGGAGGAGCTGCAGATTACACTTCTGAGCAATTTTCATCATCATGTTCTCCTCCTCCCCACGGCAGCAGTAGGTCACAGACAAACCCAGAGTGCCTGTAACACACAAAAGAATTAATTAATCACCAAACAGAGCCAGCAAAGCGAGGGAAAGCTCCAGAAATCCACGGATTTGGCTCTTACCAAAGCGCCCAGCCCTGCCAATCCGATGCATGTAGGTCTCCCAGTCCACAGGGACGTCCAGGTTGACAACCAGGTTCACTTTCTCAGCATCAATTCCACGAGATGTCTGGAGAAAACGGGAAGGAGAGAAGGGGAGTGAGAAGTGGATGTGCTGAACAGAGCTTTGAATGAACACAGAATCACAGGGTGGGGCTGGAAGGGACCACAGTGCTCCAACCTCCCTGGAGTTACTCCCACCAACTCAGATGACAGTTTTTAATTGTTATAACACACCGTAAAGCACCCACAATTTTCCAACCAGCAGCACCTCAAACCATTAACCAAATAACAGAATTCCTCAACAGTGAGAAGCTGAGAGTGTCTCAAACATAACCACTGCTCTGTTGAGCTGTTTGCAACGTCACTGTGGTACTAGAGGAACAAACTCTTCCTCCCCACAGCTCACGTGAAAAGGAAACAATTCTAAAGTCCCTTGAGCATCAACAAAGCAACAGATAAATTAACTTATGAACCAGATCACAGACTGGTTTGTGTTCGATGAGATCTTAAAGATCATCTCAACCCAATCCCTGCTGTGGGCAGGCAGATGAGGAATAGGAGGCAGTTTTAAAGTTCACTGTGAAAATAAGTCACAGAGTTTCAATGTGCTTGATCAGCACATTCATGTTCAATTCCAAGTCAAATCCAATTCTCTGAATAACTTTATGTGCAGTAGTCCTGTATGCTGTAAAATCTGCACAGTAGGTAGTAAATCTGAACTAAAACCTGTCAAAAGCTTGTTCAGAAGCAGCAAAAACTCACCAAGTCTGTGGAAATCAGGACTCGGCAGTGGAATTGCTTTAATTTGGCCATAGCATCAAGTCGTTGGTTTTGATTCATGTTGCCTGGAAAGATAAAAATTAGAAATAAAGCACATTCTTCAGCTTGATGCCCCTCTAAATGTAGAAGACACTGGTTTGTAAAACTGGTGGATGAGATCAAAAATAAGGCTGAGAAAAACTTCTTCAAATATCAGTTTTAAATGAGTAAATAAGGAACAAACAAAACTTGAAAAATAAGGCAATTCATTACAAAAATAATTCTATTGTTTTTAAGGAGAAATCAATTATGCAGATGCTTAACTCAAACTGACTTTAGATGGATTTTAAACACATAAGCCATGGAACCTGAAGGGAAAATTCAAGGTTTCTAATAAGCAGCAGGTGTCAGCTTTCAGCTTTTACAGAGAACTGAAATAAGATTTAAATTCAACACCTGCATCCCAAAGGAACCCAGCTTCAACCTGCAACTGTGAGTCAACTTTCTCTTTGCAAATAAGGCAATGCACTCATAAAAATGACTCTCAAACAAATGTGAAAACAGGGAAGTTAAATATTAGTTAATTTTTACATTGATTCTCAAGAGACTTACAAAGATTCAAATGCTATTCTTAGTTATTTAATCAGAGACCATGCAAACCAAAATTTAAGATTAATTTTCCTATTTTAGGTCATATTTATGCACAATTTCAATAGAATACGTTCATTAGAAGTTGTGAATGGACTCACCTGAAATGCACTCAGCAGGGAAGCCTCTGGAGGTCAGGATTTCAGCCAGATGTTGAGCCCTGATGGAACACAAACAAGGAAAATCGGGAATAAAACTGCAATCCTTTATTTTCAGTAGTTCACATTGTATTCCTCAGGCTGTGTTTCAGATCTGAAATTTGCAGACTGCTCTGAGAACTTACAGGTCTCATAAACTTATCCATATCCATAAATTTATCCCTGACTGGACATTACAACCACTGCTTTCAAACAAGCTTTTTACAGTTTTTATTTCACATTTATCACCTGCTGTGCAAATTGGAGAAGACTAAGGCTTGATTGAATGGGATCTTGCTGAACAACTCCTGTAGGTGCTGGGTTTTTTCCTCAAATGTTTTATGTGGAAGTGGATGGGAATTCACAATTTTGTAGTATTGCTTCAGCCCTGAGAAAGAAACCCAAAAATAAAAACAGATTAAGGGTTGCCATAAAAACATGTACAGGGCTGTGTAAACTGTGTCACTGCAGCTAAAGGAAAAAAAATCCACTTCAAACACACAGAAGTGCCAAATAAGAACCACCAGGAGAGGTTTTTCTTAAAAAGCTGAGATATTTTATGAATGGATAAAAAAAACCCAGAGAGTTACATTTGTCCCTGATGTTTTAAATACACAGAATCACAGGAGGGTTTGGGTGGGAAAGGACTTTAAAGACCATTCCATGGTCTAGTGGACACACTGGGAATCAATAATAACTAAACAACTCAGCTGTGGAGTGAAATTATGAAAAATCATGGCTTTTAAAGGTACATATTTTGGGTTTAGTATATTCCTCTTCATCTATTTGCAACAATATCATTACAATTAGATATTTACTCACCAAGCAGGCTTGGATCAGTGGGGTTCAGCCTCACAAAGGTTGGCTCCCTCATGTACCTGGTCAGAGCACGAGCCAAGGACTCGGGGTAAGTGGCTGACACAGCCAACATCTGCTTATTCGCTGGGAGTGAGGAGTAAATCCAGCTGGGAGACACAAATGTGGGAATAATTAACAAAAAAAACGGTTCTAATCTACTGAGAAATGCACGAGGTGAGTGTTTTTCCTTACTTGATTTGCTCCTGGAAGCTGCCTTCCTCCAGAAGCTTGTCTGCCTCATCCAGGATGAAGAGCCTGATACTGGCTGTGTTCAGGTAGTCCAGCTCTATCAGCTGTTTGATTCGACCTGCACATGAGGAAAAGAGGAAGAAAAATGTCAGAAGTATCAATTGAAAGGTTCTAATGGTGAACTTTTA